>WNWU01000238.1:65143-111359 GCA_012654045.1 Ptyas mucosa
AACTCTGTTGTTCTATATTCAACGGAACAGAAGTTGCCTTCAGAAGTCGTGGGAGCTTCATCCCTGGAAGCTTTCAAGAAGAGACTGGACAGGCATCGGTCAGAAATTGCATAGGGTCTCCCCCTTGAGTGGGGGGGGTTTGGACTAGATGACCTCCAAGGTCCCTTCCAACTCTGTTATTCTGCTTCTTGCCCTGCCTTCAGGTGCTTTGGAGAACAGGCTCACCTCCTCTTCCCTGCGGCAACCCTTCAAATATTGGGAGACTGCTGTCATGTCGACATCAATCCTTTTCTTCCTTAGGTTAAACGTACCTCGTTCCCTTAACCTTTTATTAATCCCTAATCATCTTTTTCGCTATTCTCTGCACTTTTTCTAGGGTCTCAACATCATTTTTGTATCTTGGGGACCAGAACTGGATGCAATATTCCAAGTGTGGTCTTTTCAAAGCATTATAAAGAGGTATTAACACTTCGTGTGATCTTGAATCTATCCTTCTCTTGATGCAGCCTAGGACTGCGTTGGCTTTTCTGGCAGCTGCAACACAAGGCTGGCTCACGTTTAAGTGATTGTCCACTAGGACTCCAAGATCCATCTCACAGTTACTGCTTATCTCACCTATTCTACACCTGTGCATTTGGTTTTTATTGCCTAAGGGTAAAAGCTTACTTTTCTCACCACTGAATTTCATTTTGTTAGATAGCGCCCAGTGTTCAGGTCTGTCGAGATCCAACTGAATCTTGAGCCTACCTTCTGGGGTGTTGGCTATCCCTGCCAAGAAAGAGGAGGGGGACCTTGGCCTGGACGTGCTGGCTGCTTTCCGGTGGCCCTTGCGTCTTCAGAGGTTCCACCCAGAGGTGGGTTTCAGCAGGTTCAGGAGAACCGGTAGTGGAAATTGAGTAGTTTAGAGAACCGGTAAATACCACCTCTGGCTGGCCCCGCCCCATCTATTCTCTGCCTCCCGAGTCCCAGCTGATCGGGAGGAAATGGGGATTTTGCAGTATCCTTCCCCTAGAGTGGGGTGGGAATGGGGATTTTACAATATCCTTCCCCTGCCACGCCCACCAAGTCACGTCCACAGAACCGGTAGTAAAAAAATTTGAATCCCACCACTGGTTCCACCCTTCAGATGGTTTGGGGTCTTGCATGCTCCCCTCACTCTTGACCCTTCACCCTCATAACCCAAATCCTTCCCCTCCACTTGGCTCTCAGAAGGCCAGGCCAGACTGGAAGCGGAAGGGATAAAGGAATTGGGTTTTGCTCTAGTGGCCACGAGCATCTGTGCCATGGACAATGGTCCAGCCATCAGGAGCTGAAGGACTGGGGTCAAAAGATACTTGGAATTTAGGATAGAATTTAGAGTAAAGCTGGAAGGGACCTTGGAGGTCATCTAGTCCAACCCCCTGCTGACGCAGGAGACCTGGGATTCGAACTGCTGAACTTTCTAATTGACAAGCTCAGTGTTTTAGCCATTGAGCCACCTAGTCAGGCAAGTCTGACCTAGTGCGGTCTTCTAGTCCAGCCCCCTGCTCAAGCAGGAGACCCTATACCATTTCAGACAAATGGCTGTCCAGTCTCTTCTTGAAAACCTTGTGATGGAGCACCCACAATTTCTGGAGGCAAGCAGTTCCACTGGTTAATTGTTCTCCGTTAGGAAGTTTCCCCTTAATTCCAGGTTGCTTTTCTCCTTGATTGGTTCCCATCGTTTCTTGTCCTGCCTTTGGGTGCTTTGGAGAATAGGTGGACCCCCTCTTCTTTGGGGCAGCCCCTCAAATACTGAAAGACCACTATTCTTGTCACCCCTGGTCCTTTTCTCTAGACTGGCCACCCAAATCCTACAACCGTTGTTCATACGTTTTAGTCTCCAGGCCTTTGATCATCTTAGTTGCTCTTTTCTGAACTGTTTCATTGTCCACTTTGACAAGGCGGGTGCAAGAGATCTCCCCCACTGCACGTCCCTCTAGGAGAGGATCTTCTTCTGGCAAGATCAGTTAGGGGACTGAATTCATGGTCGACCCAGCAGAAAGCAGCTGCAGATGCTAACAGAAAATTGCAAGGGGGAGGAGGAAGGTGGAACGGATGGCCTTGCCAAGAACCACCGGGCTTTGAGAAAGGAGAGAGACTCACAGAGGACCATTGTAAGCTCCTACGCAAACACAACACACTCTCTCTCTCTTTTGATCAATCCAGCCATCCAGGTGGGTTCTAAGCCACTGTCAGGGCAGGTTTCAGCAGGAAGTGCCTTCTACTAAAAACTCCTTTTTCGGTCAAAGGGCCTGTTGAAAATGTCCACGGAGCTTCTCCATCATCCACGTCACAGCTGTCCCAGAGGTGCTTTTTTGAGGGGCAACTGGACTTTTTCTTTGAAGATGTTTCCCTTCTCATCCAAGAAGCTTCTTCAGCTCTGACTGGATGGTGGAAGGATTTTTGTTCCTTGCAGACAGCTGGTCCTTTGCATCCTTTTAGAGTCGTTGAGGCCACCTGGGAGGTTTGTCTGTGTCCTCAGGGTCACCTGAGTGGTGCAAACGGACGTGGAGCATTCTTGGAACTGCTGAAAGGACCACAGAATGGGTAGTGTGGTATCCTCCCCCTCTGTTGAGAAGGGGCTGTTTAATTTGAACATAGATGGCCTCTCTGACCATCTCTTTCAAGCCAGAGGTCCTCCCTCTGCAGAGCCCACAGTTTGGAGAGACGCATCCTGTCAGAGCTGAAGAAGCTTCTTGGACGAGAAGCAAAATGTCTTCAAAGAAAAACAAGAAAGTCGAGTTGCCTGCTGAAAAGAAAAGCATTTCTGCTCCCTGGTTGCACTTTGAATTCTACAGGTGATAAAAAAAAAAACCCGACAGCCCCTGGAGGCTCAGCCAACAGAGTCAAGAGGATTTTAGGCCGAGTGAAAATCTCTAGCTGGCATGACCTGAAAACCCAGCTTGGACCTGGCCCAAAAATGCTTTTTACAGTCCCTGGAAAGCAGAAATATCCGAGTGTGTTTCTGGCCAGTATTTTTGGCTTCTCCAAAATGAATCTGTGTCACTTCCCCACTTCTGTTCTCTGTGCATTTCTTCCAGCCACCTTCAAAACCTCACAGCTCCATAGCTTTTTTTCCCACCCCAAAAAAGCAACTGAACTTGGTTTTTTTCCCCTTGAAAACATTTGGCTTCTCATCCAAGAAGCTTCTTCAGTTCTAAGTTACAACTGAAGGAGCGTCTTGGATGAGAAGTGAAATGTACCAGTGTGTGGGGCTCACTTCCCATTTATATACAGTGGCCTGGTCTGCTGATGTTAGTGTGGGGTGTTTCCTTCCCCCCCTTGGTAGTTCCTTGATAGTTTTTCTGTTGGCCTGCTGTTATTCCCTGCTTATTCACTGATGACGTTCCCTAGTTGGGTCATGAAACATCTGCAAGAAAACCACCAATTTCAGAGAGCATCAAAGAGCCCCAGATGTCATCCTCCTCCCCCTCTGTCTTCTTCATCCTCCTCCTCCTCCTCCTCCCTCTTCTTATTCCTCCTCCTCCTCTCTGCAAACCCCTCACCCATCTAGCACTGATGATGTTCCCTAGTTGGGTCATGAAATGTCTGCAAGAAAACCACCAAGCTCAGAGAGCCCCAAGGAGCCCCCCGTTCATCCCCAAGCTACAAATATTCTCTTCTCTAGGGGTCACACTTAAAATCCCGCCTGCTATGGCCCACTTCCCAGCCCACCAGGACCCGTGTAAAAGTTCCGCTTCCTCTCTAATTCCTGAGCTGTCTCTCCACTGTGTAGGGAAGCTTTCAGCACATAAACCCCTCTCACTTCTGAAGGTAATAAATACTTCTGATGGAATAAAGCAGCACCGAAGAAGGGCAGACAGACTGAACCTGCCCACCGGAAAGAATATATAAAACACCACTGGAGGGTTGATAGAGATCGTATCGAAATAAAACTCTATACAAAAAGGAAACCAGTGGATATGACAAGAAACATCAAACCGAACCAAAATTAGGAAATACATTGGACGTCTTCAGCATGGCATCGTCACAAGACAAAGACTTCAAAATGAATACGGGGAAAAAAATATCACAACATAATATTTCAAGAGCAAAATCTAGGTGAGGCAGGGAGGGAGGGGCTCTTACAGACAAATTTGTCCTGGAGATTTTAATTATTTTTTTTTCTCCAGCAGCAAAGAGAAGAGTGGCAATAAACGCACCAGTTACATTGAAAGCCATCGTCCTCGCCTGGCTAGCCGCCCCCCCCCCCCCGCAACAACACAAAACAACACAACGTTGTGTGGGTCACAGTCCAACAGAGCTGGTGGGCTCCCCGAGGGAGAAAAAAGGGTTGAAGGCACTTTCAATCTGCATGTGATATTCTGGTAGGGTTCCTACTTTCCAAAAACAGCTTCCGCGCTTCTTTTTTTCCCACCCCCCTTACAAACGCATTTCAAATTATGAAAATTCCAATAATTATGGATGCTCTCCTTATTGGTTCCAAAGTATACTTAAAAAAAAAGCTTCATTTTGCTGTAATATTTTCAAAAATACTGGAATTTGATGTCCACTCTGTAACATTTATTAAGATTTATTCTAAATCTATTCAGGCCAGTTTATCTCAATTTGAACAACTTGAAGATGAGTGGACGTCCACTCATCTTCAAGTTGTTCAAACTGAGTTACGCTGATGTGCTAATACTCATCCACATGGCTTACATTCACACATCACTTTTAACCAGGTCAGTAAAAAAACCCCCACAGCTGCATTGACACCCCCCCCCCCCCCATTTCCTAAACTGGATTATTTTAAATCTTGCTTCCCTTCTTCCCTTGTGGCTTAAAATGTGCTGTGTGAATCCAGCATGTTTGGTCAGTTCATGACACCCTGTATTTTGCAAGACCCGTAAAAGGTTATTAAAACTGAACAACAAAAAAATCGGGAACCGGATGAAGCATCTTGTTCGGGGGGAGGGAAGATTACCTTTAAAGGGTGAGAGAAGTTGGTTGGGGGCCCTCAAGGCTTCATTTGCAGCATTTTAAGGATGGAGTCTAAATTCTGTGCTCAAAACTAAGCTTAAAAAATTAAAATAAAACAGACCTGAGTCATCATTATTTATCCCAAATGATGTTTCTGATGAATGTATTTGTGAGTCGATGGAAATTAAAATTAAGAAAGAAAACAAACTAATCTCATGTTAGTTCCTGTCCTTCAGGAAATGTTTGGAAAACAAGAAAGGGCTAAGCTAAAAATGTACAAAACTGTTGGGTCCATCCTAAAATGACCCAGTGTTTCCGGGGGGGGGGGGGGGAATTCCATGTTTCTTTCCCAGAAAAGGACATGGACATGTCTCTCTCTTGTTTTTGGAAGTCTTCTTCTCAAGAAATAGTGCTCAGAATTCCAGGCGAAAGGACACGCGCTTGGGGAAACATCTCCAGAAGTTTGAGGTTGGTCCATTCCAGAAGAAACACTGACCCAGTCTGACCACAGAACCCTCCTCTGGCCTGATCCCAGCCACCTAGACATCTCATGACAATAAGACTACCACCTTCCTGGCTGACTGATTCCACCCTTCCCTGGCCTTCCTCTGGTGTCCGTCTGGCCACATCCTGCTCTTGTGCTTGGCCAACAGAAAACTATGGACGACAAAGCCAGGTCTTGGAAGCTTGAAAGAGATTCTCGGGGTGCAGGTGGGGTGAGACTGGCCCAAAGGCTGGACTTAACTGGCCAGCCTGACACAGAGGCAAGGAGAACATCGCCCTACAACAGGCTGAAGGAGGAGGAGGCACAGTTTGTGGACATTCTCCTGCTGGAAAGGATGGTCTCCTTGGAGAGCGAAAGGACGTCAGGATATCTCTTGGAAGAAATGCAATAAAGCCTGCTACATGGAAAGTCAGTATCTATGGGGGGGAAAAAGGGACTAAGGAGGTTTCCTCCTACTGCTTATAGGGGTGACCTGCAAGCAAAGAAAACAGAAAAGAAATATCAAATCAGCAAAGGCATATTTTAGAATTTAGAATCAGAATAGAGCTGGAAGGGACCTTGGAGGTCTTCTAGTCCAGCCCTCTGCTCAAGCAGGAGAACCTATACCATTTTAGATAAGTGACTGTCCAGTCTCTTCTTAAAATCCTCCCACAACTTCTGGTGGCAAGCTGTTCCACTGGTTAATTGTCCACATTGTCAGGAAGTTTCTTCTTAATTCCAGGTTGCTTCTCTCCTTGATGAGTTTCCATCCATCTAAAAGATTAAATCATGGCCACTGGACCAAAGTTTTATTAAACTTTGATGATTTACATGTTGCTTTTTCATTTTGGGGAGAAATCCCCTTGCAGTCTACATGGCAACAATTGCTTCTTTCCAATGACTCTGATTCTCAGCCTAAGTATTTTTATTTGGATTGAAAGAGTTCCTTGGATGACTCACGAAAGGTTTTAATAAACTTTGCTCCAGTTCTCATGATTCACCCTTTTAGATCACTTTGTTGGTTGTATCTGATGATCTATGAGTGTATTTGATGATTTATCACTCCGTTGCTTGTATGTACACTAAGAGCTTCCACGCCGGAGACAAATTCCTTGTGTGCCAATTCACCCTTGGCCAATAAAGAACATTCTATTTTATTCTATATTCTCTTCTGTGTGGTGCGGTGGCCTCGAGGTGGAGCTCTCGCCTCAGGAGGCTGTTAGTTCGATCCTAGGTAGAGGCAGATATTTCTCTCTCTGGGCACGTTGAGAATATATCCGCTGAATATAACTCAGCATTGGCGACAGGAAGGGCATCCGCCCATTAAAACACTCTGCTAGCTCCATTCAGTTGCCCAGAACTCCACCCCACAAGGGATTATGGGGTCGTTAAAAGACGATGATGATTCTATATTCTATTCTATAAAACAAGAGGCCACATCTCACCTTTATGAGCTGACTCAGATTTGGATATCTGATGTGCCATGTTATGCTGATTCGTAAGGCCAGGCGGATGGTCCAACTCCTTGGTCGAGGGGGGAGCCGCTCTGGCGGAGAGAAGGCAGAACAGGTTAGCATCACAATTGTTGGCAACAAGTTGTTGTTTTGGGGAAATTGAGCCTGGACAGGTAGACCTCAACTTACAACACTTCATTTACTGGCCGTTCAACGTTACACTGGCCCTGAAAAAAGCGACCTATGACCTTTTTCCACATGTATGACCGTTGCAGCATCCCCAGGATCACGAGAATCAAAATTCAGCCACTTGGCAACTGACTCGTATTTATGACGGTTGCAGTGTCCTGGGATCATGTCATCTCCTTTTGTGATGTTCTGACAAGTGGCGTCAATGGGGAAGGGAGATTCACTTAACGACCATGTTACTGACTGTGTGATTCACTTATCCATTGTGTTGAGAAAGGTTGTAAAATCAGGCAGAACTTACTTAACAATTGTCTCATTTAGCAATGGAAATTTTGGGCTCAATTGGGGTCATAATTTGGGGACTACCTGTATTTCCAGAAGGAGATGCTACTGACATGGAACCCTCCCCCTCCCCCTCCCCGTCCTCCCTTGCAAACCCCCTTCTAGCACTGATGATGTTCCCTAGTTGGGTCATGAAACGTCTGCAAAAAAACCACCCAGTTCAGAGAGCATCATTTACCGTGTGGGCTTCTCGCTCCTGCCTCGGTGGGGGTCATATCCTTCCCTTGGCCGTCCGCACGCCGATTCAGGAGGCTCCTGCTGGATGTAGACAAAAAAGCTAAGCTAGGATCAACCTTCAGGTTTCACGTCCGTGAAGACACAGCCGGAGTGCAAGACAAGGAACCTAGCACATAATTTAAGGCCAGGAGGATTTCAGAGCAAAGGGGTGGACGCAGGTGGAACTGGGCTTCGATGGGAAGCAGTGGGAGGTCGACGGGAGGAAAAATAAATCTATTCTTGCTTTATAGCTGTCACTGGAAGTGAAGAAGGTGAGATCTTAGGAAGCCCAGGAGGAAATCTCCTTGCAAACTTCCAATAAACCTGAATCAGAGATGGAAATTTTCTCTTTCGGCTTTCTCTGTCTCTATTCCCTGACATCAGTTAAAGAAAAAACCCTCCACCATATATTTAAGAATTGAGAGTCACGTGATTGCAAGATGTGAGAGGGGAGGAATATATTTATTTATTTATTTATTTATTTATTATATTTATATACCGCCTTTCTCCCGTAGGACTCAAGGCGGTGTACATTTTAAAAGATCATTCACATGTTCATGTTTAGCCCCGCCTGTTGGAACATCAGGGTCTTGAGGGCACGGCGGAAGGCACGGAGATCAGGGATATTCCGTATCTCTGGGGGCAGTTCATTCCAAAGGGTTGGAGCCCTCACAGAGAAGGCCCTCCCCCTGGGAGTCGCCAGTCGGCATGATTTGACTGACGGTACCCTGAGTCGTCCCTCCCTGTGAGAACGAACTGGTCGGTGGGAGGCTATTGGTGGCAAAAGACGGTCTCGTAGGTACCCAGGTCCTAAGCCATGGAGCGCTTTAAAGGTGATGACTAACACCTTGAATCGCACCCGGAAGACCACCGGGAGCCAGTGCAGCTCGCGCAGGAGAGATGTTACATGGGCGTAACGAGTTGCGCCCATAATCACCCGCGCGGCTACATTCTGGACCAGCTGGAGCCTGCAGGTGCTCTTCAAGGGGAGCCCCATGTAGAGAGCATTACAGTAGTCCATACGGGAGGTGACTAGGGCATGAGTGACTGTACGCAAGGCATCCTGATCCAGAAAGGGACGCAACTGGCGGATCAGGCGAACCTGATAAAAGGCCCCCCTGGCCACGGCTGTCATGTGCTCTTCTAAAGATAGCCGTGAATCCAGGAGGACACCTAAGTTACGAGCCCTCTCTGTGGGAAGTAAGGTCTCATCCCCAATATATAAATTTAATAAATAAAATTGCCCAAGGCCGATCTTAATTTGGGATAAGAGATGGGATGCGGTTGGCGTGATTAACCTCCTGAATGAATATTTGGGGCCTTCCAACTGTTCTCTGTCATGAGGAATAGGAACCGAACCTACCGATTTGAATCGTCACTTGACAAAGGATTATCAAAGAAATACCCAGATATAACAAGACAAATTCTCAGCCTTCCTCAACCTGCCCCCACCCCAAATAAGCTGAAATCTCGGCTTGCTCTCCAAACATGATGGGGAATAGAGATGGTCTTTGAAAGCTTAATTCATAAAGAGAGCAAATTCCATTCCTTTCGAGCACTGATGATGTTACCTAGCTGGGTTATGAAATGTCTGCAAGAAAACAGTCCAGTTCAGAGAGCACCAAAAACTCCAGTCCTTCTCTTTGTCCTCCTCCTCCACTACTAGCCCACTCCCTTCAGTATTGATGATGTTACCTAGTTGGGTCATGAAACATTTACAAGGAAACCAGAGAGCACCAAGTATCTCATAGTCTTTCTTTTCCTCTTCCTCCTCCTTTCCCCCTCTCCCCTGCAAACCCTCCCCCCCTTCTAGCATTGATGCCCATACTAGTTAGGTCATGAAACGTCTGCCAAAAAACCACCAAACTCAGAGAGCATCAAGGATCCCACAGTCCTCCTCCTCCTCACAACCCAATTCCCATCTAAAACTGATGCCGTTATCTAGTTAGGTCATGAAACGTCTGCAAAAAAAACCCACGTTCAAAGAACAGCAAAACCCTCAAAGTTCAATGCTAAAGATTTTCTTCTATTGAAAAACATAATTCTTGTACAGGGGATAAGTGTGTCCTCCCCACCCCCTACTTTTCCTTTCCAGAAGAAGCCAATATCTTCCCAAACCGAATAATTTCCCACCTTCCAGTCTTGATCCTGCCTCTTCTTCTCCCGTTCCTTGGCCTTTTTGTAAGCTTTCTTCTCCTCTGCCATCAGAAGGCGAGCTATTTCCTGCGGGAAACGGTTTAAACAAATTACCTTTCTTTCTTTCTTTTCTTTGGCTCACCTCTCTGCTTCTCAGTTTCTGAAGTACAGAGAATAACAGAGTTGGAAGGGACCTTGGAGGTCTTCTAGCCCAACCCCCTACTCAAGCAGGAAATCCTATATCATTCCAGACAACTGGCTGTCCAGTCTCTTCTTAAAAGCCTCCAGTGATGGAGCTCCCACAACTTCTAGTGGCAAGTCGTTCCACTGGTTAATCGTTCTCAAGATCAGGAAATTCTTCCTTAGCTCTACGTTGCTTCTCTCCTTGATGAGTTTCCATCCATTTCTTCTTCTCCTGCCTTCAGGTGCTTTGGAGAATAGGTTGACCCCTTTGTCTTTGTAGGAGCCCCTCAAATATTGGAAGACTGCTCTCATGCTTCCCCTAGTTTTTCTTTTTGGTCCCCGCGCCATATTTTTTTTTTAACAGAATAACAAAACTCAGAAGGGTCTTTGGAGGTCTAGTCCAACCCCCTGCTCAAGCAGGAGAGGCCTGTACCATTTCAGACAAATGGCTGTCCAATCCCTTCTTAAAAACCTCCAGTGAGGGACCATCCTTCTGGTGGCAAGCGGTTCCACCAATTAACTGTTCTCTCTTGCAGAATATTTCTGTGTTGGGTTTCTCCTTGATTAGTTTCCCTCCGTTGTGGGACTTACTTAACAATTGTGGCAAGAAAAGATTCCAGATTCCACCAGAATGGAGAATTTTTACTCCCACCTGCCTTGCTTTCATGCTTAAACCGAATCTCTCGGGCCTTTTGACTGACACATTTATTCTCCCGTCTGGAGTAATTCACCAGCATTTTTGGTTTTCCTTCCCTAAATGGTTGGGTGTCGTCCACCAAGACCACAGAAGAGAAACCACATCTGCATTGCGGCCAAGAAAAGTGAATCACCCGGATACCTTGGCAGACATGAGCTCTATGGAAGAGTTCAGCCTTTTTAGGATTTTCCAACTTTGTCAACTTTTTAAGATGTGTGGACTCCAACTCCCAGAATTCCCTATAGCCACCACAATCTCTCCCACAATTGCTACTGTTGAGCCAGGCGCAATATATTCTGCACCTGGCTTTTCCTGCCTCAGTACAAATAGCCCTCGACTTACAACAGTTCATTTAGTGACCGCTCAAAGTTATGACGACACTGGAAAAAAATGACTTACGGACGTTTTTCACTCTTGTGACCTTTGTAGCATCCCCATGATCATATGATCAAAATTCAGATGTTTGGCAACTGATTCATATTTATGACGGTCGCAGTGTCTCGGGGTCACGTTGATTCCCTCTTTTGCGAACTTCTGACAAGCAAAGGCAACGAGGAAGCCAGATTCCCTTCACAACTGGGTTACTAACTTATCGACAGTGGTGATTCCCTTAACAAGAAAGATCGTAAAATGGGGCAAAACTCACAAATGTCTCACTTAAGAACAGAAATGTTGGGCTCGACTGTGGTCGTACGTTGAGGACTACCTGTAAAGGGTTTTCTGTTTCTCATCATTGAACTACAACTTGTTGGGACCTCAACTCCCAGAATTCTTATTTGTGGCCATGCAGGCAAGTGGAATTCTGGGAGTTGAAGTCCACGCACCCAGAAATGACCAAGAAATGATACAATACTGCATTAAGGGAAACAATGCGCCTCTGAAGACACAGGGGCCCCTGGAAAATAGCCAGCAAGTCCAGACCAAGATCCCCCTCCTCCTCTTTCCTGGCAGGATAGCCAACCCCCCAGAAGATGGGCTCAAGATGCAGAAGGATCTTGACAGACTTGAACACTGGGCCCTAGCTAACAAAATGAAATTCAGTGGTGAAAAAAGTAAGGCTTCCTTTATACTTAGGCAAGAAAACAAACAAAAACAAATGGGCAGGTCCACATAATGTGAAACCTGGCTCAACAGTAGTAACTGTGAGAGGGATCTTGGAGTCCTAGTGGACAACCATTGAGATATGAGCCAGCCGTGGGCAGCAGCTGCCAAAAAAGCCAACACAGATCTAGGCTGCATAAACAAAGGGAGAGAATCAAGATCACGGGAAGTGTTAATACCACTTTATAATACCCTGGTAAGGCCACGCTTGGAACAACTGCATCCAGTTTTGGTCACCACGATGTAAAAAAGATGTGGAGACCCTGGAAAGAGGGCAGAGAAGAACCACAAAGAGGATTAGGGGGCTGGAGGCTAAAACATATGAAGGATGTTTCCAGGAACTGGGTAGGTCTATTTTAATGAAGAGAAGGACCGGGGGAGACATGATAGCAGTGCTCCAATATTTGAGGGGCTGCCACTAAGAAGAGGGAGTCAAGCTATTCTCCAAAGCACCCGAAGGCAGGACAGAAGCAGCGGGTGGAAACTAATCAAGGAGAGAAGCAACTTAGAACTAAGGAGAAACTTCTTGACAGTGAGAACAATTAATCAGTAGCGAACAACCTGCCTCCAGAAGTTGTGAATGCTCCAACACTGGAATTTTAAAGAAGAGATTGGACAACCATTTGTCTGGGATGGTAAAGAGTCTCCTGCTTGAGCAGGGGGTCAGAGTAGAAGACCTCCAAGGTCCCTTCCAACACTGGTATTCTGTTATTCCCTTCAATGTAGACCCTAACCCTTATGTTACGATGGGGGATTGGACTAGATGACCTCCAAGGTCCCTTCCAACTCAATTCTGCATTAAGGTATTTCCCAGAGCTCTTCCAACCCTTGTGATTCTGTTGTTTACCTACCTCGTCTTGAGCAACTTGTGCGGCCCTCCTGTCCACCTGGCTGGCCTAAAAACCAAAGAAAAAAAGGGGAACTTTAAAAAGAGAAGATTGGGAAACGGTTTCCTGCAGCCCTCCAAGGTTCCCCCCCCCACCTCTTCACCCCTGCTTTGAACTCTTTCTCCCCACCTCCCCAAATGAGATGCTTCAAATACCCCCTTCTCTGCTTCTGGCTCCCTCCAACCCACTTTGGCTCCACTTGGAAATTCTCTCTTGGCCTCTTAACCTCCGAAAAATTCTGCTTTGGGGCTACGCAACTCCTTTCCCAGCCCTTCCGATCAACGTTCAGGGGTTTCGACCCTACCGTTGATTTAGGATAGATAAGAAGCCGTCGTAAACTTCCTATGAGTTGTACATAGTTGTACAGTAATAGTTTGTTAGCAGACGGTTTTGAAACTTTATTCTTGTTTTTCTGGGTTTTATTCCTTCCGACGCTTTACCTGTTAAGTATTTTGTCATCCATATAGTAGATAGGCGACAGGTTAATAATTTGCATGTAGAATTAGAAGTCTGAAAACTTGCTTTGGGCCCATTTCGCAAGGAGGGCGAAACTAATATTCTTGCAATATATTCATCGGTATTCAACCATTGGGGAGGGGGCAGGAAATATGTGTTTATGCGTTTGTGTTTTTTAATGCACCTTTTTGTGTAACATATTGTCTGCTTTATTTTTTCTTTCTTTGCTTACCTTTTATGCATCTATTTTTTTTGAAGTTTTGTATTTCTATTCCTTCTTGAATAAAATAAAATTAGATATCCCCCCCCCCACAAAAAAGGAAATCTCCCCTTGTTCTCCAATATCTGGAAAATGAGGTTTGGGGCCACACAGCCCCTTTCCCATCTTCTCTTTCAATCAGGCCCTGCATCGCTCACCCCCTTCAACTCCCAGAGAAGACCCCTACCCACCCACCCACCCACCCACCCATGCCCAGGATGCTATTCTGTTTTCTGCCATGAACCGTAGAGAAAATCGAAGAAGGGCACCAAAGCAGCTGAAAATGGGAAAATAGGATATTTAGGGGGGGGGAGGAGGGGGTTCTCTCAGGATTCCCCCCCTGTAATGGCAGCGTTTGGCCCTGCTCACCAGCAGCTCCTCTTCCTGTAACTTCCAGGCAATCTCGGCATCGTAGGCTTCGGGGTCCCGGGAAGCCCCTACTCGGGGTCTGGCGTAGGCGTCTTCTTTTGTCCCCCGGGGTTTTGTCCCTGCAAAACAGGTTGCTACGTGAGATGCTTGCTAAGAGAGTTTGGCCCCATGTTACGACCTTTCTCGGCACGGTCGTTAAGTGAATCGCTGCAGCTTAGTCACACCATCGTTAAGTGAACCTGGCTCCCACCCACTCACCCTGTTTGACTCTGCTTGTCAAAAGGTCGCAAAGGGGGATCACGTCATCCTGGGACATTGCGACCGTCGTAAATGCGAGACAGTTGCCAACGGTCTGAATTTTGATCACATAACCACGGGTATGTTGCAACGGTCGTAAGTGTGAAAAACCTTCTGCCCTTCTCCTGTGCACCACCTCTTGTCCGGCCTGGAGGCCACCTTTTGCCTTGGGCCTTCAGGCCTGCCACATTGAGTGTGATGGGAAACTGGGAGGGGGGATTGTATGGAGCCAGGGTGATATACAGTCATAATAACATTCCTTTCTCAGAGAGTCAAGGACATCTTGCCCTGCACCTAGAGGGCTGGAACTGGGAGGCATCTCCAGTTGGGACAGTGCTTGGATTAGGCCATGTGATGGACAGGTGTATGGAGGGGAAGGGACTTGGACTTTCCTTTGGGTGTGGAAAACCTGGAAGCTTTCAGATTCGGCTTTTCCCAGATGTGCCAATATGACATCTCTAATAAAATGGAACTTTGAGGAACTTCAAGCCTCGGAGTTTTCTTTCGTTGGGAGTGCTACTTGGAACCCTGACACCTCTTTCCTGACCAGCCAGCAGCATGGAGAATATCCCTGGACAGACCTTTCAGAGAGAAAGCAGGCCATCCCCCCCGAAACTCCTGGCACCCCTCTTGTACAGCAACGGAGCCCTCAGCAGCATCTGCTGAACAGAAGGCGTGAACAGCCCAGCTGCCTCCACTTAGCAGCGTCTCTGGGGAAGAACTCCTGAGACTACAGAGAGCGAGACAACTTTCCCGTGACACCCCCATCCCTTGGCGTGGGCCCAGGGAGAAGCCAGGCCTACAGGAAGAGGTGGGGTGGGGGGTGGGAGGGTCTATTTATAGGCCTACGGGGGCCACTGTAAAGCCAACAGCCATTGCAAAACGTCACCAAATTGGAAGGAGAACAAAAGCTGGGGGTTTGCATGAATGGGCCAGATGTAACCAGGTTCCATCCAAAAAGATTTGCGGGGAACAAGGAGGGAAGGGGATTTGCCCCATCTGGGACCCATTTGCAGCAAGTCAAGAGCCCGGCGTCTCTTCCCCAGCTTTGGAAAGGAGAAGGTCTCCGTGCTTTTTCCCACCCAAGCAGAGGACCAGCCGCCATCCCCTTGCTGAGTTCGGGACAGGATGGGGGCCATCTGCTGGCTCCTCTCTCCTTCCTTGGATAGATCCCCCAAACTGTTATTATTATGGTTCATTAAACCATCAGATCATTAAATTGTGGAGCTCGGGCAGAAGACGGGATGGTGGCCATCCATGCTGGTGTCCGGCTTGGGTGACCCCGGACATTGGCACTTTCCTTAGCAGCTAAATTCCCTGACAGGGAGAACAATTAATCCGTGGGATGACTTGTCTCCAAGAGGTTGTGGGTGCTGGACGACCATTGGACTGAAATGGTATGAGGTCTCCTACTTGAGCAGGGGGGTTGGACTAGAAGACCTCCAAGGTCCCTTCCAACTCTGCTATTCTGTGAAACACACAGGAATTGTCACAACCACAAGAAAGCATTTGATGGTTAATGACTCTAATCGTCCTCTCTTTTCCTTCTCCTCCGCTCCACCACCCCCTCTCCTTTCTAACACTGATGTTATACTCTAGTTGGGTCATGAAACGTCTCTTAAGAAAACCACCCAGTTCAGAGAGCACCAAGGGCCTTACAGCCTTCTTCCTCCTCCTTCTCCCTCCCTTCCATCACTGATGATGTTCCCCAGTTGGGTCATGAAACGTCTGCAAGAAAACCACCCAGCTCAGAGAGCCCCAAGGACCCCACAATCCACTAGGAACTGTACCAGAACCTGCTTTGGGCCTGAAGGTCCTGTTTGGCTTCCAGACTGAGACTGACCCCCAGTTCAGTTCAGAAGAAGGGGGGGGAGGGAGGGAGGGAGGGAGGGAGGGAGACTTCAAACTCCCCAACAGTCCTTGTGGTGGGAACCCAGGGAACATCTGGTTTACTAGGGGTTGCACAAATTGTAATAATTTTAAATTTGGCTTTTAAGGGGTTTTTAATTTATTTTGTGATTTTGTGATTTATATTATTGATTGTTGTTGTAAGCCGCCCTGAGTCCTTCGGGAGAATGGCGGCATATAAATCGCAAAAATCAATCAATCAATCAATTAATCAATCAATCAATCTACCTGTAATAGAAGCCATCATGGTGTTGCTAGAGCAAACTTAGGGACAGGGGAAAAAAACTCTACCCAGCCTTCTTCCTGACTGGCAATTTTAGTGGAATCCTCCCTTCTTGGGAGGGTTTAGGATTCCTCGACTGGCAGCTGGCAGCCTTCTGGCCCAAGGGGGAAAGGCGAAAGACAGAAGGCCCAGCCTCGAGCACAAAGACCCCTTTGGCCGTCGCCCCATTACCTGGATTCCGGGGGCGCCTGCCTTCCCCGTCCCTGCCCTCCCTGTGGTGGGAGGTGGGGGAGGCCCGTGCCCCCCTGGGCTCCCTTTCTCCATCCTCCCTCCTGGGCCGGTGCCGGTGGGCAGCGTCCGAGTCGTAGTGCTGGGCGTGACGGGTGGGGGTCCTTGGGGAACCACGATCCTCCTGAGGTGGCAGCCCACCACGGTCCGGATTGGGAGATGAGCTTTGGTCGTACCGTCTTTCCGCTTGCCTCTCTCTCCCGTTGGGGGCCGGCCCCCGTTCCCTCTGCCCTCGGGGCCCACGGCTGCCATGCCCGCTTCTCCATTCCTCTTCTTGGCCCACAAGAGGAGGGGGCGTCCTTTGGGGTCTCTCGTGGCTCCGAGGCCTGGTCCCTCGACCGGCCCAGGGTGGTTCTGCATCCAAGACCAGCAGATGTGGCCCCTGAGATTTGTCCTGGCTCCGGTTTGGGCGACTGCGGGCCCTGTCGGGGGCTTCATCTTCCTCTTCCTCCTCCATCTCAGGAGGACCCCTGTGATGGGGAGGCCTCTCGTGTCCATCTTTCTTCCTCTCCCGCCGCTTGTCTCGGTCCTTCCTCCGGCCATCCTTGCTCTTCCTCGCTTCTGAGCCACTCTCCCAAGTCTCCAGGTCAAGACCCTCCGGAACCAGCGGGGGCCCCCTCCAAGGCTCCCTCGTTTGGGGGAGCTGCCCCTCAGCGCTCCCGGGCCGAGGGTCTTTGGGCCCCGGTTCCCAGGGAGTCCCGGACAAGCGGTCTGGGCAACAATGAAGCGGCAAGACAGACAAGGGAGGTGAGTTAGTGACCTGGGTTAATGGCAGGTATCTATCAGGCTACACAGAGAAGGGGGGAGGGCGGAGGGGGAGCCAGGGGGAGAAAGCTTGGAGGGGCAGGGAAGGCATGCAGATGAGCAGCAAATTTCCTCTAGGGCCCCCGGCCCCTCCCCTCCCTGAGAGCAAAATCTCTGTCACTTCACCACAATCCTAAACTCTGAAGCTCTGAACCCCGGCCTCTCTCCGTCTCCAGTGTGGGGTGGGGGGTCCCTTCCTTGCCCAGACAGGGCAATGCAGCAATTCAATTATCACCTCGTCCAAGGAGAGAAATCAAAGGCTGTTTGCTGTTCACTTTCTAATGGCCCCACACATGGGATTGTTGGGGGAAGCCAACGCAGGCCAAAAGATTTGCTTTCTTGCTCAAGAGGTCAAAAGTCACTTCAGTCCCCCCACTCACGGCAGTCCCAAAGGTGTTTTTTTTCCCCCTCAAAAGGCAACGGGACTTTCTTGGGTTTTTTTTCTTTGAAAACCTTTTTGCTTCAACTGAAGAAGCTTCTTGAATGAGAAGAGAAACATTTTCAGAGAGGAAAAAAAACACCAAGAAAGTCTAGTTGCATTTTGGGGAAAAAGCACTTTTGGGACAACCAGGTCTTGGATGATGGGGA
Source organism: Ptyas mucosa (assembly GCA_012654045.1). Classification (NCBI taxonomy): domain Eukaryota; kingdom Metazoa; phylum Chordata; class Lepidosauria; order Squamata; family Colubridae; genus Ptyas; species Ptyas mucosa. The sequence goes on from WNWU01000238.1 coordinate 82,969, forward strand.
ATCTCCATTGACAAGCTGCGTTGTTGCATATGGACTGAGAGGTTTGGGACCCCCCCCCCACGGCCCCCAATCGGCGTGTGCGCATGCAGCAAGGGAAATTAGGTTTGTAAATACCACCTTGGCAAGATCGCCCAGAAGCAGCGAAAGAATGCGAAGCCGGAACCAGTAAAGGAGAATATTTGTAGCTCAGGATGGAGGTGAGGGGCCCTGGTGCACTCTTGAGCCTGGAGGTCTTCCTGCAGACGTTTCATGACCCTAAGTAGGGGACACCGTCAGGACTAGAAGGGAGTGGGGTTTGCACAGAGAGGAGGAGGAGGAGGAGGAGGAAACTGTGGAGTTCTTGGTGTTCTCTGAGTCTGATGGTTTTCTTGCAGACATTTCATTGCCAAACTAGGTAATATCTTCAGTGCTAGAAGGGGGTACTGTTTGTGGAGTAGAGAAAAAGGAGGGAGAGGAGGAGAAAGAGAGGCAGAAGAGGAGGAGGAGGAGGAGGGGGAGGAGGAGGAGGGGGAGGAGGAGGAGGAGGACTGTGGGAGTCCTTCAGGCTATCTGAGCTGTTTCCTTGCAGACGTTTCATGATCCAGCTAGGTAACATCATCAATGCACATTTTTGAGAGAAATGTAGGAAGAATAATACCTTAACTGTTGATGTCAGCTTTGTAAATTAAAAAAGAACTCCAAAGCTATGACACTATTATTCATCCATTATCACTTCCCAATGTATTTATTTATTTGAAGAGGGTAGAAGTTATTTTCTCTTCATATGTGGTGAGTCATTTTCCTACAAATCTACCCCGTGATTCATGAATCCTTCCCCCCCCCCCCCCCCGTTTAGCACTGATGATGTTATCTAGCTGGGTCATGAAATGTCTGCAAGAAAACCGCCAAGCTCAGAGAGCACCAAGGACCCTAATTTTCAACCCGGAACTACAAATATTCTCCTTTATTGGTGGGAGTACATAATCCTACACTCGGGGCAGAGTCCAAGCGAAGGAAGGACAAGGAAGGATGGGAAAGAAGTCACAACTGCAAAGCAGGCAGAGCGCCACAAGTCCAGCGGAAAAGGCAGGAGGAGTCAGGAAAGGGCTGGATTGCCACGCCAGCCAGGTGAATGCTGGGATCGACTCTGCCACCTGCGCAGGTGGCCAAGGAGAGCCCGGCAGCAGGTGAGCTCTGGCCGTTAGCACCGAAGCGATCCAGCTCTTGAAGAAAACGTGAGTCCTCCATTTGGATTTGAAGGCTACCAGCCATGATCTGCCTTTTTTCCTGACACACCCAAGACGAAGAAAAGCAGAATGTGTTGCACAGATGCGCAAATAAAGAGGCCGGCCCCAGAAACCACACCAAGCGAATTTCCCACCAAGTTCATTAAATCCCAGCTGTGGAAGTTCCTTCGATCACGTGAGCCCTTCCAGGAGGAGGAGGAGGAGGAGGAGGAGGAGGAGGAGGAGGAGGAAGAGAGCCAGCGCGTAAATCACAATCCGAGAGGCGATTTCCCTCCTGCAGCAGCGATGATGATCAAACCGAGGGTGGCTTTCGGGGGAAGATTGGAAGGAAGCACAGAAAAACCTCGCCCTTCCCAGGGCCTGTCCAGTTGCCTTTAGTGGAGTTCATTCACGCCAAGCAGAGTCCGGCATCCCTCTCGGTCCCCAGGCAGGTCTAAGGCAGGGGTCTCCAACCATGGCGAGTTTGAAGCCTCGAGGACTTCAACTCCCAGAATTCTCCAGCCAGCAGCTGCTTACACTCAAAGGTCCCTTCCAGACACATGTTTCTATGATCTTGGGCAGAGGGGTGGACTAGAAGACCTCTAAAATCCCTTCCAACTCTGTTATTCTGTAATTCTGAGTCCCCTTTGGGCTCCTGGGTTACAGCTTAAAGAACGTCTGGGCACTTGGCAAGATCTGAGGGGTGTGTGAGCCTGTGTGTGTGTGCGTGTGTTGATTTCTTTGAGAAGCCTGGACCCCTGGGCATCCAGATGGAGAAGCCCCTTCCCTTGACCCACTGCCTTCTTTCTAGGCCTGAGGGAGACACCCCGTCTTAATTGCCTCACCCAAAAGGCTCCCCTTGCGGAGGTCAAAGGGCAAAAAGCAACCAAGGGGGAGAGGGGGGAGCAGCCCCTCGCTCACCTCTGTTCTCCGGGCAGGGGGCTTCTTCAGAAGGGGCCGGGCGCAAGGGATCCGGGGGCAGCTTCTTCCTCCTCTTCTCCTCCTGGAGTTCCTTCTGCTGCAGGATCCGCGCGATGTCCTGGAACAAAGCACAAGTGAAGGGATCCTCTACCCTCCTCTACGGTTTACCTGGAAATCCAGTTGGATCTCGGCCTTTTTCTTCCTGGGGGTTTCCTGCACAAGCAGGGGGGTTGGACTAGAAGACCTCTAAGGCCCCTTCCGACTCTGTTGCCCTGTTCTGTTGACATGTACGCCAAGAGGACCCTACCAGCCCCCCCAGGTCTTCCTGAGGAACCCCACCACCACCACCTGGAGATCTTCTCTCTACAGCCAGTCCTCGACTTACGACCACAATGGAGCCCAAAGTTTATGTGGGCAAGTGAAACATTCGTTAAGTGAGTTTGGTTCCACTTTATGACCTTTCTTGCCAGACTTGTTGAACTGAATCACTGCAGTTGTTAAGTGAGTCACACAGTTGTTAAGTGAATCTGGCTTCCCCGTTGACTTTCCTCATCAGAATGTCACAAAAGGGGATCACGTGACACACACACACACACCCAGGACACCGCAACCGTCATAAGAACATGCCAGATGCCAAACGTCTGAATTTTGATCATGTGATGCTGAGGAGGCTGCGACGGTTGTAAGTGTGAAAAATGGTCATAAGTCACTTTTTCCAGCGCTGTTGCGACTTCAGTCACTAAATGAACGGTTGTAAGTCGAGGACTAGCTGTGTGTCTCCACAGGCAAATCTGCTCTTCGAAGCTTGTGGGGCAACAGTGCGGGCACCTGTTGGCTTCCTCCAGGACAGGGGCCTCCAACCTCGGCCACTTGGGAATCCTGAGATTTGAAGCCCACCAGGCTTAAAGTTGCCAAGGTTGGAGACCCCCTGCTCCAGGAGATGGGTCTCCACGCACCTCATCATCCTCTTCTTGGCGTCGTTGCTCTTCGGCTTCGATGACCAGTTTGACTTGGATTTCCTGGGCGATCTCGCAGTCTTGCTGCTCTCTGAAAATTGGACCAGAGGATCTTTGTGAGTTGGGTGGGTGGGAGACCGGAAGGAAGCACCAAGCGGGGAACGGAAGACGAGGGCAACGGGAGGTTTCTGCCTTGGCTCAGAAGAACCTCCACCAACGCCTTCAAGATGAGAGAGACTTATCGGGAGCAAGAATCGTGGGAAACAGGGCTGCCCCAATCTTGCCACTTTTAAGATTTGTGGACTTCAACTCCCAGGATTCCCCAGCCAGCCATGGAGGAGGAAGAGAAGAAGGAGAAATAGGGGTGTAGAAGAGAGAGGAAGGGGTGAGGAAGAGGAGAAGAAATTGTGGAAAAGAAGGAGAAAGAAATGGTGACAGTGGTGGGAGGAAGAGGAGGAGGAGAAGGAACGGGAGGGAGACTGTGGGGTCCTTGGTGCACTCTGAGCTTGGTGGTTTTCCCGCAGACGTTTCATGACCCAACTAGGGAACATCATCAAGGCTAGAAGGGAGGAGAAGATGGAGATGGAGGAGGGAGACTGTGGTGTCCTTGGTGGTCTCAGAGGTTGGTGGTTTTCCTGCAGACATTTCATGACCCAACTAGGGGACATCATCAGGGCTAGGAGGGAGGAGGGAGGAAGGAAGGAAGGAAGGAGGAAGAGAAAGAGATGGAGAAGAAACTCCCTCACGCCCCTCCCTTCTCTCTGAAGACCCCGAAGCGCCCGCCCACCATCTGCTCAGCCTATGTTAGGAGGAGCAAAAGCTTTGAAAGTCAAATCTTTCTCCCTTCCTCCCTCCGGACGGACCAAGAGCCATGTCAACGGTTCTTATGAAATATGAGCTTCTCTGATCTCCTCCCACCCCTTTTCATGTCCTCCAGCTATGAAGCTGGGATGCACCTCCAAGACTGACGCAAGCCTCTGCGTCTTCAACCTGGCCTGTTCGGGAGCAGCAAGCCAGCTTTTCAGATCTAGGCCAGATGCTCACCCAGGCCCCGCTTGCATTTGTGTGGGTGGGGTGGGTGGGGTGGGGGGTTACATGACCTATTTGGCTCTGGATGAAAACACTGGACATCTTGAAGTCGGACGGCTGAGATCATGAGCCGAAATCTTCTCCCAGGCCAAGCCATGCGTGACTTGACACGTCTCCCTCCGCCCCAAACCCCCAAACCCCCGGCCTTCTACCATTGCTCCCGTGTCTTTTCTGCGCTTCTTCCCAGTTCTTCCTTACATCCTTTTCCAAATGCAACACTCACAACTGCACCCCGATATTTACATTTCCCTCCCACCCCCCAAAAAAAGGCATGATGACATTTCCAAAACATGGAATTGGCCCCTTTTTTAACGGCTGCATTGATCATTTCATGCCACAATATGACTTCCATTATATTTATTTTACTGTTCAATTTACATCCCGTCTTAAAACCATGTGTAACTCCTGGATGACATGAATGATAGTCGCAATTACAGCAGACCCACCAACCTCTTTTTCCAGTCCCAGGCGCAGAATTAAAAGACGAGGGGCTCCAGGATGCAAGGCCCTGTGTTCACTTAGGCCACGGTGTCATTTTAATAAGACTGACCCCTTTCGATCTGGTGTCGTGGGGTGTGTGCGGATTGCCACTCCCAAGTGTGCTGAGCATTTCAGAGTGGTTGCAAAACCTTTTATGGGGGAGCAGAGAGGAGAGAGGCTGATTTGAGGGGTCCCTGGTGCTCTCTGAGCTGCACTGTTTCCTTGCAGACGTTTCATGACCCAACTAGATATCATCATCAGTGCTAGTCCTAGTCCCACTCACTAACATTGATGATGTTCCCTAGTTGGGTCATGAAACATCTGCAAGGAAACCACCCAGCTCAGAGAATACCAAGGACCCCACAGTCGTCTTCTTCCGCCTCCTCCTCCTTTCGAAAAACTTTCAAAAAGTTTGTCGAAAACAGCCTCTTCACGGAATGCCGTAATTTGAGTTTTGTGAGTTTCCCAACTCAGACAGGAGAGAGACCGCCCTGCCCCATTTCTGCCCAAAATCTGAGAGCGTGGCTGGAGGGGATTTTTCACATCACAAGAAAAGGGGGTGTGAATGAGTTTTAATGTTTTTAACGTTTTTAATTCTTACATGTTTTTTATAATGATTTTAAATGCATTGTGAGCCGCCCTGAGTCTTCAGAGAGGGGCGGCATACAAATTTTTTTTTTAAATTTGATTTATATGCCACCCTTCTCCGGAGACTCAGGGAGGCTTACAATGCGCTAAGCAATAGCCTTCATATTTTTGTATATTTATACAAAGTCAGCTTATTGCCCCCACAAACTGGGTCCTCAATTTACCTACCTTAGAAAGGATGGAAGGCTGAGTCAACCTTGAGCCTTGGTGAGATTCGAACCTGCAATAATTGCAGGCAGCTGGTGTTAATAACAGGGTGCTTTAGACCACTGTACTACCAAGGCTCTGAATAAATAAATTGAATAAATAAATAATAATAATAATAAATGAATAATAAAATCCAGCCCCCCTCCCATTGCTCAGTGCAGAAAGCGAGTCCTCAGGGATCTTCCGTGGCCCCTCCCCACAAAAGCCCCCCCCTTCCGCCCCCCCCCCGCCCCCCACTCACAAGTTCTTGTGCTGCTCCTGCAGGCGGGCTCTGGCCTTCCGGTCTTCCTCCTCCTGCAGCTGTTTGGCCATTTGTAAGTCATGCTTGACCAGGCGGTTACGCTGGATGTTGGTGGCCAAGTGGTGCTCGACTGGAAAGAGACACAAAGCAGGCAATTAAATACTAAAGGACGGCACTCGTCATGCCGTCCATCCTCTTCCTCCTCCCCTCCCTTCTAGCACTGATGATGTTCTTTAGCTGGGTCGTGAAACGTCTGGAAGAAAACCACCAAGCTCAGAGGGCACCAAGGACCTCACCGTCCTCCTCTTCCTCTCCGCAAACCCCCCCTTCCTTGTAGCACTGATGATGTTCCCTCTTTAGGTCATGAAACGTCTGCCAAAAAAACACCAAGCTCAGAGAGCAACTAGGACCCCACAGTCCTTCCTCCTCCTCCTCCTCTCCCTGCTCCTCAAAACTGGAACTAAATTCCAGATTCTTGGCAAAAAAAAATAATAAATCACAAAATGTGATCACATGACCATGGGATACTGCAAACAGCCATAAGGGCCCAAAAATGCAGTCCTGTGACCACACCGGGAGAGAGAGGGGTGGGTGTGTGTGTGTGTGTGTGTGTGTGTGTGTGTGTGTCACCCTCGGAACTCAAGAACTCGGTTGGAAGTATCCCTGGGGAGGTCCGTCGTAACTTTAAACAATTGCTAAGTCGTAAAATTGAGCCCTTCCTGTACCTTATTTTTCTTACATGGCATCCATCCTCTTTAAAGAATTTGCAATTTTAAAAAAAAATCTTTCTGTCGATGGTTCTAATTAATTTTGTGAGCTGCTTCAGATGAACCGATAAACAAACCGGGTACATACCGTACATCTCAATAAAGAGACAGAAATGCCAATCGGATTAAAAATTCGATTAAAATCCAGCCGAGCAGAAGTGGAAGAGTGCAAAATACACCATGTGTGAAGGAAGAGAGTAACAAGGAGGTTTTCTCAGGTGTAACTTACTTTCCTGTTCCTGCAGGCTATGGGCCAACGTGTGATCCTCCCGCACAGCGAAATCACGACACACTAGGGAGAAAAAGCAGAAAAAAAGACATTTTGGTTCCTCCAGGAAGGATGTGCAAAATCCTTCAGCAAACGTTTGCAAGATAACCAGGCGCCTAAAACCTCCAAAACAAATTTTCTCTCCAGATGCATCTCAAGGCTTCTTCACAAACACAACCCAGAGGCCAAACAATACCACAACAGACACAACTGGTGGGTGTGTAGAGCTGTGTGTGTGTGTGTGTGTGTGTGTGTGTGCGCACGCACATGCGTGCCAGGGACAGTGGGAGTGGGAGTGTGTAAATCTTGCACCAAAGGCCCCACTGAGGAGACAGTGAAACCGGCAACATCTGCAGGAAAAGTCAACGGGGCAGCCAAGAATCCCTTCAGTTCAGAGAGAAGTTATAAAAATAAAAACCCAACTTTTATCCTGGATTTGCTACTACAGAGTTCCTCAACCGATGAGAAGGGCAGGAAAGAGGTGGGGGGAACCCCCTCACTGCCAGCAAGATGGGCTCCCAAGACCAGACAAGAAACAACGGATGGAAACTCATCGAGGAGAGAAGCAACCTGGAATTGAGGAGAAACTTCCTAACAGGGAGGACAATTAACTAGTGGAACAGCTTGCCACCAGATTTTGTGGGTGCTTCATCACTGGAGGCTTTTAAGAAGAGACTGGACAGCCACTTGTCCAGAATCGTATAGATCTCCTGCTTGAGCAGGGGGTTGGACTAGAAGACCTCCCAGGTCCCTTCCACCGTCTATTCTGATTAAGGCCTTGGTCTGATTAAGCTGCTCTTGGTCAGCTGCATGAACGTGTGAAGGAGTAGAGACCCTCCCTTCGAAGAGGACAAGTTGCAGCTGGCCCTGCATAGCCTCCGTCCCTGAACCTTCTCCTTTTCTCCTGCTCTCCAGTGGCGGATCTTAGCCAGAAATCCCAAGTTGCTTCGGTTTCTCAGCTGTTTGGGGGGGAGGCAGCCAAGCAAGGAAAGGAGCCTGCCAGCTGGCCCTCTTCCCCCCCCACCGCCCCCCCCTTAGAAGACGCCTCCACCCAAGTTCCCGAAGTTTGAGCCAAAACCACCGCAGCCAGCCCAAGTCAGCCAAGAATGAATCAAACAGCTGCGACCCCATTACAAATAGCTTAATTGACCTTTCTCCAGAAGTGGGGGTGGGAGGGAAGGGGGGGGGCTTTGCTCTGAAAGATCAGCGTGGATTGGCTGGAGCTGGTTGTCCTGGAGATGGGCCCTCTCTCGGTCCGCCCTCTTTTGGGGGGGGGGGGGGTTTTGTTTGATAACAGATGCAGCTTCTCTTTCTTCACAAAGCCACAGGCGGTGGGGAGGGGGATAATGGGGAGGGGGGTCCCTCCAGCTCCTGGCCTCAAGGCAGCAACTAAATCAGGAAAACCTCTCTGCAAATTCCTCCCCAGGAGGAGAAGAGAGCAGCCAATTCCATCAGGGCGTCCCAGGTATCCAAAGGCAAACCTGGTTAAATCTTAGGCTGAATTCCACCACCAACCCACCCACCCACCCATTTAGGGATCCCTAAAAGCCACCCAGGGAATGCAAGAGAGTTTTGAGAAGGAACCCCAAAAATCTACAGGTGGGCCTCGACTTATAACCATTTATTTAGTGACCGTGCAAAGTCAACATGAAAAAAGTGACTTAGGACCATTTTTCACACTTACGACGGTTGCAGCATCCCCAGGGTCACATGATCGAAATTCAGAGGCTTGGCAACTGGCATGGACTTACGACGGTTGCAGCCTCCCTCGGTCACACGATCCCATTTTGCGACCTTCTGACAAGCCAAGTCAACAGGGGAAGCCAGATTCACTTAACAACCATGCTACTGGTTTAACAACTGCAGCGATTCACTTAACAACGGGGGCAAGAAAGGTTGTGAAATGGGGTGTGATTCACTTAACAACAGAAATTCTGGGCTCAGTTGTGGTCAATCAATATGAACTCAGTTGCCGAGTGTCTGAATTTTGACCACGTGGCCAGAGGGAAGCTGCAACCACAGTTTAAGTCACTTCTTTCAGTGCCTTATAGGGCAGGGACCAACTTCAAACGGTCAGTAAAGGGTCGTAAGTCGAGGAGTACCTGGAACAGGGCAGAACCGTTGCATTCCCGCCGTTGCCAGTCCCCGGAAGCAGGAGGCGGGCAGGCAGGTAAGCTGGTGACCTTTGGCTGGGCGTGGCACTTCTGGGCTGGCCCAGAGGAAACCAAGGAGATGAAGGGAAGGAAGGGAAGAAGGGAGGAGGAGGAGGAGGAGGAAAAAGAAGAATTTGGAGAAGGTCTCCCAGTCGATCCTGGGGAAATCTCTACCATTTGGGGCATGCAAAGGAAAACGGGGTGGCACAACCTGCTGGGTGAATGGCAGCGTGGACGAGAAGAGGGACACGGGTGGGAGGGGTGAAAATCAAGCAGGATGCAGGCATACGCATAACAGAGTAACAGAGTTGGAAGGGTGCTTGGAGGTCTTCTAGTCCAGCCCCCTACTCAAGCAGGAGATCTTATACCACTTCAGACAGGTGGCTGTTCAGTCTCTTCTTAAAAACCTCCAGCGATGGGGCTCCCACAACTTCTGGTGGCAAGCTGTTCCACTGGTTAATTGTTCTCTCTCTCAGGAAGTTTCTTCTTAATTCCAGGTTGATTCTCTCCCTGGTTACTATTTCCATCCCTTGCTTCTTGTCCTGCCTTCAGGTGCTTTGGACAATAATTTGACCCCCTCTTCTCTGGGGCAGCCCCTGAAATATTGGAAGATGCTATCATGTCTCCCCTGGTCCTTTTCTCTAGACTGGCCAAACCCAAATCCTGCAACCGTTCTTCATATGTTTTAGCCTCCAATCCCCTAATTATCTTCCTTGCTCTTCTCTGCACTCTTTCTAGCGTCTCCACCTCTTTTTAATATTCCAATATTCCAAGTATGGTTTGCCAAGGCATTATAAAGTAGTACTGAACTAAGCTCACTTTACCAACTCTTGTTTGTTCAAGCAGAGTGAACTTGTGGCAATCACTAACTACTGATTTCGCTTTTTCGCCTGCAGAGCAAATTATTGCTCATATCAGAATAACAGAGCTGGAAGGGACCTCGGAGGTCTTCTACTCCAACCCCTTGTCTTACTCAGGCAAGAGATCCTACCCCATTCCGGACAAATGGCTGTCCAGTTTTTTCTTAAAAGCCTCCAGTGATGGAGCGTTCACAAGTTCTGGTGGCAAGCTATTCCACTGGTTAATTGTTCTCACTGTTAGGAAATTTTCTCCTTAGTTCTAGGTTGCTTCTCTCATTCATTCATTCATTCATTTGTTCGTTCGTTCATTCGATTTATATATGCTGCCCTTCTCCGGAGACTCAGGATGGCTTATAATGCTTTAAGCAATAGCCATCCATTTCCATCCATTGTTTCTACTGCGGAGAAAGTATTTCTATAGGTCAAGATTTGAAGAACTGAGAACCACCATAGGGGTTCCCCACAGCAGCTGCTTCTCCCTGGCTTTCACGCTTCCTCTAAATGGGGGTGAAGGCACTAAGCAACCTTGTGTCCTGCAACTCGGGGGGAGGGGGGAAGAGCTCTCCCAAGAGCCCCTCTGCTTCCATCATCCCCTCCCAGCGTGCTTGGGAGTTCCTGCACCCATCTCTTCCAGCCCCACCTGCCAATCAACCCTCACCCATTGCCTCTTTCCCACACCGGCTGCACCCCAGAGCTACAGGGGGGGTCTCACCCCAGATCCAAAGTCCCAGCAGCCCCCTTTGGTGTTTAGGGGGTCAAAGGTAAAAACTACCCAGAGCAGGTTCCCTCTTTAAAAAAATGGATCACTGCCTTGAGACAAAGAGACTCTTGTTCGTCCGTGCAAAAGTGGTTGGCAGGGCCTCCCTTGAGAGGACAGTGAGAGAGGGGAGATCAAAGGTGAAGCCCCCCCCCCCCCAACTGAGGGGCAGGGGCTGCTTCAGACCAGATTCCCAGGCCCCTTCGGGGAAAGGAAAATGCTTTTCACCAACAAGGTCCCTTCCAACTCTGTTCATCTGATCTAAAAGCTAAGGAGATGCAGCTTGCTGGTCATCCAGGGAGACCCACCAGCTCTGCCCTAAAAATCAGGAAAAGGCTCCCCCTCCCCACTCCCCGCCCCTTGGAAAGGACCTCCGGTTTGGGTCGGGTCTTCTCCAAAGGAAACCAGGCCTTCAGGGTTTCGTTTTGAGCAGGTTTATCAGAATATACAATGCAGAAATGTGAAGAGAAATTAGAATAATGGGAATTTAGGGGAGGAGAAAAAGAGAAGGATAAAAGGGAAAAGACAAAGGGAAGCATTGGTGTCCGATTCTTTTTAATAAAACAGCATAATAACATACAGCCCCAACTTTTGTTGTCATGAAACATCTGCAAGAAAACAACTGTCCTCAGGGACCATGAAGAACCCTACAGTCTTCCTCTCCGCAAGACCTTCTCCCCTCTAGGACTGATGATGTTCCCTAGTTTCGGTCATGAAACATCTGCAAGAAAACCACCCAGCTCAGACAGCATCAAGGACCCCATAATCCTCTTCCTCTTCTCCTCAAACCCCACTCCTTTCTAGGACTGATGATGTTCCCTAGTTTCGGTCATGAAACGTCTGCAAGAAAACCACCCAGCTCAGACAGCACCAAGGACCCCACAGGCCTCCTTCTCTCTGCAAACTGCACTCCCTTCAGTCACTGATGATGTTCCCTAGTTGGGTCATGAGACGTCTGCAAGAAATCAACCCAGCTCAGGGAGCACCCCGGACCCCCTCAGTTCAGCCCCGAGCTACAGAGATTCTCTTTCTAAGGAGCTTCATTTGCGTTCTTAATTACTATTATTATGTGGTGCTTTTTTGAGGCCTGCAATTTCCCTGGGAATAAGCTTCATCAGCAGAGCCGAGTTTCGAAAGTCGCCTTCATGGAGCCGCGTGGTGTGAAATTTGCATTCATTTTAAAAATAAAAGTTCAGGGTTTCCTGGAGGGCAGCTCTGCCCTCAAACTTTGCATTTCTGCTTCTGCTGCAAATGTTCACAGGCTACTTCACAAGTTCTTATTTCACACCGTAACAACCCACGGCCTCTAGATCGAATCCGGGGTCTGGAATTGTGCAGCCAGGCAGAGGGTCAAGTCAAATACAGGCAGCCCTGGACTTACGACCACAATGGAGCCTGAAATTTCCGTTGCTAAGTGAGACATTGCTTAAGTGAATTTTTCCCCATTTTACGACCTTTCTTGGCACAGTTGTTAAGTGAATCACCACAGTTGCCAAGTTAGTAAGACGGTCGCGGTTTAGTGAATTTGGCTTCCCCGTTGACGTTGCTTGTCAGAAGGTCGCAAAAGGGGATCACAAGACTCTGGATGCAGCAACCGTCATAAATACAGGTAGTCCTCAACTTACGACCACAATTGAGCCCAAAATTTATGCTGCTAAGTGAGGAATTTGTTAAGTAAGTTTTGCCCCATTTTACAACTTTCCTTGACGCATTTGTTCAGCGACTCCCTGCAGTTCTTGAATTAGTAACCCAGTCATTAAGTGGATTTGGCTTCCCCATTGACTTTGCTTGTCAGAAGGTCGCAAAACGGGATCACGTGACTCTGGGACACTGAAACCGTCGTATATGTGAGTCAGCTGTCAAGCGCCCAGATGTAAATCATGTGACTACCCTATATGGATGCTGCAACGGTCATAAGTGTGAAAAATGGTCATAGGTCAGTTTTTTCACTGCCATTATAACTTGGGAGGTCACTAAACGAACTGTTGTAAATCAAGGACTACCTGTATGTCTGAATTTTGATCACGTGACCGTGGGATGCCGCAAGGGTCATAAGTGTGAAACACGGTCATAAGTCACTTTTTCCAGTGCCATTGTAACTTCAAACGGTCACTAAATGAATGGTTGTAAGTCAAGGACTGCCTGTAGCCGTTTCCCATAGACTCAGCGTGTCTTTCCTTCCCTTTCAGTGACACATAACTTAAACAAACCAATTAGGAAAAACTTTTACCCGTTCAGCGTCAGAAAAACTATTCTAAGTTTTAGCTTATACAGTTTTCAAAATGTTTCTCTTGGAACACAGTTCGCATAACATATTTTGGTAAAATGGGTTAAAGATTTTGGTAAAGATCCAGCCAGCGGCTTGTGTACACAACACAAAAAGTTTACGAAATGTTTACTTCGGCTTTTTTCTGGGTTTTTTCCCTAAAAAATATTGTTATTAAAACTTTTTAAAACGAAGATAAAAACAAATATAAACTAATAAAAAGCAAGGCTGGAAAAAGAAAGCTAAAAGAAAGGAAAAAAGAAAAACAGAAAATAGGATGTAAATAAATGGTTTCCGATCTTCTTTACAGCAGTTATAAATATAATTAGAAATTTACCTCTTCCTGTAAAGTTACAACAGAACTCTCGGCTTCCTAAAATCTGTGTCTAAGCTCCAAAACCATAAATCACAAACTTGGGTTTTTTTTCTGTTCTACACGAAAAATCCATAAGCGATTTACAGCCAGCAATAAACACAGATATTGTCTTTTCCCTCACCCAATAAGTCAATTTAGCCACCATCATCTTTACCCAACCTTCCTCCATTATAGGGATGGCCAAACACTTCCATCTTTGACCGTAAAATAAATCTCCCTGCCGTTTTCATTTGCAGACACAAAGTTCCACGTCTCTTTTCCAACTCTTTCTCCATCAGTCCCCAAAAGAAAGACCTCTGCTCTCAACTATATATTGGCCTTTTTTAAAATCCTCTGAATCGTTGTATTTGTATCCAAAATTCTCTAGCTTTTTTTTTTTTTTACGTGTCCACCCAGCACAATAAAACTTCCATTCTCCTTGGTCATGTTCCCAGCATAAATTTGAAGCCGCCTCATTTTGGGGCTTCTCTCCGTGATCTACAACATTGTGCAAATTCAATTTGCAACTCAAAAGAGTTTTTTTTTTTATTTTTGCAAATCCAGAACAAGCAACCAGGCAAAAGGTGATACGCAAACAGAGCCGCCGCCGTGTGTGTATATAAAGCAAATAATGAGCATTATTTTAGTAACCACCCTGGATGCAGGCCATATAACCCACATTTTACAAGGCACGGATTCTTCTTCTTGCAATCATCTTAACCCATCTACACACATCAGAGGGAGCTGCAACGCACAAAAGCTTACACCACCTTTTATTAAAAAGTTGTGAGTCAGAAAAGTTGCTCCCAACCTTCGCCTGAGTTGGTTGGGGTTTTTTTGACACCCAAGGCTAACACAATTCGCTTTCTTGGAAAAGTACCTTGGGAGAAGTCTTTTTGTAAGGCAGGTGTGCAGGGATTCAGGGGTCTGTGTGTGTGTGTGTGTGTGTGTGTGTGTGTGTGTGTGTGTGTTTGATGCCTCCTGCCCAGAGGGAGGATTAAAACTACACAAGGATAAAGAGCCTTACTCTGAAGGCCAAAGGAGGTCAGGGAGACAAGAATGGATCCCACTTCCTCGATCAGGTGTCTCCAGCCTTGACAACTTTAAGCAAAGCTGGCTGGGGAAATCTGGGAGTTGAAGTCCGCCAGGCTTAAAGTTGCCAAGGTTGGAGACCCCTGACCCAGATCTTCTTCTCCAACAGACACAAAGAGGAGGAAGATCTTTCCAGAAAAATCAAGGGAAGGGCTCCTCTCAGAAACAAAGCCTCCAGCAGATTTTGCAAATCTGCCACTTCCCTTACTAGAAAGCAATTCTGCAAGTACATCCAGTCCTTGACTTACGACAACAACTGAGCCCCAAATTTCCACCATTAAGCCGGTACGGTTATTCATTGATTTATTTTAGAGGATTTATACGGCCGGCCGCTCATTCTGCAGTGACTCTGGCTTGCTTACAAGCAATGAACTGACTCCAAAAGTGAGTTCCCCCTCCCCCCCCATTTTATGACTTTTCTCACCACAAGTTCTTAGTCAAATCACCGCAGTTGTTAAGTTAGCAACACGGTCGTTAAGCGAATCTGGCTTCCCCACTGATTTTGCTTGTCAGAAGGTTTTGCAAAAGGGGATCATGTGACCTCCGGGATGCTGCAGTTCATTTAGTGACCAAACTTAAAACGGCACTGAAAAAAGTGACGTATGGCTGTTTTTCATACTTATGACCGTTGCAGCATGCCTGTGGTCAGGGGCTCAACATTCAGAGGCTTGGCAGCTGACTCGTATTTGTGACGGCTGCAGCGTCCCAAAGTCACGCGATCCCACTTTTGCGACCTTCGACGGGGAAGCCAGATTCATTGAACAAGCGGGTTACTAACTTAACACCTGCAGTGATTCACTTAACAACAGTGGCAAGAAAGGTCATAAAATGGTGCAAAACTCCCTTAACAACTGCCTAGCCTGGCAATGGAGGTTTTGGGCTCAACTGTGGTCAAGGACCAGCTGTGCTGAGAAGGAGGCTTCGCACCTGGGAGAGAGAGGAAGGAGCCTGCCACAGCAAGCCGGATGCGTTTGTGTGTGTGTGAGAGAGAGAGAAAGAAAGGAGGAAAGAGCGAAATAGACAAAGAGAGAGAGGGAAAAAGAGAAAGAGAGGAGAAAGAGGGAAAGAAAGTGAGAGAGAAAGAGAGAGAGGGAAAAAGAGAGAGAGAAAGAAAGATAAAGAGGTGGAAAGAGAGAGAGAGAAAGAGGGAAAGGGAAAGGAGAAAAGAGAGAAAGTGAGAGAGAGAGGGAAAAAGAGAAAGAAAGAAAGAGAAAGAAGTAGAAAGAGAGAGAAAGAGAGAGAAGGAAAGAAAGAGAAAGAGGTGGAAAGAGAGAAAGGAGAAAAGAGCGAAATAGACAAAAGAGAGAGAGGGAGAAAGAGAGAGACAAACAGAGAAAGAGAGGGAGGGGGGGCAGAGCCCCAGCCTTCTCTCCTCTTCCGGGGGTACCAGGGCCGCCCCGTCCCCCGTCCCCCGTCCCCTTCCTCCCCGGAGCCGCCTTCCTTTCACTCTTGCCGGCCGCTACAAAGTAACGAGCGGAGGAAGCGCCGCCGCCGCCGTTCCGCACGGGGAAGCCAGGCCGGCCGAGGCGGCGGCGGCAGCCCCTCCAAGCCCCCACCCCCCGCTTCCCGCGACAGGTGGCGCCGGCCCCCTCCCCGGCTTCAGCAGCGGCCCCTCGGCGCGGCCGGGGCCAGAGAGGCGGAAAGTCCGAGGCTCCGTCCGCTCCTTCCCGGCGAGGGGGCTCGGTGGTTGGGGCCCCGCCAAAGCCCATGCGGCGCGGCGCGGCGCGGCCCTGGCGGCTCCCTCGGGCCAGGCCTCCGGGCAGCCAGCCTCCCCGCCGCCCGCCCGCCTCACCTTCCTTGACGCCCGGCAGCTTGGAGCGGTCGATGCCCACTTCGGCCATGTTGCGGGCGGGGCGGGAGCGCGCGTGCCCGGACAGCCCCCCCCCCCCCCCCCCCCCCTCCCCCCCCCCCCCCCCGCCGCGGGGACGCGCCTGGCCTCTCGCTCAGCGGCTCCGGCCAGTCCCGCCGCCGCCTCCCTCTTCTCAAGCGGGGCGGGGGCGGGGCGGGACCCTGCCCCGACTCCGCCCCCTCCAGGTAAAGCGGGAACGCCCCGTTCTCTCTCCCCCCCGAGCCCCGCCCCCGCCCCTTCCCCTGCGCATGCCGGGAAGTGTAGTTTGATTCCCCCCCCCCGTGAGGTTCCTTCTCCACCGCCTCCTCCCCTTTGTTTTGGCCTCCCCTTCCCCGCTGGCCGGGCTGGCTGCGGATGATGGGAGTGGTGGAGAGGGAGGGCTGGAGGACGGCCGAGCCAGGCAGCCCGGGGAAGGCTGGGTGCCTACGGGGGAATCCAACCCCATCGCTCCCCGAAAGGAGCAGGAGGAGTGCGCTGGGGAGGGGCGGCCGGCAGGAACTGCACCCGGCCGGCAGCCCTACGTTGCGGGTCTCCCGGAGGCTCCCCCTCTAGCAGGACGTTGGAGGAGGAGCTGATCTAAAGGGGGAGCCTGGGTTGCTTCTGACACCTTTTCGGAGCAGCCCGGCTCAAGAAGATGTGGGTTCGGATTCTCCCTAACAACCCCCCCTCCCCCCGCCAATTGCCTTCCACTGCTGGGCCCCACTTGGGCTGACATCAGTCTACGGAGGAACTAGTGGGGTACAGCCCAGTCTCGAACTTGGGGAGCACTTGAAGCTCCCCTTCAGCCGGCTGGCTGGAGTTGCACCCCCTTCAATCCAGCCCCCCCCCCATGCAGAGTGCAGGGGAGGGATCCCCTTGAGTGCCATTCTGGGGACTGCCAGAGCCCCACCCTGCCCTCTTCTCAGATTTAAAGGGCTTAGCTTCTCATTCCAGCCCAGGGATTTCCTGGTGGCCTCCCATCCCAGCCACCACGCCTGGCTTGGATTTTTCAAGCTCAACCGAGGTTGAGTAGCTGCTACAGCTCCTGGAGACCCAACCTGGTTGCCCCATGGCACCCTGGGAGAATCAACGCAGGTAGCCTTTGACTTATAACCCCAACTGAGCCCACAATTTATCTTGCTAAGCGAAACGGCTGTTAAGTGAGTTTTCCTCCATGTTACGACCTTTCTCAACACCGTCGTTAACTGAATCTGACTCCCCGTTGACTTTGCTTCTTAGAAGGTCACAAAAGGGGATCTCGGGACACTGCGACCGTCATAAATACGAGTCAGTTGGCAAACGGCTGAATTTTGATCATGTGACCCTGGGGATGCTGCAACGGTCGTAAGTGTGAAAAACGGTCCTAAGCCACTTTTTTCAGTGCAGCTGTAACTTCAAACGGTCACTAAATGAACTGTTATAAGTCAAGGACTCCCTGCATTGCTAAATTGGAAGGGACCCCCAGTGGTCATCTAGCAAACCCCTTGAGGTCATCCTGAGAGGGGGTCCCTGCAGCATCCCCTTAAAAAGCTTCAGCAATGGAAACCCAACACCTCCAGAGACAGACAGATGTTTCCACTATGGGGCAGATTAGATTGGGAGGATGTTGGGGGCCTTTGAAGTCAAGATCAATCAATCAATCAGAATAGAGCTGCGAGAGACCTTGGAGGTCTTCTAGTCCAACCCCCTGCTCAAGCAGGACACCCTATACAATGTCAGACCAGTGACTGTCCAGTCTGTTCTTAAAAACCTCCAGTGTTGAAGCACCCACAACTTCTGGTGGCAAGCAGTTCCACTGGTTAATTGTTCTCATGGTCAGGAAATTTCTCCTTAGTTTTAGGTTGCTTCTCTCCTTAATTAGTTTCCACCTGTTGCTTCTTGTCCTGCCTTCGGGTGCTTTAGAGAATAGGTGGACCCCCTCCTCTTTGGGGCAGCCCCTCAGAATAAAAGAATAGCCGAATAACAGAGTTGGAAGGAACCCTGGAGGTCTTCTAGTCCAGCCCCCTGCTCAAGCAGGAGAACCTTTACTATTCCAGACAAATGGCTGTCCAGTCTCTTCTTAAAAACCTCCAGTGATGGAGCTCCCACCAAAACCTCCTTCTGGTGGCAAGCTGTTCCACTGGTTAATTCTCCTCACTGTCGGGAAGTTTCTCCTTAGTTCCAGGCTGTTTCTCTCCTTGCTTAGTTGCTTCTTGTCCTGCCTTCGGGGGCTTTGGAGAATAGGCTGACCGCCCCCCCCCTCTTCTTTGGGGCAGCCCCTCAAATCCTGGAAGACTTGCTATCCTGCCCCCCATGGGAGCCCAGCCCCAACAGAAACGGGGGTCTCCCTTCGGAGGGCTGCTCCTTCTTCAGCCCAGACAGGAGCCGCCTTTCAGAGCTGCACATACACACAAGCGCACAGACGACACCCCCAAAGGGCAGAGAATCACACGCCCATCTGCCCCCTGCAGGGGGAGGCTCCATCGGAAGCCGGGCTATCTTTGCAAACCCATAATAACCCAGGGAAAGGGGGTAATTAGGGGCTTTGCGAAGTGACACAAACTGCTATTTTGTGGTTCCAGAGCTGTTCTTAGCGAAGTGCAGGCGGCCGACCAGCCGCCCGACCTTCTGCCCACAGCTGCTTTTCTTTTCCAGCCAGAACAGAAACTCGAACCCGGGACTCTCCCACACTTGACACCTTCCCGTGAGGGGAGGGGGAACCTCATCCCACAGTCGACCACAGCAGGTGAAAGAAGAAGCTGGGAGGGGGTGTCTCTCCCCCCCCACACACAAACAACTGCCCTCCTGAAACCAGAACCTGCCTCAACTTCCTCATCTGCCTTGCAGTTTTGCAACTTCGTCTTTCTCCTGAATAACAGAATAACAGAGTTGGAGGGACCTTGGAGGTCATTTAGTCCAACCCCCTGCTCAAGGCAGGAGACCTTTTACCATCCCACTCAAATGGTTGTGTAGTCTAGTTTTGAAAACCTCCAGTGATGGAGCCCCCACAACTTCTGGAGGCAACTTCCATTCCACTGATGAATTGTCCTTATTGTCAGGAAATTCCTCCTTAGTTCCAGGTTGCTTCTCTCCTTGATGAGTTTCCACCTGTTGCTTCTTGTCTTCCCTTCTGATGCTTTGGAGAATAGCTTCACTCCCTCTTCTTTCGGGCAGCCCCTCAGATATTGGAAGACTGCTATCATGTCTCCCCTGGTCCTTCTCTTCATCAAACTAAGCATACCCAGTTCCTGCAACCGTTCTTCATATGTTTTAGCCTCCAGTCCCCTAATCATCTTTGTTGCTCTTCTCTGCACTCTTTCTAAAGTCTCAACATCTTTTTTTATATTGTGGCGACCAAAACTGGATGCAGGATTCCAGGTGTGGCCTTGCTCTAGGCTTTACAAAGTGGTACTAATCCTACCCAATTCCAGCAACCATTCTTCATGTGTTTTATCTTCCAGTCCCCTGATCCTCTTGGTTGCTCTTCTCTGCGCTCTCTCCAGAGTCTGGAGGGGAGAGATGCCCGAGCCCACCTGGCTTTCAGACCACCCATGTCCAGACCATGTCTGAGCTGCTGGACATGGTCATTGGGTGGTCTTGAGTCACCCAGTCTGTCAAGGACAGCTCTGCTTTCTGGATCTATCTCTTCTTCTCAATGGGCTTGCTCTTCCCAATACAGAAGGGGTGCACCATCTTGGGGGGTCTCCAGGCTCAGGGTGGGGGCTTAGGAGGGATTTTCTGTCTGTCCTACAGGGATGACCAACTCCCTTTTATGTTATCTGGTTTTGTTCCATTCCTTTGCTTTTTATTTCCTGTGCTGTCCAGATGTTGCGATGTTGGGTGGCCTTAGCTATGAGGAGGGTAAATAAACACATGTAGTATCCTGCAATCCCTAGGAAATATTTCCCAGGACTGTAGGCTGCCTAAGTAAGTACAATTAAGTTAAAGAAAGTGAGATTTTTAGCCTTAAAAACTTCCATTAAAAGCATAGCTTTAAGGCACTGGGAGCAAACAGAGAGTGTGTTCATTCAGAGCATAATTCTATGTTTCAAATTCAAAATTCAAACTGGCTCCCTTTGCCAGTTTTCAGGGAAAGGAGAAATGGAAAATACTTTTTTCCTTGTTTTTGTAAATGTGTTTGTGTATGTGTTTATGTGTGAGAGAGAAAGAGGGGGAAAAAAGATATTGAGACTCACCACGATACAAAAAAAGCTGTTGAGACTTTAGAAAAAGTGCAGAGAAGAGCAACAAAGAGGTTAAAACATATGAAGAACGGTTGCAGGTATTGGGTATGTTTAATCTAACAAAGAGAAGGACCAGGGGTGACATGATAGCAGTGTTCCAATATCTCAGGGGCTGCCCCAAAGAAGAGGGAGTCAAGCTATTCTTCAAAGCACCTGAGGGCAGGACAAGAAGCAACAGATGGAAACTAACCAAGGAGAGAAGCAACCTGGAACTAAGGAGAAACTTCCTAACATTGAGAACAATTAACCAGTGGAACTGTCGAGCCCTGTTCAAGGGCTTGCCATACCAGGGGGGAGGGGGGTTGTGACATGGCAAAAATTGTGATGGCTGGGGTGGCAGGAATGGGGGCGGCCGGAGCGGAGTTGGAGGCAGTGCCTCCGCAACAACAGGCATGCCTCTGACGTGTGGCCCGCGATGCCCGGCTTCTCCTGCATCGCTTAATTGATGCCCTGCGGCCGCCAGGCCTCCACACCCCAGCCGATGCCCTGCAGCCGCCAAGACATCGACATTCTGCTGACCAGCTCTAGGCAGACGGAGCGGCTCAGAAGGCAACGGCCAG
Source organism: Ptyas mucosa (assembly GCA_012654045.1). NCBI lineage: Eukaryota > Metazoa > Chordata > Lepidosauria > Squamata > Colubridae > Ptyas > Ptyas mucosa. The sequence continues at coordinate 103,845 of WNWU01000238.1, forward strand.
ATTGCCACCATGAGGGATTCTATGAGGGCCGGACCGGCCGGATGCTGGCTACCGTGGGGGTGGGGGCATGGCAGCCGGATAATTGGGGAGTGGGGCCACACACTCAAAAGCAGTGCTGGAAGGCGAACACGCCAGAGCTCTGGTGGCTCAGTAGACTAAGGCAGTCATTAACATCCACTTAACATCTGCTGCCTGCAATTACTGCGAGTTCTAATCTCACCAGGCTCAAGGTTGACTCAGCCTTCCATCCTTTCTAAGGTAGGTGAAATGAGGACCCGGATTGTGGGGGCAATAAGCTGACTTTGTATAAATATACAAAAGTAGGAAGGCTATTGCTTAATGTATTGTAAGCTGCCCTGAGTCTCCGGAGAAGGGCGGCATATAAATCAAATTAAAAAAAAAAAAAACTCCCGGCGCTGACTCTCTCTCACCTTGGCAGGGCTGGCCTGGCAGGAATGAACTGAGTCGAATACAAATGCGTCCAATGCCCTGGTGGCTGGGGTGGCTGGTGCGATCCCTGGTGATGGCCTCACAAAGGAACTGCAAGCAGCATCGTTGAACGGCCTGTGGCTATTGGAGACCCAAGGACTCTGCACTCATCAAGACAGATTAGCCTGGAAAGGTGACAGGTTATATGTCCCGGCTACCCTTAGGCCCACGGTGCTACAACGTTGCCACGACGTAAAGCAGGCTGCCCATTTCAGGTCCCTTAAAACGTTACACCTGGCCAAACGGCAGTTCCGATGGCCTCGTATGTGGTTGAAGATCAAGTACTATGTACAGAGTTATCCAACATGTGCAATGACGAAGATGCTGCCCGGAAAACCGCTAGGCCTACTACAGATCATGGCTGATCCCCGTCCGACTGTGGGAGGAGATCACCATGGACTTCATAGTGGACCTGCCAGAGAGCAACGGGCATACAGTTATATGGACAGTCATAGACCTGTTCTCAAAACAGGCCCATTTCATACCATGTGTTGAGATAACATCGGCACGGCGGCTAACTAAACTGTTCATTGGGCATATCTACTGTCTCCATGGGGTACCCCAACGTATCATCTCAGATAGGGAGGTTTCAATTCACCGCCAAATTTTGGCGTGACTTTGTCCGGCTGATAGGCTCCACCCAAGGCTTGAGCTCAGCGTTTCACCCCAGTACCAATGGGGCCAATGAAAGAGCCAATGCCATGACTGAACGCTATCTGAAGAGGCTATGTCTCCTATCAGCAGAAGGACTGGGTGGGCCTCTTCCCCTTTGTGGAGGTGGCGTAAAGTAACGTAGTGCACGGGAGCACTGGATTCACCCCCTTTTGGATGGTGAATGGAATGGAGTTTGTGCCTATACCCGAGTGGACTCATGACCCCCAGGCCTCAAGGACCCCGAAGTAATGGGCAGACATGATACCGGACGTCTGGGGGGCGGTGAAAAAGGCGTCACAAAAAGTGGCCGAAACCTATAAGGTCCAGGCTGGCAAGAAGCGGGCAACACATAGACCTTTTAGGGTGGGTGACCTAGTGTATTTGTCAACTAAGTACTTCAAACTGAGGGTACCATGTAAAAAGCTAGGCCCAAAATACCTAGGCCCATTCCCTATCATCCGGGACGTTAACCCTGTGACTGTGGAACTGAAGCTCCCGTCCTTATTGGGCCGGGTGCATCCTGTGTTCCACAGTAGCTTGTTAAAGTCTGTAGAGGCCACTAAGATGAGACCCCTACTGGAACCCCTGGGACCTGTGGGACAGGACCATTACGAAATAGATAAGGTTCTAGACTCACGGTTACATAGAGGTAAGCTCCAGTACCTAGTCCAGTGGAAGGGTTACCCTACCCCTGAAGCCTCCTGGGTACTGGAATGGGATATGAATGCTGCCTGGCTACTGCGACAGTTCCATCGACAGAAAACCGGGGGAGAAGGTCACAGTCATCTCACAACAACTAACACTTCCATGTTCTGTCTTCCAGGTGGACCCCTGGTAGAGGGGAGCTGCCTGTGGAGCCCTGTTCACGGGCTCACCATACCTGGGTGGGGGGGAGTGACGCAGTGAGAATGGCGGCAGCTGGGGCAGCAAGAATGATGGTGGCCAGAGCGGAGTTGGAAGCAGCGCCACCGCAACAACGGGCGCGCCTCTGATGTGTGTGGCCCGTGACTCCCGGCTTCTCCTGCACTGCCCAGCTGATGCCCTGCGGCCGCTGAGACATCCATGATCTACTGGCCGGCTCTACGAAGACGGAACGGCTCAGAAGGCAACAGCTGGATTGCTGCCATGAAGGATTCTATGACAGCCGGACCAGTGGTGAAATTCAATTTTTTTTTACTACCAGTTCTGTGGGCATGGCTTGGTGGGCATGGTGTGGCTTGGTGGGTGTGGCAGGGGAAGGATAGTGCAAAATCCCCATTCCCTCCCCGCTCCTGGGGCCAGCCACCAATTGGCAAATTGGTATTTGCCAATTCTCTGAGCTGCTGAAAATTTCTGCTACCGGTTCTCCAGAACCTGTCAGAACCTGCTGGATTTCACTCCTGGGCTGGACCGGCCAGATGCTGGCTACCAGGGGGCGTGGCAGCCAGACAGTTGGGGGCTGCGGCCATAGGCTGAAAAGCAACACTGGAAGGCGGATGCTCCCAGCACTGATTTTACATGGACTTGGATTTAACCGCCTCGCCGCGTTCTGAGGCCATGGCCTGCTTATGGGAAGTAAAACCCAAGTTCTGACGCATTTGTGTTCGACTCAGTTCATTCCTGCCAGGCTGAGAGGAACCGCTCGTCCCAAGACGTTGTGGGTGATCCAACACTGGAGGTTTTTAAGAAGAGACTAGGCGGTCACTTATCTGGAATAGTATATGGTGGGCATGGTACACACACATTTGCAAACCGTTAGGGAAGTTAAGTGAATTTCACCCCTGAATGATGTATTTAACCATTACAGGTAAAGACCAAACAGGTAAATACCATCCACATGTTTAAACCTAGTTAGCATTAATCCTGGTTAGTCTTTGGTGGCTTTGTTTTCCTCTGCAAATTTAATTTAATTTGATTTATTGCATTTCTATGCCGCCCAACTCCCAAGGGACTCTGGGCAGCTTACAGCAAAAATAACGCAAACAAAGAAATAATGAACATAGAGAAATTATTAGAAAACATCATAAAAACATTTTAAAAGCATGAAAAGCCCACGTCCACCATTCATGGCCGGATCTCGCACGATTGCAACAGCGGGATCAACGGCCTCAGGCCTAGGATCCACCCTGGTTGATATTGTATGTGCCTAGAAAAAAGGTTACTTCGGTTTTAAGTACACTGGACGGATGCAGTTAACGCTTGTATCTAGCTAGCTCCCTTTATAAACCTAATTTCATTCAGCTAACCCAGTTTAACTAAGCTGGCTTCACACAACGCCCAACAATGAAATGTGGCTGGATTGCCATTCATGGCAAGGAGATGAGGCCATCGTTCCCTCTTCCTTTGCAGGAAAGATGGGTGTGTGCACAGCCAAGGCATGCCGCAATTTTCCAGCGGAGATTGAAAGCAGACATCCTAAGAAGAATCCCAACTGTAAGTGGGAAGCGAAAAAAATCAGATAGATTTTTTGCCAATATATGTTCTATATTCTGTGTTCTATGTTTGCCAGTAGACTGGGCACCTCGTCCCCTGTACTGGGTTTGGCTGACTCATCAATTCTAGGGCTGGAAGGGACTGTGGAGGTCTTCTGGTCCAACCTCTTGTCTTTATACTACCCCAGCTGGCCAAAATTTTCTTGAAGATGTCCGCGGAGCACTGACGGCTCTGGGAAGCAAGCTGTTCCAAAGATTAATTGTTCAGACTGTCAGGAAATTCCTCCTTTTTTCCAGGTTAAATCTTCCTCTAATGAGCTTTCATCCATTGGTCTCCTCCCTCCTTCCTTCCTGCCCTTCCTCCCCCTCTCTTCCCTCCCTCCCTCCTGCCCTCTCTCTTCCCTTCCTTCCTTCCTCCCTCCCTCCCTCCCTCCTCCCTCCTTTCTCTCCCTCCCTCCCTCTCTCTTCCCTTCCTTCCTCCCTCCCTCCCTCCCTTTTGAATCGTAGCTCTGCAAGGGACCTCAGAGGTCTTCTAGTCCAACCCTCCTGCTCAACCAGGAGACCTTATGCCATTCCAGAGAAATGGTTCTCCAGTCTCTTTTTAAAAACCTGCAGTGTTGGGGCACCCACAACTTCTGGAGGCAGGCCATTCCGCTGGTTAACTAACAGAGTAAGAAAAATTGGAAGGGGCCTTGGAGGTCTTCTAGTCCAACCCCCTGCTGGGCCCTGGGCCATTACAGACAAATGGTTCTTAAAAGCTCCCACGACTTCCGGAGGGAAGCTGACTGATTGTGCTCACTGCCAGGAAATTCCTCCTCCGTTCCAGACTGGGTCTCTCGCGAAGGCGCTTCCACCCACTGCATCGGCTGCTCCTGCCAGAGGAGTTGGCAGCCGGCAGGCAAACAGGAAGGGCGGTATATTCTTAGCCCGGGCGCCGGACTTCCGAAGCTCCCCAGAGAAGAATCTTGAAGTTATGTGTTGTTAAAAAACAAAAAATCTTCCTGTCACCCACTTCGGCTGATTTTTCCATCTGTTTCGGTGGCTGCCGCAATTTCTTTTTTCTCCCTGTTGCACCAACTGGATTTTCTGCAGTCCAGACTAGAAAAATGGGAATTTAGAAAGCGCCTCAGAAGGAGGATTGATGGAGGAGGCAGGATGAAACAGGCTCATTAAAGTCAGCTGCAGAAAACCCAGCTCATCGGCCAGCTAGAACGTTTGCGTTCCCCCCCCCCCCCCTTTTGGCTCCTGTGTGATTGACTGCAGGTGTTTGGGTTGGAAAAGTGCATGGCAAGGTTCCTTCTCTCCGGGGAGGGGAGGGACGCAGGATTATTCAACATTTTCCTGAATGGACAATGGGATGGAGAAGCTGTTAATTGGAGGAGGAGAGAGAATTGGGAGGTCTGGCTCAATGCCCAGGATAATGGAATAAAATTGAAATTTAATTTGGATGCTTTTGAAGGATCAGGCTGAGAAGAACATGATGCCCTTCAACCAGGAGAAATCACTTGTGTGTGTCTGTGTCTGTGGGGGTGGGGGGGTGGGTTAATGTAGGGCAGACATAAAAGATGGGGAATGTAGGGTCTGATAATGCAACATCTGTTTTGGACCCTGGCAACCAGCTGAACTTCAGCCAGCAGCCCGAGACTCCTTCCAAAAGGGCCAATCTGATTTGGGGCTGAAATAGCAGAAGTGTCAACCCATCAAAGACTGTCAAAATCCTCATTTTTCTCTCTTTTCTTCTCCCACTGCTGAGGCCAAACCTGGAGACTTGAATACATAAGTCCTTGCTTAACGACCAGTTATGATGCAATGTGGCTGCTTCCAGATCATGCCATGTGGCCCAAGAACAGAGTGGCTTGTCTTCCTTCCCTACCCAACTCTGCTGGGTGACTTTGGGCCAGGAGATGGTGAGTTCTAGTCCCACTTTAAGCATGAAAGACGGTTGGGTGACTTTGGGCCAGTCGTCAGGAGACAGTGAGTTCTAGTCCCGCCTTTGGCACGAAAGCTGTCTGGGTGACTTTGGGCCAATGACCAGGAGCCTGTGAGTTCTAGACCAGCCTTAGGCATGAAAGACAGCTGGGTGACTGGGCAATTCTCTCTCTCTTTCAGCCCAACCCACCTCACAGGGTGGTTGTTGGGAAAAGTGAAAGAGGAAGTAGTCCACACCTTGAGTTCTTTATAAAAATAATGAAGGTGGGATATAAACCAATCAATCCCATCCCTTCAAGAGAAAGGAAAGAGAGCCTTTGGCTATAAGATTTAGGAAAAGCATTTTCAGAACCAGGGTGGAAGCATAGCGAATAAGATTTGTCCATCACAGAAGGGGGAGAGACAATACGTTGCAAATCTGCCCTTCTTCAAATAACAGAGTTGGAAGGGATCTTGGAGGTCATCTAGTCCAAACCCCTGCTCGAGCAGGAGAGTCTAAACCACTTCAAACAAATGGCTGCCCAGGCTCTTCTTAAAAACCTCCAGTTATGGAGCAGCCAGAACTTCTGGTGGCAAGCTGTTCCACTGGTTAATTGTGGGCGCTCTAGCACTGGAGGTTTTTAAAAAGAGACTGGACAATCAGTTGTCTGAAATGGTACAGGTTCTCCTGCTTGAGCAGGGGGCTAGACTAGAAGATCTTCAAGGTCCCTTCCAACTCTATTCTATTCTAATTGTTCTGTCAGGAGATGTCTCGTTAATTCCAGGTTGCCTCTCTCCTTGATGAGTTTCCACCCGTTGCTTCTTGTCCAGCCTTCTTTGGTGCTTTGGAGCATAGCTTGACTCCCTCTTCTTTGGGGCAGCCCCTCAAATACTGGAACCCTGCTATCGTGTCTCCCCTGGTCCTTCTCTTCATTAAACAAGACACACCCAATTCCAGCAACCGTTCATTGTATGTTTGAGCCTCCAGTCCCCTAATCCTCCTGTTTGCTCTTCTCTGCACCCTTTCCAGAGTCTCAACTTCTTTTTTATAGTGTGGTGACCAAAAACGGATGAAATATTCAGTTGCAATATTCAGGGGAAAAAAGATGTTGAGATGTTGTTTTGCCTTCTGGTACTCTGGAGAATAGTTTGACCCCTTTGTCTTTGGGGCAGCCCTTTGTGTCTAGGGGAAGTTGAGCTCCATTCTTTCCCTGGTATTTCATCCCCCATCCCTAGAAGTGACCGGAAATGCCAAAGTAATTGGGACTTGTTGGGGAAACTCAGGAAGTCAGCCGTGAGAGAAAACTCAGCTGGCTCTTTCCAAGATCCCAGCTGAGCTGCAATTGAAATTTTGCTGTGTCCCAAATCCTCTTAGTTAATGCTGATCATATCCATAATCCAGGATACGTATATATAGCCTTGATGGGACTCACACATAAGTATGAAAGAATAATTTGGAAAATATTGGATGGTGCAGAGATGGATAGACCGACACGGAAAATAAAAGATAAAGGAGATACAGAGAAGTATTCAACGTGGGATGGGTTTGATCAATGGTTAGAGATAAGAGGTTGAGGTTAGATGAAGGTGGATTATTGTTATGTGCATGTAAAAGATGGACGTTGTTTATGACTATAGGTATGCTAGTATAATGAACGTGATTATAAATAAGCTAATATAGCTATTAATATCGCTATGATTACTACCGGTTCTGTGGGTGTCGCTTACTAGGCCCTTACTAGGCCTTACTAGGGGAAGGATACTGTAAAATCTCCATTCCCTCCCCACTCCAGAGGAAGGATACTGCAAAATCCCCATTTCCTCCTGATCAGCTGGGACTTGGGAGGCAGAGAATAGATGGGGGCGGGGCCAGTCAGAATTTTTACTACCGGTTCTCCGAACTACTCAAAATTTCCACTACCGGTTCTCCAGAACTGGTCAGAACCTGCTGAACCCCATCTCTGCCTCTGAGCCACAAACATTCCCTTCTATTGCAAACAAATGGTTTCCCAACAGCTCAGTTCTACTCCCTGGGGGCTCAGGGAAGATTACT
>WNWU01000238.1:137175-152432 GCA_012654045.1 Ptyas mucosa
TTCTTCATCTTTTAGACTTTCCACAGTCTTAACATCCTTTTTATATCATGGCAACCAAAACCGTACGCAGTCTTCCCGGGGTGTGTGGAAAGGAAGGAGGGGGAAGGGCTCTTTGCTGTTAAAAGTGGGAGCAGGTCCACAGTCAAGAGGTGATTTCAGATGTCACCAAGTAAGGAGACAGTCAGGACAGAGACAGGGTGGGGTCTTCTTCACCGTTTGCTTTCCAATGGGTGGTGGGTGTAAGCAGGCCACCTGTTGAAAGGCTGAACAGGGGCTGGACTAGATGGCCCTCAGGGTTCCCTACAACTCATTCATTCTTAACCTGACTCCCTTCTGGTGTGAGGCTTCCCCTGTCACGTCCTCCCGAAGAATCTCCTCCATTTCTTTCTATTGCAAACCTCTTGAGCCCTAAAGAGCAGAATTTAAATGCTGCTATTATTTCAGTTTTAATTCCTCACGGTGAAGAGAAAATCACCCCCTCCCCAAATATTTGAGAATTAGAATCCTATAAGGCTGGAAGGGGCCTTGGAGGTCTTCTCCTCCTTTTTGGGGTGCAGCAGACTAAAGTGCTATTAAGTAGCACCAGCTGCCTGCAATTACTGCGAGTTCAAATCTCCCCAGGCTCAAGGTTGACTCAGCCTTCCGTCCTTCCGAGGTGGGTAAAATGAGGACCCGGATTGTGCGGGCAATAAGCTGATTTTGTATAAAAAAGAACACCGATTAGGGGGAGCCAAAAGCCCTACTAAGCAGGTATGTACAAAAGTAGGAAGGCTATTGCTTAACGCATCGTAAGCCTCCCTGAGTCTCTGGAGAAGGGCGGCATATAAATCGAACCAATAAATAAATAAATAAATTTTCATCACTCCATCCTCTCAGCGAGTGGGAAAGAAACCCCAAATTGCAGGCTGAACGGAAGAGGGGAGCCCAGATATTTATCCTTTTCAAAACTTTTCAAAACTTTCCTGCCCTTCGCTGAAGCGATTGTGGCTTTGCAGCAATCCAAGGAAAGTCATTTTTGATTCCCCAAGGCAAAAAAAGAACAGAGACGAGAGAACAAAGTTGGTAGCTGCCCACTCACCTTTGCCAGGAGTCGCAGATCCCGTGGAACAAATTCCCCAAGTGGCCTTCACTTTCTGGGTAGATCTCCCCAACCGGATCCTCCGAGTTCTCTTTTTTCTCTCTGGTCTTTTATAGTCTTGGATGGAGCCTCCAAGGGCTGCCTCTGCCCCCTCTTACATCACGTCTGCAGTTTTTTCACCGGCTCTGCTCTTCCATGGCTTTCTCCCTCCCCTCTAAACGGGCTGGCTGCTCCTCCTGCAGCTGCTGCTTATCGCTCTAACCATGATCAGGGCAGAAATCAGGATCTGATTATGGTGAAAGAGGTTTGTCAGAAGTCCATCCATCCATCCATCCATCCATGGAGGGAAACTAATCAAGGAGAGAAGCAACCTAAAATTATTTATTTTATTTATTTATTGGTTCGATTTATATGCCGTCAGCTTATTGCCCCCACAATCCGGGTCCTCATTTTACCCACCTCGGAAGGAGGGAAGGCTGACTCAACCTGGAGCCTGGTGAGAATTGAACTCGCAGTAATTGCAGGCAGCTGGCAACTAAGTGCTTATTTAACAGCACTTTAGTCGACTGCACCACCAAGGCTCTTTTTAATTTCTCCTCTAATTAAGGAGAAATTTCCTGGCAGAGAGAACAATCAACCAGTGGAACAGAAGTTGCCTCCAGAAGTTCTGGGGGCTCCATCACTGGAGGCTTTTAAGAAGAGACTGGACTGCCATCTGTCTGAAAATAGTATAGGTCCTCCTGCTTGAGAAGGGGGTTAGACTAGAAGACCTCCAAGGTCCCTACCAATTCTGTTATTCTGTTCGATCTCCATCTTCCAAGCTTATATTGTATATAAATAGAGAGCAAACCCCACTCCCTTTTAGCACTGATCACGTTTCCTAGTTGGGTCATGAGATGTCTGCAAGAAAACAAGAAAATGGTACTACATCCACATAGAACTAAGCAGTGGGGTACCACAAGGTTCCATATTACACCCAGGACTCTTCAATATCTCCATAAATGATTTAGATAAGGGAGTAGAAGAGGAATCAAATTTGCAGATGACTCTAAACTGGCAGGAACAGCCAACAGCCCAGAAGAGAAGCTCAGGATCCAGAAAGATCTTGACAGACTTGAACAACGGGCCCCATCCAACAACACGAAATTGAATGTGGACAAAAGCAAAGTTTTACATTTAGACAGGAAAACCCAAAGGCACAAGTACAGATTAGGTGAAACCTGGCTCAAAAACGGGAACTGTGAGAGGGACCTTGGAGTCCTAGTGGACGATCCCTTAAACACGAGCCAGCCGTGTGCAGCAGCAGCCAAATAAGCTGATACAATCCCTGTAAAAACAGGGACATTGAATCAAACTCACGTGAAGGATTAGTACTGCTTTATAAAGCCTTAGTAAGGCCACACCTCGAATCCTGCATCCCGTTTTGATCACCACATTACAAAAAAGATGTTGAGACTCTGGAAAAAGTTGTTTTTAAGGAGGGTCTTGACAGGGCTGTCAAACGTGCAGCACCATGGTGGTGTCATGTGACATACCGGGATTTCCCCCCCCCCTTCCCTAAACTGGGCAGGGGCGTGGCCAGCTCGTGACAGGTCCAGCCCACACAGGCCATGAGTTTGACAGCCCTGGTCTAGGCAGTCACTTCTCTGAAATGGTACAGATCAGCGATGGCTAATCTTTTTGCCGTCACATGCCAAAAGCAGGGGAAGTGTGTGTGTGTGGGGGGGGGTCATTCAATTCCTCCCCATCCCCCCCCCACATGCATGTGCGACCCCCTCCCACGCTCCCCACGCTTTTGGCACATGATGGGGAAAAGGTTACCGGTGGGCCCAGTAGGACTGTTTTTCGCCCTCCCCAGGCTCCAGAGCCCTTGTCTGAGCCTGGGGAGGGCGAAAACAGCCTTCCCACCCACAGGAGGCCCTCTGGAGGCTGGAAACGGGCTATTTCCCAATTTCCGGTGGCCCCCAAAGCCCCATTTTTTGTTCTTCCCACTCCAGAGGTTTTCTTGGAGCCTGGGGAGGGCTAAAACGGCCTTCCCCATCCCCCAGAGGCCCTCCGGAGGCCAGAAATGGCCAGTTTCCCAACTTCCGGTGGGCCCGGAAGGACCAAAAACCAGCTGGCTGGTGCACCCATGCATGCTGGAGCTGAGCTAGGGCAACGCTTGTGTGCCCACAGATATGGCTCTGCATGCCACTTGTGGCACGCGTGCCATAGGTTCACCATCACGGGTATAGGTTCTCCTGCTTGAGCAAGGGGCTGGTCTAGAAGACCTCCAAGGTCCCTTCCAGCTCATTCATTCTATATATAAACAACCCAGTTCAGAGAGCACCAGTGACCCAAGCAATGAATGCAAACTCAGGAGAGAAGCCACCTGCAATTAAGGAGAAACTTCCTAATGGTGGGGACAATCAACCAGTGGAACAGCTTGCCACCGGAAGTTGTGGGTGCTCCATCACTGGAGGTTTTTAAGAAGACAGTCTTAAAGTGGACAGTCACTTGTCTGTAATGGCATAGGGTCTCCTGCTTGAGCAGAGGGTTGGACTAGAAGACCTCCAAGGCGCCTTCCAGCTCTATTCTGATTGATTGATTGATTGATTGATTGATTGATTAAGTCCCCAGGCTGGCTTAGAGCAAGGACAGTTGGGAAGCAGTTGGGAAGCCACGAGCTCATGAAAGTCAAAGGTGGACTCTGAAGAAGAGTGAAATGACGGGTATTTTTTATTTATTTTTATATTTTATATTTATTTTATATTTTTATATTAAGAAATGAGAATCTTGATGACTCCAGGTGGTTTAAAGCAACGAAACCCCAATACCAGTAATGCTTGACATATGATTACAATCGAACCCCAAATTTCTGATGCTAACTTTGCAATGCTCTGGGGGGGCTGAAGAGCATTGAGGAATTGCGGCTGGTGCAGAAGGTGGTTGCATGAGCACGTCTGGGCACACCTGGGGTCACGCATGTAACACCCCCACTACGTGAGCGGCGTTGGGTGCCAGGGGGATTCTGGGCCCAATTTAAGGTGTCGGTCATTACCTTTAAAGGCAATCCTCTCTACCTACAACCAGAACTGAGCTCAAAATTTCTGTTGCTGAGTGAGACAGCTGTTAAATGAGTTTTGCCCCACTTTATGACTTTCCTTGCTTGCCACGGTTGTTAAGTGAACCTGCCACTGGTTAACAGGTTTCCATTAGCAACACAATTGTTCAGTGAATCTGGCTTCCCCACTGACTTTGCTTGTCAGAAGGTTCGCAAAAGGGGATCACGAGTCCCCGGGACATGGCTGCCGTCATAAATGTGAGTCAGTTACCAAGCATCATGTGACTCTGGAGATGCTGCAATGGACAAGTTAGGGTTTCTTGGAAACGTTTCATTACCAAACTAGATAACATCATCAATTGACTGCAAGAAAACCACCAAAGAGCACCAAAGACCCCATGGTCCTTTTCCACCTCTTCTTCTCTTCTCCTGCTCCTCCTCCTCCTCCTCCTCCTCCTCCTCCTCCTCCTCCTCCTTTCTGCAAACCCCACTCCCTTCCAGCACTGATGTTGTTATCTAGTGAGGTAATGAGATGTCTGCCACCAAAGAGCCTTGGTGGCGCAGCAGATTAAAGTGCTGTTAAGCAACACCAGCTGCCTGCAATTACTGCAAGTTCGAATCTCTCCAGGCTCAAGGTTGACTCAGCCTTCCATCCTTTCGAGGTCGGTAAAATGAGGAGCCAGATTGTGGGGGCAACAAGCTGACTTTGTATAAAAAAGAACACTGCTTGGGGGGCCCGAAAGCCCTACTAAGCAGGTATATACAAAAGTATGAAGGCTATTGCTTAACGCATTGTAAGCCGCCCTGAGTCTCCGGAGAAGGGCGGCATGTAAATCGAAGCAAAAAATAAATACAATAAATAAAACAACCATGCTCAGAGAGCACCGAGGACTCCAGAGTCCATCCCTGAGCTACCAGTCTTCTCTTCTGCTGGTTCATCATCTCCATTATCTCTTCATTATGTAAACTCCTGTTGCAAGTTTTACTGGTTCTCATGGCCCATTAATTGTACCGCATCTCTCCCGGTTTAATATGGGCAGGCTTGGGCTCTGGTCTTCTCCTTCAGCAGCAGGGCTGAGAAATATCAGGCCGTATCTGCAGAGAAGAATGAAACGTAGATTTCGCAGCTCTCGGGGGGGGGGGGGGGGGGGGGGGTGGGCTGACTCATGCAAGTGGCAGCTGGGTGTTTTCCAAAGGTAACGTCTCATGGACGAGTTGGAGGATCTGTTTTTAGACCCCAGAACTGGGAGAAAATTGTATCTCTCCAATGCCAAGCCCTCCCAGCTTTTAATATAAGTTGTATTTTTTTTTAAAAAAAAATGTGAATGACGGCAATTTTGGAGGCCGGAGATGGGGAAAACTCGGCAAAATGCAAAATTGTGGCTCAAAATTGGAGACAACCATAGCCGTGCAACGCTGAATTATTCTGCTGGGTAGGAGAGGCTCCCTAACTCAAAACACCTTTCCAGGTCAGCCACTCCCGTCGGTCCCTGGAACGGTTGACTAAAGATAGTCCTCGGCTTACGACCACAACGGAGCCCAACACTTGTCCCATTTTACGACCTTGCTTGCTACATTTGTTAAGGGAATCACTTCAGTTATTAAAGTGGTTGTTAAATGAATCCGACTTCTCCAATCCCCCTTGACTTTGGCTGTCAGAAGGCCGCGAAAGGGAGGGGGTCTGTCACGTGACCCCGGGACCCTGCTACTACGAGTCATCTGAATTTTGATCACGTGACCATGGGGGGGGGACATACTGCGATGGTCCTTAAGTGTGAAATCGGTCATAAATCATGGGTCATTTGCTTTTTTCCATGCCGTTCTAACATTGAACAGTCACTAAACGAAACTGTTGTAAGTCGAGGACTGCCTGGACAGATCTCCGGCCAGCTTGATCCAAATGCTGGGCATTGTAATCCAGGATGTGGATCAAGTTGCATTGAAATTTGGACGGTGGAGAAGAGAAGCCCAGCTTTCTGTTCATTGAACTCAATAGGATTTACATCCGAGTAAACACGGGATTATATGGGACGTCTGGGTTGAACTGCTCCAGCGACAGGTCTTATCTTGGCCACAAATGTCCCGAGTGTTGATAAAGAGGAAATCGAGTTCAAAATGCATAATTCAGATCATCCCAATGAAACTCTGAATTCCAGCTCCAGCTCCAGCTTTACTTGTGGCCAAATAAAAAATGATAATAAAGGTTATCTATCTATCTATCTATCCATCCATCCATCTATCTATCATATCTCTCTCTCTCCTTCTAGTTATCTATCTATCATCTATTCATCTATCATCTATCATCTATCTATCTCTATTATCTATCTACTATCTACTATCTCTCTATCTCTCTATCGCTATCTCTATCTCTATATCTCTATGTATCAACTATCTCTCTCTCTCTCTATATATATATATATATATCATCTTTCTCTCTCTCTAATTATCTGTCTATTCTATCATCTATGCATCTATTTATCTATTTACTATTGATCATCTATCTACTATCATCTCTATTTATTCTATCTATGCATCTATCTATCTTCTATCTCTATCATCTATCTATCTACTAGTATCTATCTATCTATCTATCTATCTATCTATCTATCTATCTATCTATCTATCCATCCATCCATCCATCCATCCATCTATCTAAAGAAAGGATGCAAAAGGAGGGACAGAATGAAATAAAAATGGCAAAAATTAAAATATTTTTAAATTTTGTTTTAATTATAGAATTGTTAAATTGTCCTGCAGGGACAGGGAGTCGTCCCACTGGGGGTTTCTCACAGTGAGTTGGCTGTGGCAAGTTGTCCCGCACCTCCTGTCCACGGGTGTGACTCACACAAGGGGAGCTGTTTAATTTTAAAAGGTAACTTCTAATGTATGAGAAGTTACAACCCCCCTCCCCTCCCCCATGAACTAACGTGCCTTCGACTTCACACAATACCCTGAAGCTCAGCTAACTGAACAGGCTGCGTTCCTGCCACACGCTGAGCCCCCCACTCGCTCTGGCCCTCTCCCGTGTAGACACTCAAACGCACCCAAACTGAAACCACGTTTTGCTATTGCGGGACCGCCAAAGCAAAGGGGTGGTGTGGTTGTGTGAATGCTGCCTTCTGGGTCACAAAAGAGCAGGTTTCCTGCAAGTCCTCCTTCTTTCAATGATGCTCTGGGGATTTACTTCAAACTGTAGGCAGTGAACCCTGATTCTTTGGTGACACTGGATGTTGGGTCCAAAGCCTGCAGGAATCACGCGAGGGTGTGAACTGACTTGGAGGCACCAACCCAAAACAGATGGCTTTAAAATGGTGTTTTACTCAGAGCCTCAGGAGCAAGCAAGCAATCAGAATAGAGCTGGAAGGGACCTTGGAGGTCTTCTAGTCCAACCCCCTGCTCAAGCAGAAGACCCTATACCATTTGAGACAAATGGCTGTCCAGTCTCTTCCAGTCTCTTCTTAAAAACCTCCAGTGATGGAGCACGCACGATTTCTGGTAGCGAGCTGTTCCACTGGTCAATTGTCCTCCTTCTTAAGAAGTTTCTCTTTAATTCCAGGTTGCTTCTCTCCTTGGTAAGTTTCCATCCATTGTTTCTTGTTCTGCCTTCAGGGGCTTTGGAGAATAGCTTGACTCCTTTTTCTTTGGGGCAGCCCTTCAAATATAGGAAGACTGCTATCATGTCATCCCTGGTCCTTCTTTTTCTCTATGCTGGCCAGACCCTATTCTTGCAATCGTTCTGCATATGTTTAATCCTCTTAGCAAGAGAGGGCTTGAAGTCTCAGCAATAATTTAACGTGAGATGACAACTTGGCTCCAAGTTTGGAGGGCGTCTGTGATGGATCAGAAGGGGGGAGGGAGGTGCCCTTGTTCCACCAGGATCTCCTTCCAAGTGTGGCTTGGGAGATACCTTCAGGTTTTGTGGGCCTCTGTGGCTACGTCTCCCAGTGGGAAGGAATCCAAAATGTTGTGGTTTGGACTCAGCCTGGAAAAGACCGATAAAAAGCTGGAGTGAGGTCATCCTGCACGGAGTCAATTGCCTGCTAAAAATAGGACCTTAAAAACAATGTGAGAAGAGGATCTCTCTTCTTGTCTGTCTCTCTGTCTGTCTCTGTCTGTCTGTCTCTGTCTCTGTCTCTGTCTCTGTCTCTGTCTCACACACGCAGAGTTTTGCATCTTAGGTGATGGGGAAATAAGGAGGCTCTGTGTGTTGTGAACATAGAACATAGAACAAGAGAGTTGGTGTGTGTGGGTGTGTTTGCGTGTAAAGGAAGGGTGGGGGAGAGAGATTTTCCCAGTAGGATCTAAACTATTCATTTGCTCCTTAGTAACAGAGTAACAGAATACCAGAGTTGGAAGGGACCTTGGAGGTCTTCTAGTCCAGCCCCCTGCTCAAGCAGGAGATCCTATACCATTTCAGACAAATGCCTGTCCAATCTCTTCTTTAAAGCTTCCAGTGATGGAGCTCCCACAGCTTCCGGAGGCAAAAATTGATTAATTGTTCTCACTGTCAGGAAGTTTCTCCTTAATTCCAGGTTGCGTCTTTCCTTGATGAGTTCCCATCTGTTGCTTCTTGTCCTACCCTCAGGTGCTTTGGAAAAATAAACTGACCCCCTCCTCTTTGTATCAGCCCCTCAAATACTGGAAGACTGCTATCATGTCACCCCTCGTCCTTCTTTTCACTACCCAGTTCCTGCAACTGTTCTTCATATGTTTTAGCCTCCAATCCCCTAATCCTCTTTGCTGCTCTTCTCTGCACTCTTTCTAAAGTCTCAACATCTTTTTTGTATCATGGCGTGGAAAACTGGCTGCAATATTCCAAGTGTGGCCTTACTAAGGCTTTATATAGTGGTATTAATACTTCTTGGGATAGTACTTGAAATAAACCCTGATCCTTCCAGCCAAACCTTCTGAAGAAGCCATGGATGAGCTGGCCAACTCTGAAATGTTACCGCAATGGAGCCCATTGTTTACTGCTAATTGGCTGCATGGACCTTATTGACCCACAGATATTCTCTTCTATAGAGACAATGCATCTGGAGAGTCCATTCTAGCAGCCCTCAAGAGCTGAAAGGACCACAAAAGAACCTTGTCCCAAAGGTGCTTTTTCATGAGGCAACTGGACTTTCTGGTTTTTCTTTGAAGACATTTCACTTCTCATCCAAGAAGCTTCTTCGGAAGAGCTGAAGCAGAGCCGAAGAAGCTTCTTGGATGAGAAGTGAAATGTCTTCAAAGAAAAACCAGAAAGTCCAGTTGCCTCATGAAAAAGAACTTTTGGGACAACCAGGACCTGGATGACGGAGAATCTCCATAGACCAACCATGAATGGAGCATCACAGAAGCTCCAAGTGGCCCCACCCCCAACCACCCTCCTCTGGCTGGACCTGTTCCACTCAGAAGCCCCCAGCCTTCCTGGCTGACTCCTCCCAGAGCTGCGGTGTGCTCCATCTGCCCTTGGCAACATGGGAACAGGCCACAACTTTGCCAAAGAGTTTCTCCGATAACCCTGTATTTATCTGGGTTCCATGAGGCTTGGAGAGAGACCGAAGGGAGCTGAGTCCGCCGCCTGCTGAAAAGACCTTGTCAGCGAAGTCTACTATCAAGCCCGGGTCTGTCACGCTTCCAAATGCTCCGAGCTTTGATATGTGAGCCCTGCTCAATCAGCGGTGAGGTTCTCCAAGAGAATGGCCCTCTGGGAGGAGGCCGGACGCCAAGGAAGTGCAGGAAGATGCTGACGGCATCGGAAAAGAAAATGGACAGACTGGGGCCGCCATTGCCAACGGGGCACCGATGGGAGTGACTCAATGCCAGCAAAGGGACGTCCGTTTTTGGTCTTCTGGCTGATGGACGTTGAGGAAGGACCCAGAAGAGACAAAGCCAGTGGGAGGAGAATGGTGGTTGCTGACTTCGCACCGTCCTTCCAACCTTCTGGAGACTGGAGACTTCAGGCTGAGGCTTCACCCTGGGAAAACATCAAGACCCATCTGGGATCCACCAAGGAGACCCTGCTTCCCACTAGAGGGCTTTCCAGCTGGACCTGCTCCCAGGAAGAGTAACCTCCTTTGCAACGGGTGGTGGGCGTCCCCAACAGATTTGTTCTGCAAAGCAACAAAGATGATGAAGGGCCTGGAGGCTAAACTATATGACGAATGGTTGAATTGGGCGCAAATTGGGTATGTCTACTTTAACGAAGAGAAGGACTTGGGGTGACATGTTAGCAGGCTGCCACAAAGAAGAGGGGGAGTCAACCTATTCTCCAAAGCACTTGAAGATGCAGGACAAGAAGCAATGGATGGAAACTAACCAAGGAGAGAAGCAACCTGGAAATAAGGAGAAACTTCTTAACAGTGAAAACAATTAACCAGTGGAACGGAAGTTTCCTCCAGAAGCTCTGGGTACTCCAACACTGGAAATTTTAAAGAAGAGATTGGACAACCATTTGTCTGGAATAGTAGAGGGTCTCCTGCCTGCAAGGACCCCAAGCATGGTGCAACCAGGACCCAGGACAAAAAAAATCATAGAATCACAGGACTGGAAGGGACCCTGGAGGTCTTCTAGTCCAACCCCCTGATCAAAGCAGGACCCTTATACTACCCCCATCAAACGGCTGTCCAATCCATTTTTTGAAAACATCCAGCGATGGAGCACCCACCGTTCCATTGATTCATCATTATCATTGTCAGGGAATTTCTTCTTATTTCCAGATTGAATCTGCTTCTGATGTGAGAAAAATGGGACTCATTTAGTCCACTAACAAGCAGTACTAACACTTCACGTGATCTTAATCCTCTCCCTCTGTTAATGTACTCTAGGATTGCATTGTCTCTTTTGTCTGCCACTGCACACTGCTGGCTCATCCTTAAGTCATGGTCCACTAGGACTCCAAGATCCATCTCACAGTCACTGCTGTTGATCAAAGGCCTGGAGGCTAAAACGTATGAAGAACGGTTGCAGGATTTGGGTGGCCAGTCTAGAGAAAAGGACCAGGGGTGACAATACAGTGGTCTTTCAGTATTTGAGGGGCTGCCCCAAAGAAGAGGGGGTCCACCTATTCTCCAAAGCACCAGAGGGCAGGACAAGAAACAATGGATGGGAACCAGTCAAGGAGAAAAGCAACTTGGAATTAAGGGGAAACTTCCTAACAGCAAGAACAATTAACCAGTGGAACTGCTTGCCTCCAGAAATTGTGGGTGCTCCATCACAAGGTTTTCAAGAAGAGATTGGACAGCCATTTGTCTGAAATGGTATGGGGTCTCCTGCTTGAGCAGGGGGCTGGACTAGAAGACCTCCAAGGTCCCTCCCAGCTTTGTTCTAAATTCTATACTAGGTGCCACCTATTCTACACCTGTGCATTTGGCTTTTCTTGCCAAAGTGTAGAACCTTACTTTTTCCACCATTGAATTTCATTTTGCTACATAGAGTCCAATGTTCAAGTCTGTCGAGATCCTTCTGGATCTTGAGGCTATCCTCTGGGGTGTTGGCAATTCCTGCCAACTTGGTGTCCATCTGCAGGAGAACCCAGTGGATCTAAATCAAGTGACCCCTTTATCCATCTGCACACTGAAGTCTCAGGAACCAAAAACTGGTTTTGTCCAATTTTGGTCAACATGTAGAATTTCACATCTTCAGTTCAGAAGCTGAAATGAGATTGGCTTTGACAACCATTTAATTAAGCATTAATTAATTAATTATATATGAGGTAGAGCCTTGGATAGTACAGTGGTCTAAAGCCCTGTTATTAACATCAGCTGCCTGCAATTCTTGCAGGTTCGAATCTCACCAAGGCTCAAGGTTGACTCAGCCTTCCATCCTTTCTAAGGTAGGTAAATTGAGGACCCAGTTTGTGGGGGCAATAAGCTGACTTTGTATAAATATACAAAGGTAGGAAGGCTATTGCTTAGCGCATTGTAAGCCGCCCTGAGTCTCCGGAGAAGGGCGGCATATAAATCAAATTTTAAAAAAAAGGTAGGAGTGTGCCGCGGCAGCCAAAAAAAGCCAATGCAATCCTAAATTGCATTAACAGAGCGATACAATCAAGATCAAGAGAGGTACTAATACCACTCTATAAAGCCTTAGTAACGCCACACCTGGAATACGGCATCCAGTTTCAGTCCTCACAACTATAAAAAAGATGCTGAGACTCTGGAAAGAGTGCAGAGAAGAGCAATCTGGATGATGAGGGGACTGGAGGCTCAACATACGAAGAACGGTTGCAGGAACTGGGTATGTCTAGTTTAATGAAGAGAAGGACCAGGGGAGGCACGATAGCAGTCTTCCAGTATTTGAGGGGCTGCCAGAGAAAGGAGGAGGTCAAGCTATTTTCCAAAGCACTTGAAGGCCAGGCAATGAATAGAGCTTCATCACTGGAGGCTTTCAAGAGGAGACTGGGCTGCCATCTGTCAGAAATGGTGTAGGGTCTCCTGCTTGGGTGGTGAGTTGGACTAGATGACCTCCAAGGTCCCTTCCAACTCTGTTTATCTGTAATCATTGGTATTTTTTTTCCTCTATGGATTATCGGCTTGATTCTCAATAGACCTTTTTTTTTTAATCAACTACTTTAAGTCAGTGTTTGAATGTGTGCCTTGCCCCCGGCTACCTCACTGGGTTCAGCCCGGAGTGTTTTTCCACTGTGGTTGCAAAGCAAATTATATTCTTTTAAGAAAATTACATCTGGAATTAATTCACACCTTTCTCCGAGTGGATCCTTAAGTGCCACTGCAGGAATGGCCTGGCTTGGCCCCCATTTCGAAGCCACAACCTCTATTAACCGGCAGGACTCCTCCTGCGGTTCCAAAATGACGGGTGGGCACAAATTCGGGAGCCACAATATTTGGATTGGGAACCGCTGCCCCCGAGCGTTGCCCCTGCCCCCGGCCCACGTGAAGGCAGGAAGGGGGACCCTGTTTCCCTGACCCCAGCTCCGGCGGCAAAAGGCCGGAGAAAGTCATTATCTCTAATAGGCAGTTCTTTAGTTTCCTGGTACATAAATATAGGCGTTCCACATCGCTCAGCTCCTCCGAGCAGAAAGGAAAGGTTAGAGTGCACCTTAAGTACCTGAAGTTGGGCTAGACGGCAGCCTGCGTGGGAGGGGACAGGGGTCCAGGAAGGTTCAGGACAGGGAAATCACCCCCCCCCCCCCCCCCCCCCCCCGAGAGCGGATCGTCCCTCTGCCACTTTCTGCAGCTGATTTGGGAAATAGGAATTGTTGTGACCGTTGCTTAAAGGTTTCTTTTATCCTGCCTTTATTTATTGTATTTATACATAACTCGAGCTGGTGAATGTATCTAATGCTCCTTCCTCCTATTTCCCACAACAATGACCCTGTGAGGTGGGTTTGGTGGAGAGAGAGGGACTGGCCCAAAGTCACCCAGCTGGGTTTCATGGCTAAGGTGGGACTAGAACTCACCGTCTCCTGGTGACTGGCCCAAAGTCACCCAGATGTCTGTAACAGCTAAGGGAAAACAGAATAACAGAGTTGGAAGGGACCTTGGAGGTCTTCTAGTCCAACTCCCTGCTCAGGCAGGAAACCCTCTGCCATTTCAGACACATGGCTATGCGATCTCTTCTTAAAAACCTCCATTGCTGGAGCATGCGCAACTTCTGGAGGCAAGCAGTTCCACTGGTTAATTGTTCTCACTGTCAGGGAATTCCTCCTTAGTTCTACGTTGCTTCTCTCCTTGCTTAGTTTCCATCTGTTGCTTCTTGTCCTGCCTTCAGGGGCTTTGGAGAATAGGTTGACCCCCCCTCCTCTTCTTTGGGGCAGCCCCTGTTTGTCTTTCATGCTGGGCCTTACATGGACAGTCATTTCCTCCTACAACCTCTGAAGAATTTGGACCTGGGTGAGTGGCTGAGCGGTATGTTTGTTTGCTTGCTTACTTCAATTATGTTTTAAAACCACCCAACCGAAGATGGTAGTTTACAATAAAACACCCTGCAAAACCCAACACTCTGTCCTAACCCTCTGAAAACCACAGTTCACCAGAAGCATGGAGTGCCCTGGGCACCCGAGGAGATATTACAGGCTCCCCTGACCCTCCCAGGAACAAACATGGCCAAGAGACCAAATGTACAAGCAAGTGTGGCTTGTTGGACGGGACGAGCAACTATTTGGCACCCCACACCCATCTAGGAGGCTGGTTAGGGGAGGCAGGCGGGGTCCTTGGTAAGACCTTGGAATCCTGCATCCAGTTTTGGTCACCACGTTACAAAAAAGCTGCTGAGACTCTGGAAAGAAGGGCAACCAAGAGGATTAGGGAGGCTGGCGGAACTAAAACAGAGGAAGAACGGTTGCTGGAATTGGGCGTGACTTTAATGAAAAGAAGGACTGGGGTGAGATGATGGCAATGTTCCAATATTTGAGGGGCTTCCACAACGAGGAGGGGGTCAATCTAAATCTACAAAGCACTTGAAGGCAGGACAAGGAGCAATGGATGGAGACTAGGAGAGGAGAGAAGCAATCTGGAATTAAGGAAAAAATTCCTGACACTGAGAACAATTAACCAGTGGAACTGCTTGCCACCAGAAGTTGTGGGGGCTCCATCACTGGAGGTGTTCAAGAAGAGACTGAACAGCCATTTGTCTAAAATGGTTTCCTGCTTGAAGGGGGTTGGAGTAGAAGACCTCAGAGGTCCCTTCCAACCCTATCATTCTATGATCTGGGGCAGGGGACGTCCAAGACCCCTTCCAGCTCTGTTGTTCTGTTATTCCTGTCCACTTTGAAGGGTTCAGCTTCAGCCCCAAAGGGGGCCCGACCACCTCTGCATTGCAGGGTGAGACTTTCTCCCCTGCCCAGGGAACCCTGTCAATCACACTGAACAGACGGTGGGACAGGAAGAGACCGCTGTCCCCTCATGACTCCAGAAGCCTATCAGCCAAGCTGCCTGCATCCTTCAGACTTCAGACCAAGATTCAACCGGTATCAATAATCAGTTCAAAATAACTCAGCCTGAAAACCCCTGATTAGCTTTGTGGCATAGCAACCGGGGGACAGCAGCCAGCAGCCGGCAATTTTGGTCCGAATGGACGTGCCAGTTGGACAAAATGGCTCCTACTTCACTTTCAGTGGGTAGCAAGGAGGGCCCAGAGGGTTTTCTCTTTCTTTCTTTCTTTCTTTCCTTCTTTCTTTCTTTCCTTCTTTCT
>WNWU01000238.1:158817-177917 GCA_012654045.1 Ptyas mucosa
TCTATTCTATTCTATTCTATTCTATTCTATTCTATTCTATTCTATTCCATTCCATTCCATTCCATTCCATTCCATTCCATTCCATTCCATTCCATTCCGCAGAACCTAGGGGTGGAGTTAAAAGAGGAACCAGCTTAGAATCCCTACATAATCACAAGCGAACTAAGTCCAACCTCCCTTTGTGGTATTGATCCTTATCTAACTCCTAGCAGGAGCCAGCCATTAGCTGAGGAGATTCCTGTGCATAGGCTTTTAGCAATAAATAATTTTAATTGGGCTTTCACCTGTGAACCTGGTCTTTTGCACCTGACAAGATGGGAAGGAAGGAAGGAAGGAAGGAAGGAAGGAAGGAAGGAAGGAAGGAAGAAGGAAGGAACCTGGAGGTGGAGTCAAAAGAGGAATCAGCCTAGAATTCCCTACATAGCACAAGTGAATGAAGTCCAAGTTCCCTTGAATTCTGTGGTCCCTTATCTAACTCCTAGTAGGTGCTAACCATTAGTTGGGAATATTCGTGTGCATAGGCATGATTAGCAATAAACTAGTTTAAGTGAACCTTCACATGTGGACCTGGTCTTTCCTGCCTGACATGAAGTCTTCTGGAAGGGTGCAAAAGAAACCCCCTACAGAGAGTTCAAAAATTCAGCCAGTTGTTCTAGGCAGAAGGTCTTCAGAAGGACCCCGTAGACTTAAAGGAATAGGTACTGGTAGTAATTGGGCATTGTTATCAGTACTGCCACATCACATGGGCTGTTGGCTTTACTAGCTGAGGATGAAGGTGTCATTGTCCCACAAATTGAGAAGGTCTCTCCTGAAGGGCTGTAAGATGTGAGAAGACTAGCCAACAATGTTCAGGGGTCTCCAAACTTAGCAATTTTAAGACTGGTGGACTTCAACCCCCAGAATTCCCCAGCTAGTCATGGAAGAGCTCTCCCCACCCCACCCCCTGGAGCTGTAGGTGCTCCATCCCTGGAGGTTTTCAAGAAGAGGTTGGACAACCATCAGACTAGGATAGGTCTCCTGCCTTGAGCAAGGGGTTGGACTACAAGACTTCCAAGGTCCCCTCAGCCCTAGGATTCTGTGCCACCTTCTTGTTTCTCTTTGACTTTGGCTGGTTTTGAGTCCACCGGTTTTAAAGTTACCAAGTTTGGAGACCCCTGATCTTGTCCCACCTTTGGAGACCATCTCAATGGGTGAGACAATGACCCTCCTTCGTCCTCAGCTAGCAGCCTTCCCCTCCCAATTGGACAACGCCACCCTTACCAAGCTAGCCATGGGTGCTTCCGTGGTCTTCCCCCTTCCCTGGCATCTCCCAAATTCTGCCAACGTTCCTGAGGGACAGCTGCATTGCCACTTCCCTGCTTCTACAAGGGGGACATTTCCAACCCTTTGGGCAGGAAGTGGCCATTGCTGCATTCCTGTTTCTTCCAGCAGGCCTCCGGAGTGCTTGGTGGGACCCCCAAAACGACCCCAAAATGAGTTCTTGAACAGCTGAATCCCCTCTCTGATGGGGGCAAGGGTGGGGGAGAGGCTGCCCTCTGCCAGGGGTTATTCTGCCCACAGGTCCTGGCTGAATAGGGGAGAGGGGGGAGGGAAGCAGACCTCCACGGAGCCCCCTTTTCTCTCCCCCAAGTTCATGGGGACTGGAGGCGGGCCAAGCCCTGGGGGCGTCCTGTGCTTGAGAAGGAAGAAAAGCAGAGAAGGAGAAAGAGAGAGAGAGAGAGAGAAGAGAAGAATGATGATGAGGAGCCCCCAGTGAAAAGCTCTAAAGAACTTGGATGGGTGAAGATGGCACGCGAGGAAAGAACATGGAGGGCCCTTTGTCCGGCCACCATTCATCTCGGACCGACTTGCCACGCTGCCAAGCTGAAGGGACAGTCGAGGCAAGCCTCTTGCCGGTCACCCCTGGAAGCAGGAGGCCCACTGCTCTCCTTCCAAGCCTTCTCTGGCCTCCACTCAGGTGTCCTTGGATCTCTGGGTCCTGGGGGGCTCCTTGTGGTGCTGGGGGAGAGGCAGAAGCTCGTCCACTGCCAGGGGTTGAAGTCGGGGGCAGCTCCCGCTTCAGATTCCTGCCTTCCCTTCTTGCTGGTTGCTCTCTCTGGAGCAGGATTATCGGTTCCACCATGTCACACCGGCTGTCGGCTTTGCCAGCTGGGGACGGGGGAGTCATTGTCCCACCGGTTGAGAAGGTCTCTCCTGGGAGAAAAGGGAGGGGAAAGAGGAGTAGAGGAGAAGGTTAGAAGGGGGAAGAAGAGAGGAGTGGGGGAAGAGAAGGGGAAGTAGGGAAGAGAAGGAGAGGAAGAACGAAGGAAGTAGGAGAAGAGAGAGGAAGGAAGAGAAGGGGAGGAGAAGAAGAAAGGTTGGAGAGAAGGTAAAGGATAAAAGAGCAGTCCCGAAAAAGTAAAAATGAAAAATGAAAGTTAAAAGAAAAGATGAATGAAAAATGATGGAAATGACTGTACATGTAAATGTGTTTATGAGAAATAAAAAAAATATTTTAAAAAAAACAGAGAAGGTCTCTCCTGAAAGGCTGGAAGATCTGAGAAGACTAGCTGAAGATCATCACTCAAAATAGAGCTGGAAGGGACCTTGGAGGTCTTCTAGTCCAACCAGCGGGAGACCCTGGCCTGTACCATTTCAGACAAGTGGCTGTCCAATCTCTTCTTAAAAACCTCAGGTGATGGAGCACCCACAACTTCTGGTGGCAAGCTGTTCCACTGGCTAATTGTCCTCACTTTCAGGAATTTCCAGGTTGCTTCTCTCCTTGATCAGTTTCCATCCGTTGCTTCTTGTCCTGCCTTCTGGTGCTTTAGAGAATAGGTGGACCCCGTCTCCTTTGGGGCAACCCCTCAAATACTGGAAGACTGGTATTCTTCCTCAATCTTCCCTCCCCAATATCATCTTTAGAAAGATGGCTGTTGACACACCCAATTGTCCATGCCCTGTTCATCTTTCCTCATCTCATGGCAAGAGGAGGACGAGGAGGAGGAGGAGGAGGAGGAGGAGGAGGAGGAGGAAGAGGGACTGTGAGGTCCTTGATGCTCTCTGAGCTTGGTGGTTTTCTTGCAGACATTTCAAGACCAACTAGGTAACAGCATCCATACACATTTTTGAGAGAAATATAGGAAGAATAATACCTTAACAGTGGATATAAGCTTTGCAAATTAAAAACAACTCCAAAGCTATGACAGTATTATTCATCAATTATTGCTTCCCTTCCCTTTCCTTCCTTCCTTTTCTTTCTTTCTTTCTTTTTTCTTTCTTTCTTTCTTTCTTTCTTTTCTCTCTCTCTCTCTTTCTTTCTCTTTTCTTTCTTTCTCTTTCCCTCTTTCTCTCTCTTTCCCTTCTTTCTTTTCTTTCGTTTTTCTTTCTTTCGTTTTTCTTTCTTTCTTTCTTTCTTTGGAAGAAGTTATTTTCTGGGAAGCACTTAATAAGTCGTGAGCCATTTTCCTACCAAACTGCCATTTGTTTCGTGACTCCTTCCCCCCTTCTAAAACTCTGGTCTTCTTCCGAAAGGGTCCGGACGAAAGAGGAAGTCGCCCAGCCAGGCCCCCTTCTTCTCCTCCGTGCTGCTGACTCCTCTTTTTCCTTGCAGGGGAAGGAAAAGCCCGGCTGATCCTTTGGCAGCTGATTCACCACTTTCCCTCCCTGGCTTTTCATTTTCCAGATGTTTTAATCTGAATTTGATGAATGAGCTTTGTGGAAAAGCCTCCCCTGAGCCGCATTTTTGGTTCTCAGTTGCCCAGGTGAATGTTTGACTATTTCAAGGCAACACAGGCAGCAGCTGAATAACTTCTAGAAGGGGAAAAACCAAGATGTTTAGAAATAAGTATGTACAAAATAATAGTGGGTCCTTCCTTCCACTTTTCTTCCCTCCCTCCCTCCCTCCCTCCCTCCCTCCCTCCCTCCTACCATCGCTTCCTTTTTCTCTTTTTTCTTTTTTTCTCCTTCCTTCCTTCCTTCCCCATCTCTCTCTTTCAGACTGATAGTTTGAAAGGAAACTCATTTGTCAGAATAGAACTGGAAGGGACCTTGGAGGTCTTCTAGTCCAGCCCCCTGCTCTAGCAGGAGATCCTATACCATTCCAGACAAGTGACTGTCCAGTCTCTTCTTAAAAAGTGATTTTTAAATGAGGGAGCTCCCACAACTTCTGAAGGCAACTTCTGTTCCATCGGTTGATTGCTCTCACTGTCAGAAAATTTCTCCTTATTCCCAGGCTGAATCTCTCCTTGTTCAGTTTCCATCCATTATTCCTTGGGAAATAGCTGGACCCCCTTCCTCCTCTCTGTGGCAGCCCCTCAAATATTGGAAGATGCTCTCCTGTCTCCCCTGGTCCTTCTCTTCCCTAGACTAGCCAGGCCCAGATCCTGCAACCAGTTCATCGTATGTTTTAGCCTCCAGTCCCCTCATCATCCTGGTTGCTCTTCTCTGCACTTTTTCCAGAGTCTCAACATCTTTTTTATAATGTGGTGACCAAAATGACACTCAAAGTTGGTGGAGAGATTTTCCCAGGTAAGCAATGCATCCAAGGCAGATGGAAAGACATCTGCATCCAAGCAGGGATTATGGTCCAAGCAGGTGGGAACCGGTATTTCTCTCCCTCTCTCTTTCTCTCTCTCTCTCCATCCATCCATCCAGAGAAAGAGAAGAACAGAGACACATGGAATTGATAAGGCAGGAAATTACAGGAAGTAATTCATTTAGTGACCATTTGAAGTTACAAAGGCACTGAAAAACTATTTTTCACACTTAATATAATAACAGAGTTGGAAGGGACCTTGGGGGTCTTCTAGTCCAACCCCCTGCTTAGGCAGGAGACCCTTCACCACTTCAGACAAATGGTTATCCAACCTCTTCTTAAAAACTTCCATTGCTGGAGCATTCACAACTTCTGGTGGCAAGCTGTTCCACTGATTAATTGTTCTCACTGACAGGAAATTTCTCCTTAGTTCTAACTTGCTTCTCTCCTTAATTAGTTTGTAGCCATTGCTTCTTGTTCTCCGTTCTTCATATGTTTTAGCCTCCAGCCCCCTAATCCTCTTTGTTGCTCTTCTCTGCACTCTTTCTAGAGTCTCCACATCTTTTTTAGATCGTGGCAACCAAAACTGGATGCAGGATTCCAAGTGTGGTGTTACCAAGGCCTCATAAAGTGGTATTAACCCTTCATGTCTTCTTGATTCTATCCTTCTGTTGATGCAGCCTAGAACTGTGTTGGCTGTTTTTGCCACTACAGCACACTGCTGGCTCATATCTAAATGGTTGTCTAAGACTCCAAGATCCCTCTCACAGTTACTGCTATTGAGCCAGGTACCACATATACGGTACCTGTGCATTTGGTCTTTCTTGCCTAAATGTAGAACCTTGCTTTTTTCACCCTTGAATTTCATTTTGTTAGATAGCGCCCAATGTTCAAGTCTGTCCAGATCCTTCTGTATCTCAAGTCTTTATCTTCTGGAGTGTTGACTACTCCTGCCAGCTTGGGTGTCATCTGCAAATTTGCTGAGTTCCCCATCTATCCCCTCGTCCAAATCATTGATGAAGAGGTTGAAGAGCACAGGGCCTAAAACAGAGCCCTGGGGTACTCCACTGCATACTTCCCTCCATGGAGATGCAGTTCCATTGAGGACTACACATTGAGTGCGGTTGGTCAGCCAGTTACAAATCCATCTGGTGGTGATGCTGTCACAAATGCAATGATTCAGTTAAGAACGGTGGCAAGAAAAATCATAAAATAGGGCAAAGCTCAACAATTTTTTTCATTTAGCAACATGAATTTCAGGCTCAACTGCGGTCGTAACTCGAGGACTTCCTGTACATGCTCACGCTTGCACCTTCTTCAGTTTGCAGCTAAGATTTATTCCCCGTGCAGAAGAAAAGGGCTGATTAGTAGAGAGAAAAAATCTGCTTAGGCAGAGTATAATTTAGCTAGAACAATCGCCAGCCGTCGCGCCTGCCTGTCCGAGCACCAAGGATTACCCAGGCAGCCTGCTATTATGCTCCAGACCGGTGGCTTCCCCTTCCCCTCCTCCTCTGCAGCCATAATTCCCGGCCACCACATTCCTCCCACCCCAGCGCCGGCTTGCTCTCCTTCCCTGCTGCTCCCTGCTCTGCCCCGGGTTACAAACGGCCCCGGCAGACGGTCAGTTCCTGCCCCTGCTGTTCCAATGCCCAGTTAGCTCCCTTGCTGACCATCTGGGCTACCAGGCGGGCACATTCCTGCCCCCTTCAGATGCAGGGGGAATTTTCTGGATCAAAAGAAAAATGCCCCAGCCGTGTACCGGTGTCCAGCTTGGACCATAATCCCCTGCTTGGATGCAGATGTCTTTCCATCTGCCTTGGATGCATTGCTTACCTGGGAAAAATCTCTCCACCAACTTTGATGGCTCTCGTTTTGGTCACCACACTGTTAAAAAAAAGGTGTTGAGCCTTTGGAAAGAGTGCAGAGAAGAGCAACAAAGATGATGAGGGGACTGGAAGCTAAAACATACGATCAACAGTTGCAGGAACCGGAAGTAAGAACAATCAACCCATGGAACAGAAGTTGCCTTCGGAAGTCGTGGGAGCTTCATCCCTGGAAGCTTTCAAGAAGAGACTGGAGTGCCATTTGTCAGAAATGGTGTAGGGTCTCCTGCTTGGGTGGGGGTTGGACTAGATGAGCTCCAAGATCCCTTCCAACTCTGTTAATCTGTATCTGTACCAGTTGCTTCTGGGGACGGTGATATCTTGGCAAAGGAAGAACAGTCAGCATCAACAAAGGCCAGGGTTTTCTAACCTTAACAAGAGCTTTGACTCACTTGTGGTAACTGTGAGAGGGACCTTGGAGTCCTAGTGGACAATCACTTAAATCTGAGCCAGCCATGTGCAGCAGCTGCCAAAAAAGCCAATGCAATCCTAGGCTGCATAAACAGAGGGAGAGAATGAAGATCACCTGAAGGGTTAATACCGCTTTATAAGGCCTTGGTAAGGCCACACTTGGAATCCTGCACACAGTTTTGGTCGCCACGATGTAAAAAAGATGTTGAGATTCTGGAAAGAGGGCAGAGAAGAGCCACAAAGAGGACGAGGGGACTGGAGGCTCCAACCTACGAAGAATGGTTGCAGGAATTGGGTTTGTCTAGTTTAATAAGAAAAAGGATTAGAAGGATGTCTCTGTGACATGATAGCAGTGTTTCAATATTTGAGGGGCTGCTACAAAGAAGCGCCAAAGAATTGAGGCCTTTGAACTCTGGTACTTCTGCAAATCCCTTGGACTGCAAGGCGATCCAACCGGTCAGTGCTAGAGGAGATCAACCCTGACTGCTCTTTAGAAGGCCAGATCCTGAAGATGAAGCTCAAATACTTTGGCTACCCAATGAGAAGGAAGGACTCCCTGGAGAAGAGCCCAATGCTGGGAAAGATTGAGGGCAAAAGAAGAAGGGGATGACAGAGAACGAGGTGGCTGGATGGAGTCACTGAAGCAGTCGGCGTGAGCTTAAATAGACTCTAAGGGATGGTAGAGGACAGGAAGGCCTGGAGGAACGTGGTCCATGGGGTCGCGATGGGTTGGACATGACTTTGTGACTAACAACAACAACACAAAGAAGAGGGGGTCAACCTAGATTCTAAAGCACCTGAAGGCAGGACATGAAGCAACGGGTGGAAACGCATCAAGGAGAGAGGCAACCTGAGAAATGTCCTGACAGTGAGAACAATTAACCAGTGGAACAGCTTGCCACCAGAAGTTGTAAATGCTCCAACACTGGAGGCTTTTAAGAAGAGATCACATAACCATTTGTCTGAAGGGGTGTAGGGTTTCCTGCCTAAGCAGGGGGTTGGACTAGAAGACCTCCAAGGTCCCTTCCAACTCTGGTATTCTGTATTCTATCTGGACAAAAAACTAATGGATGGAAGATCATTAGAACCCAGCCTAGAACTCAGGAGAAACTTCCTAACAGTGAGGACAATTAACCAGTGGAAAACCTTGCCTTCGGAAATTGTGGGTGCTCCATCACTGGAGGTTTTTAAGAAGAGTTTGTACAAACTCTTTGTACAAAGAGTTTGTCTGGAATGGTGTAGGGTCTCCTGCTTCAGATTGGGCTAGAAGGGGTCCAAAACCCTTTCCAATTTTGTTATGCTGTTCTGTTTATTCTGCTTTGCTTCGCCACAGCAATTCTGGCCCCCGTTGTGGTCATAAGTTGAGGACTGGTGGTGTATTACCAGAGCTCTGGATTTGCCTGGAATTACAGTGCATTGCAAACAGGCCAGCATTCAACCAGACATCCGTGCACCCACCCAGGAGTTTTAGTCTGCAGGCAAAGCCAAGATTCATTTCCAGCCCTCTTGCCGTCCGGCTAATCCGGCTTCAGTCGGCCTCATCTGCCTGCGAAGCAAATATAATGAAATTTTCTCAGCAGGCTGGTGGCCTCGGATGGAGACCACAAGGATGGAGAAGTCCAACCTCAGCAAATACCTTGTCAAAGATGGAGAGACGGGGAATTGCAGCCACTTATGGAGCCTGAGGAGCTGGCTCTTAATGAAAACCCTCGACGGATTCGGCTCAGTCCTTGGGCTGACCTACAGCGAAGGTGTCGGCAAGGGCCTGCTGGCCTAATCCTCTTAGGAAGACGCTTGGAGAAGCATTTTGGTGACCCGCTGCCCCATCCTGGGGTATTTTCTATACATGCTGACTCCGTGGTTCCTTTGTTTTTAGCCTGCAGTTTCCAGAGGGGGTCGAGGAAGGGGAGCAGGATGGCCATGGGCCTCTCCTCCAGGATGGTGGGCATGAATGGGGAGACCAGGCTGGGAGGGGATTGACTGACTCCCTGAGTGGACAATGGCATTGCTAGTGGAGCACATTTGTTGGGTGCAATTAATTGGACTGGAAGTCAGTCTGACGAGGGAGCCAGACCAGGAAATCCATTCCACAGAAGGATAAAAATCCTTTTATTTCAAGGTGTCCCAACCTGAGCAAGTTTAAGATGCTTGGGCTTCAACTCCCAGAATTTCCCGATTGAAGTCCACGGGTCTTAAACATGCCAAGGTTGGGAAATCCTGTTTGATTGAGATGGGCTGTAAAGACCACAATCTTACCAGTATAAATTGTTCTATCCCACTCCTTCTCCCCTCCCCCTCCCCTCCTCTGCAAACCCCCCTCCCTTCTAGCACTCATGATGTTCCCTAGTTGGGTCATGAAATGTCTGCAAGAAAACCACCAAGCTCAGAGAGCACCAAGGACCCCACAGTCCTTCCCCTTCCCCTTCCCCTCCTCCTCCTCTTCCTTCATGGGTTGGTTGGTCACATGACTGACCCAATCTTATGACCTTTTTTGCAGCTTTTGTTAAGTGAATCTTTGTTGTTGTTAAGCAAAAGGCCAAGTGGTGAAATCCAATTTTTTTTTACTACCAGTTCTGTGGGCGTGGCTTGGTGGGCCTGGTGTGGCTTGGTGGGCGTGGCAGGGGAAGCACACTGCAAAATCCCCATTCCCTCCCCACTCCTGGGGGAAGGATATTGAAAAATCTCCATTCCCACCCCACTCTGGGGCCAGCCAGAGGTGGTATTTGCCGGTTCTCCGAACTGCTCAAAATTTCCTCAGCCGGTTCTCCAGAACCTGTCAGAACCTGCTGGATTTCACCCCTGAAATGGCCCGGTTATTAAGCAAACCAACCATTCACTTTGGTTATAGTTTTGCTGAAAACCGGAAGTTAATGCTAGTTTTCAGCAAAACCGACCTAAATTGTGGCCATGTGACCACGAGATGCTACAAACAGTCAAGAATATGGCACCAAGTGCTCGGAGTGGAATCCCGTGGCTGCAGGAAGGGTAGGTTGGTCAGACCTTCAAATCTGGGTCATACTGTTAAGAGTTTGCAGCAATCCAACCAGAACACAAGTAAGTAATTCAGCAGGATCCTTCTATAGAAAAGACTATAATATAAAGCACGATGCATGTATACAACACCCATGCAGCGGAACTCAGAATCCAGAAGCACAGAATCTATATAATGACAGAAGCAAGCTTATATATATATATGCAGATCAGTCAAGCTAAGCCACGCCCAGGCTCCAAGTTGTCTGACATGGCTCTCAGTCACCAAACACTCCCCATTGGCTGACCTGTTGCCATGTCTATTCCGATTCATGAACTCTTATACACCCCCAAGCAGGTAAGCTCTCATAGGTCAAGGGCTGCCTGTATGGGATCCTTCATTCATTACATTGAAGAGACAGGCATATTTGGGGGTCTTCTGCAAACGGGGCTGCACCCCGTTCGGCTGTTCCTGATTACTTCAGCTGGGGAGACTTTTTAACCATGGTTTACAGATTTCCGTTCAAATAGCTGTCCCTACCCATGGGGGGAAGATTCCCCTGTTCAGGCAGGAGCGCCTGGTCAACTATATTTGGAAGCCATTAAGTGGGTCATGGCTCTGCCAACCTGACCTTTGTGCTTGCATCATTCCAAAAACCTCCCCTTCATGAGACCCCTCCCCCTCCGTAAAAGTTCCATGCAGGCACCCACGCCACTTCTTACTAATTTGTACAATCGTGGAATCATAGAATCAGTCATAGAATCATAGAATAATCATAAAATCATAGAATAGTTAAAATCATAGAAGTCATGAAATCATAGAATCAATAGAATCAATCATAAAACCATACAACCAATCATAAAACCATAGAATCAATCATAAAATCAATTATACAATCATACTCAATCATAGAATCATAGAATCAATTATACAATCATAGACCCAATCATAGAATCATAGAATCAATTATAAAATCATAGAATAGTTAAAATCATAGAAGTCATGAATCACAGAATCAATAGAATCAATCATAAAACCATACAACCAATCATAAAACCATAGAATCAATCATAAAATCAATTATACAATCATACTCAATCATAGAATCATAGAATCAATTATAAAATCATAGACTCAATCATACAATCATAAAATCGATTATAAAATCATACTCAATCATAGAATCATAGAATCCATTATAAAATCGTAGAATCAATAATAGAATCATAGAAAAATTATAAAATCATAGAACCAATCATAGAATGATAGATTCAATCCTAGAATCATAGGCTCCTAGGATCATAGAATCCCTAAGGCTGGGAGGGACCTTGAAGGTCTTCTAGCCCACCCCACCCCCACCCTCACCCGGCTCAAGCCGGAGACCCTATACCACTGTGGACAAAGAGCTGTCCAGCCTTTTCTTGAAGACCTCCAGTGACAGATCCAGGGATTCGCAAGAGCCAGCCTGCCCAACGCAAGAAGCCCCCACCTGCCCTTTCTGATCCTTGCTTAGACTTCCAGGGTCTTGCAAACAGACAAGCATCCAACAACCCGACATCCCTGCATCCGTGCAGGGGCTCCCGTTTGCAGGCAACGCAGCGGGGCCGTGTTCAGATTCCTGGCAGCCTGGCAGCCTTCGCTGGCCGGCCCGTGTCAGGAGCTCTTCTCGGCTTCTTCTCCCCGAAGACTCATTAGGTCAGGCTCTCCGTGGGGAGCTGACATTCAATTAACTAGCTGACTTCTGCTCGTGACCCCCTGCAAGCCAACCGGGGTCTGTTTACAAACACAGACTGTCAGCCCATACGGGAGGCCAGGTGAGGTCAGGCTCCCGCCGGGTGAGTTTGTTCAAAGCTAAACAGAGCTTTGTCAAGGGAAGATCAACATATTGCTTCCGGGGGGAGGGGGGAGGGGGGCGGCTTTAATGATGGGCTTGCAATTGGGGGAAAGGGGGGAACAGACCCCTCTGCAGATTCAGCCCGAACAAAACCGGGAGGGCAGCCCCAGCTCCCCTGCCCCTTTGCTACCTCAAAAGCCTCTGAACGGGCAAAG
Organism: Ptyas mucosa; assembly: GCA_012654045.1. Lineage (NCBI taxonomy): Eukaryota > Metazoa > Chordata > Lepidosauria > Squamata > Colubridae > Ptyas > Ptyas mucosa. The sequence continues at coordinate 170,648 of WNWU01000238.1, forward strand.
CATTTCTTTGGCACAAGATGCAATTCACCTTCCTTCATCCAAACTGGGATTCCCAACCCCCGTTTTTCAATTGATGCATTTATATCCCGCCTTTATTAGTTTTATAAATCACTCAAGGCAGCGAACATCCCTAATATGGCTTCCTCCGCCTATTTTCCACAGGACAACTGCAAATACTTGACAACAACAATCCTGTGAGGTGGGCTGGCCTGAGAGACAAGGACTGTCCCAAAGTCACCTAGCCAAGCATTCATGCCTAAGGCAGGACTAGAACTCACCTCTCCTGGTGATTGGCCCAAAGTCACCCAACTGGCTTTCATGCCTAAGGCAGGACTAGAACTCACCGTTTCCGGGTGATTGGCCCAAAGTCACCCAGTCAGCTTTCATGATGAAAGCAGGACTAGAACTTATTGTCTCCTGGTGATTGGTCCAAAGTCATCCAGCCAGTTTTCATGCCCAAAGCAGGACTAGAAGTCACCGTCTCTGGGTGATTGGCCCAAAGTCACCCAACTGGCTTTCATGATGAAGGTGGGACTAGAACTCACCGTCTCCGGGTGATTGGCCCAAAGTCACCCAGCTAACTTAAAAGTTGCCAGTTGATGAGGAATTCTGGGAGTTGAAGTCCATACATCTTAAAAGTTGCCAAGGTTGAGAAACAGTGCGTTAAATCAGAAGGAGGTTTGCTTATTTAGGAGTAACATCTGTGAAGCCAGAAACTCTGCTTTATTAATCCAGATTTGGGGGTTAAATAATTAAGTGCACCCAATTTATGGGCTGGCAGAAATTCCATTAGTGGCTGGGATGACAACTTCTCTGCTTTGAACAGTTTTTGTACAAATCGCTTTGGACAGTGAGAGGGGTGGCATATAAATAGAAATAAAATAAATAAGCCCACCTCCCAAAATCCACTTAGAAGAGACCAGCTAAACCACCCAATTTGCACTTCCTGACCTTGGTCCAAATCTGCATTGTTTAAAATTCTGAATGAAACAGAGAAAGTGAGCCACAACACAGGTAGCCCTCCACTTATGACCACAACTGAGCCCAAAATTTCTGTCGCTAAGTGAGACATTTGTGAACTGAGTCTTGCCTCATTTTATGACCTTTCTTGCCATGGTGGTTAAGTGAATCCCTGCAGTTGCTAAGTTAGTATTACGGTTGTTGAATGAATCTGGCTTCCCCCTTGACTTTGCTGATTAGGAGGTCACCAAAGGGATCATCACATCACACACACACACACACCGGTCATAAATATGAGTCACTTGCCAAGTGTCTGAATTTTGATCACCTGATCATGGGGGACACTGCAACGGTCGTAAGAGTGAAAAACGGTCATAAGTCGTAAGTTTTTCAGGGCTGTGGTAACTTTGAATGGTCCCTAAAGGAGCTGTTGTAAGTGGAGGATTACCTGCAGGGGATCCTACAGCCGAAATGTTTCACGAAGGGAAAGTTGCCAGGGAGGTTCTGCATGCAAAGTGTTTGTAGAGGCTGAGGTGAAGAATCAAAGTTGGGGTCAAACTGAATGACACCAAAATAAGGCAGGTTTGGGTCTCTTTGGGGTGCGAGAAGGAGGGCAGAATTTGAGGGGAAAGGTGGCAGGTCAGCACCAAGGACAGAGCCCCAAGAGGCCCTGGTTGGAGAAGCTGCTGGAGACTGAGATTGTGTGGCAAGAAGGTCAGTCAATCCATTTCTCTCTTTTTTTCTTTCTTTCTTTCTTTTTCTTTCTTTCTTTCCTCTTTTTTCTCTTTCCTCTTTTTCTTTATTTTTCTTTTCCTTCCTTCCTTCCTTCCTTCCTTCCTTCCTTCCTTCCTTCCTTCCTTCCTTCCTTCCTTCCTTCCTTCCCCATCTCTCTCCTTCAGACTGATAGTTTAGAAGGAAACTCATTTGTCAGAATAGAGCTGGAAGGGACCTTGGTGGTCTGCTCAGGAACGAGACCCCAGACCACTCTGGACAAATGGCTGCCAGCCTCCAGGGACGGAGCCTTCACCACTTCTGGTGTCTAGACATTGGCTAAGTGAGTTTTGTCCATTTTATGACCTTTCTTGCCACAGTTTTAAGCGAATCCGGTTTCCCGGTTGACTTTGCTTGTCAGGTGATCACAAAAAGGGATCATGTGGCCCCAGGACACTACAGCCGTCATAAGTCTGAGTCAGTTACCAAGTGTCCGAATTTTGATCAGGTGACCCTGGGGATGCTGCAACAGTCGTTAAGTGTGAAAAATGGCCATAAGTTGCTTTTTTCAGCACCATCAAGTAACTTCACACCATCACTAAGCAAATGGTTGCAATTTGAGAACAGCCTGTAAACAAATAAATGTAAATTAATTTTTCCATCTCCGTTTGGCCCAATTTCCTCAAACCAGGATTGGGGGGGGGGGGGAAATCCTCTTGGCGCAATGCAAAGCCAGCCCCTTCCCATCATTCTAACCATATAGCCCCTTCCCCCCCCAAGCCCCCTCCCACCCCCCCTCCCCCCCCCCCAACTCCTCCCGGTGAGCCTGGAGACATCTGCGCTGCAGCTGGGATGCAAGGCCAGGTGGGCCATGTGTTCCTCCCGGTGCCGCCCTCCCCCCACCGCCTCAATCCGGTGCCCACCGGGGGCGAGGCCAATTAAAGGAGGGTCGCGTGCGAGGAAGCCACGCCGCGCGCTCGCCGCCCTTAACCACAAAGTCTGAACCGCCTCCAATCTCTGTTATTACCAAGCTGTTCCTGCCGGCGAGCGGACCGGCCCCAGACAAAAAGAACAGATTAGGATCTAGCCAACCGCCCCCCCACCCCCCAAAAGGCTGCCTCCCTCCCGCCCGCCCCAAACTTTCCTCCCCAGCACCTCGCTGGCTGGCTGGCTGGCTGGCTGGCGCTGCAGCCCCGCCACCATATGCTCGCAATTAAGCCCCGCTCCTCACGCTGGCACCAGCGCACAAGCTCCCCAGCACACCGGAGCAGCCACAGCCCCCGAGGGGATTTGGGCAGGGGGTGGGCTGATCCAATTGACGCCACCAGCCGGCCCGGAGGAGGCCGTCCGCCGCCCCCCATCCCCGCCTCCCAGGCCCAGCCGGTCCCATTCCAGCTGTGGCCCCGGCCGCCCCGCTCGCTTTATCCCCAATTTAAAAAGCCAGCGTGAAATCAGAAGAGGCCGAAGGAACGGGAGGGCGGGGGGAGGAGGTCCTTGGTGCTCTCTGAGCTCGGCTGTTTTCTTACAGACATTTCATGACCCAACTAGGCAACATCATCAGTGCTAGAAGGGAGGAGGAGGAGGAAGAGTAGGAGGAAGGAGATGAGGAGGAGGAAGAAGGAGAAGGTGAAGGAGAAGAGGAGGAGGAAGAAGAAGAAGAGGAAGAAGAGGAGGAAGAAGATTGAACTGAGGGCTCTCTGAGTTTGGCTGTTTTCTTGTAGACATTTCATGACCCAACTAGGCAACATCATCAGTGCTAGAAGGAAGGGGGTTTGGGGAGGAGGAGGAGGAGGAGGAGTGAGTCTGGGGTGGGAGCTTGGTGGGCCAAAGGCTGCTCTGCTGCTCCCTGCAAAAAGGGGAATCTCAGCCCTTCATGAATTGGGGTTAGGGCTCAAGGTGGCCTCTTACCCGTCAAGGATGTTCTGGCAGCCTCTCAGACAGGCATTCCGGGGAGCCTCTGGCCCTTGAGATCAATGCCCCGGGCAGGAAGGGCAAAGTGGCAGATCCCCCCCCATTTATTTCCCCTCTTAGATGGCATCAGCAAGTGGTTTTTCCCCCTTTTTTTCCTTTTATTTATTGAACCATGTTAAGTGAGTCTTGTTCCATTTTACGACCTACCTTGCCACAGTTGTTAAGTGACTCGCTGCAGTTGTAAAGTTAGTCACATGGTCGTTAAGCGAATCTGGTTTCCCCACTGACTTTGCTTGTCAGAAGGTCGCCAAAGGGGATCACGTCATAACTTTGAGTCAATTGCCAAGCACCTGAAATTTAATCCCGTGACCATGGGGATGTTGCAATCGTCATGTGGAAAACGGTCATAAGTCGTTATTTTTCAGTGGCCTTGTAACTTTGAATGGTTACTAAATGAACCGTTGTAACTCAAGGACTCCCTGTATATCACATTTTAAAAAATGATCTGTTGAACAGAAATTACAGAGTAACAAAAGTTGGAAAAGGGACCTTGGAGGTCTTCTAGTCCAACCCCCTGCTCAGGCAGGAAACCCTAGACCCGCAATGGTAGTGCCGAAAAATTGGCCTGTGCACGTGACCAGCCAGCTGATCATCGGGCGCCCAGAACCCGGAAGTTCGGCTTTTCCAGAGCTCAGCCCCAACAAGCATCACACCACAAAGTCTCTCCACATCGCCTTCACTGCAGACAAATTGTACAATGCATTGTAAGCCGCCCTGAGTCTCCGGAGAAGGGTGGCATATAAATCAAATTAAAAAAATAAATAAATACATAAAAAATAAAGATGGTTTATGGAAAGATGTCCATATTTACTGTATATCTAAAATATGGCTAATATTAAGTCTGCTGTCTGGAATATCAATGATGGTGGTTGGTGAATGTATTTTCCTTCTTTCCTCCCTCCCTCCCTCCCTCCCTTTCTCCCACCTTTCTTTCCCTCCTTCCTTCCTTCCTTCCTCCCTTCCCTTTCATCCTTCCTTCCTTCCTTCCTTCCTTCCTTCCTTCCTTCCTTCGTTTTAAACTGTTAAATGGTCTTCTCCAATTCTTCATCTTCTTTTTTAAAAAATATTTTTTATTTTATTTTTTCAAATATAAACATAAAATATATCTTTTAAGAACAAAGTCTTGATCCGGTCATAAATAAGTACAATCACTTACATTTTTTAACAAATTCCATTCAAAATTTCCTCATTGCATCTTTTAAAATTACAAATCAAAACAAAATTTTTTAACATAAATTCTAACGTCTTAATTTAGGCCATACTATTATATCACCACAAATCTTAATTCCCAAATAAACTCCATTCATTTTTATATCCAAATATAAATCAAAGTTCATTCTAATTCTTTCCTAAATTTTCTCCATTACTTCTTTTAACATCAATATCAAAACACAAATTTAAGAAATATTTTATCCTCTTGATCTAAGTATTTACCTTACTATTTTATCACCACAAATCTTAATTTCCAACATATATAACTATATTTTTATTTCAATTTATAAATCAAAATTCTATCTGTATTTCTTAATGTCTGGACCCAATCCAATTCTTCATCTTCTATTCTGCCTGGTATAATCCAATTATCCACACTTTCTTCTTTTCAATCACAGTTAAATCTGCCGTGTGCCATGAGTTCATCGGCTTGTATGTAGAAATCCCGCAACGTTTTCAACCTGCTCATTTCCAAATACATTCACAAATTTCACTACCAATTTTCCATTAGTGGCACACGGTACCTTTTACAAATATTCCTGTGGATCACTTTGGCTATTGTGTTATGTGGTTGTTTATCATTAGTTTGTGCAATCTTCTTGCATAAGCTGAACATATGATTTACTGTTTCTACTGCTTCTTTGTACAACCTGCACTTTGAATGATTGGTTGACCAAAATCAAGCCTTCAGTTTCTTTCTTTCTTTTTTAATGTTCTAGTTGGAAGGCATGGCTAATTTTATCTTTATCTACTCTCCCCTCAATTTTTTGTAGAAATTGATCATGTAATGCTTTTCCTTGCGAGCATTCAGGTATTTTTTTTTAAAAAAAATAATTGTTATTGCATATTTTTGCATTATTGTATATTGCATTTGAGGATAATTTCAAAGCCAAGGTCAAAATGTGGGCAAAAAATAAAGAAAGAAAGAAATGAAGAGGAAAATTGGGATAGCTGGTGATAGGGTACGGCTACGGAAATATCTCCTAAAATATGTCATTGATCTGTTCAGCATTTTACATACCTCCTGCCTGTTTAGAATCAAGGAAGTTTACAACATATCATTTCTATGATACATGACATAATGTGAAAAAGCAAAAATGCACAGCGTGTAACTCCCTATTATCTTGGTTGTTGCCTTGCAGATGTTTCATGACCCAACTAGATAACATCATCGGGGTTAGAAGGGGTTTGCTCTCTGTTTACATACAGTATATCATTCTGTTCTAGCACAGAGGATGTTCCCTAGCTGGGTCATGAAACGTCTGCAAGAAAACCAACAAGCTCAGACAGCACCAAGGACCCCACAGTCTTCCTCCTCCTCCTCTCCACAAACCCCACTCCCTTCTAGCATGGATGATGTTCCCTAGTTGGGTCATGAAACGTCTGCAAGAAAACCACCAAGCTCAAGGACCCCACAGTCCTCCTCCTTCCTTCTGAAAACCTCTGTCTCTTTAGCACTGATGATGTTCCCTAGTTGGGTCATGAAACGTCTGCAAGAAAACCACCCAGCTCAGAGAGCCCCAAGGACCCTCAGTACTCCTCCTCCTCCTCCCCTCTTTCAGAGACAGCAAGGTCACGCAAGAACGTTCTCCAAATTTTACAGAGCCAAGGCTTCATGCAAGCCATTTTTTTCCTGAGACGTACCCGGTTCTGTGGCAGAATGTTCATTTGATAAAATACTGCTCCATTTCAAACAATAATGAATACTCCGAATATAAATTGGGTAAATTTTAGTGCACCATTTTAAACCTAACCATCGGTGTGCATATTGTTTCTCCTGTTATACGTTCACTCCTGAAGCAATTATAATTCTGCATAATTGCAGTTTTCCTCCTGTTTGATTAATGGGCTGCATGAAACCATTTTTAATATCCAAAACAGTTTAATAATGAACCTGGTTTTTTTTTTCATGAGTGCTATTTTACACAGGCTGGAGGTTGTTTGCTTTGTATCTCATTTTTGACTATATGTGTTGTTTCTTTGTGCAACACATAATAAACACCACGTATGATTGGAGTGTGTTTTTTTTAAGGAATGAATTTGAAAAGAGATGTTTCTCTTTGGTCAAGGATGTGTGTATGTGTGACACGCACACACACACACTGGGAGAGTCAAATTAAGCATTTCCTGGATTTTGGGCATGCTGAGCCCAAAGGATTTCCCCATCACTGCTGTAACAGGTGAAGGCAGCTTTCCGTATGCAGGCTGTTCTGACAACCACCTTGGCAAAACTCACCCACAATCAGCAACGCAGAGGTTTCCTGCGGCTCAGCTTGGACTGTCAAGCCTGCAAGTTGGAGGCTGGAGTGGTTGCTACCTCAGACCCTCAATGGGCAATAATGGCCCCTTTCCAACCTGTGGACTTCAACTCCCAGAATTCTTGAATCAGCAGGAATTCCTCCCTCCCTCCCTCCCT
>WNWU01000238.1:178317-189815 GCA_012654045.1 Ptyas mucosa
GGGGGGGGCCCTCTGGTGCCCCTTGGCAGACCTTCAGCGACAAACCAGCCTTGCTAGGGAGGCCTCTTAGCACCCACCCACCCCCCAAGACCAGCACTATACATCACCCATGCAAGAGGTTTGTCTTCCCCTCCGCAGAAGAAAAGCTGGAACACCCCCCCTCCGCCCCCCCCCCACAATACCCGGCTGGCCCATCCCAGGGCTGGCAAGATAGGTGTGCCCCCACCCCCACGTCGGGGGGAGGCTTTGTTGCACGGGCGCCCGCGTGTGCCTCCTCCGCGGGGGTGGGCAGGAGGTGTCTCTCTCTGAAGTGGGGGGGGGGGCGAGTTGGCACCAGCGGAGCTATAGACGGCTCCTCCGCCCCCGCCTCCCCTTGCCTGGCGTGGCCCCTTCCCCCCTCCTCTCCCGGTCAGCGCTCGGCTGCTCCGCGTCACCGCTTTGACAGGCTGGCACCGAGACGGGCGGGCGGCGGCGACGGGCGCAGCAACCTGGGCGCCTCCTCTCGCCCGCCTTCCTCCTCGCCTCCCGCCCGCCCGCCCCGTCGAGGGGCCGCCGCCGCCGCTTGCACGAAGCCTCGACGAGCCCAGGCAGGGGAGGGGGCTGGATCCGATCTCCCCGCCCCGGCCGCTCAGATGGTAAGTGGGGAGCCCGCCCGAAGGGGAAGGGGCTTCGGGGTCGGGGCCTTTTTCCCTCCCTCGGTTGCGGCTCTCAGCGGCAGGCGAGGGCGCCTCATTTGCAACCAGGCGCCCGCGCTCTACTGGCGGGACGCGGGAAGCGAGGCCCGCTCGCCCCAAACCTTCCCCCTTGCGCTGGCTCCGCCGGGCGAGGAGGCTGCAGGGGCATCGCCGGGCGGCCGGACGGGACGGGCGGCCGGAGAACGGCCGGAGCAGCCGCCGGTGCCCGCACCTGCCCTGCCGGCTCCTCCTCCTCCTGCATTCACGCTGCCTCCTGCCTCTCTCCTGGCCAGAGCAGCGCCGCGCCCTGCCAAGAGCCACCGCCGGCCCTGGCGGGGGGCCCGGCCCACCTCCTCCCCTGGACCCCCTCGACGGCCGAGGTTGCCTCGGAGACGTGGCTCGACGCGATCTGGGCCGCCGCCGCCGCCGCTCTCCCCGACCACCCGGCCGCGGCCAGCGGAGGTAAGTTTCGGCTGCCGTCCAGGCGAGGGAGAGGAGCGGCCCCCGGAGGGATGCCGCTGCTGGCCGCGCAGGGGCGCTTCTGCCCCGCGGTCCTTCCGCGGCTTTTTGCCCCAGCGCAAAGCAGACGGGAGGCTCAGGGATGGGATGGGGCGGTGAGAGGAGGGGGGCCCTCCGAAGTCCCCCACTCCAGAGAGAGGGAGAGGGTGGGGAAGGAGAGAGGGAGAGAAGAGGAGGGAGGGAGAGAGACAGGGAAGGAGAGAGGGAGAAAGGATGGAAGGGGAGGGAGGGGAGGAGATAAAGGGGGGGAGAGAGTCCCCCACTCCAGAGAGAGAGAGAGACAGAGAGGGAGAGAAGAGGAGGGAGGAGAGAGAGGGAAGGAGAGAGAGGGAAGGAGAGAGAGAAAGGAAGAGAAACAGGGAGGAAAGAAAGGGAAGAAGATAGAGAGAGACACGGAAGGAGGGAGGGAGAAAGGATGGAAGGAGGGAGGGGGGAGAGAGGGATAAAGGAGGGAGGAGGGAAGAGAAAAGGAGAGGGAGGGGGAGGAAGATAAAAGAGGGGGAGAGAGAGCAGGGGCCAGCAGCCACCCTGTGCCCACCTGCACCCCATCCCATCTGGGCATCGAAGCTTCAGGAGATACTTGGCACTGCCGGTCCCTCCAATAGGAGCGGAGACCCTTCAGGGAGGGGGAGGGGAGGGGCTGGAGCAGTCCCTCCTAATGGGGATTGAGCCCCAAGGAATACCTGGCAGGTTCAGGTGAGAGATAGATGAGCCTCCAGATACCAAGGCAGTTTTCCTCTTAAGGGTGGTGGGAGGGGCAACCCAAATGGCCCCTTGGCACCCATCCGAGTTGAGGGATCAGTCTTGGGCTCTCCAAGAACCCCTCCTCGGCCCACCACAATCCAACCGTATCAAGGCTGGGGAATTCTGGGAGTTGAAGTCCAGACACCTTCCTGTTGCCAAGGTCGGGAAGCCCCTGCTGCAGGAGAACACCTCGTGGTGAGGCAATCCCAGCGTGGGAGGTCTGGAGGTGAGAAGGTGCCACGAAGGACCTCCTGCTACACAGGAGCCCAGCATTGTGAAGCGTAAGCGGCCAGGGCGGCCGAGGAGAAGCCTTGCATCCAGTTCACGGAAGCTAATAATTACAGGCAGTCCTCAACTTACGTCTGCAACTGAGCCCAAAATTTCCGTTGCTAAGCAAGACAGTTGTTAAGTGAGCCTTGCCTCATCTTACCACCTTCCTTGCCTTCCTAACCTTGCCGTTGTTAAGTTAGTGACACGGTCGTTAAGCAAACGCTGCTTCCCCCATTGACTTTGCTTGTTGGAAGGTCGCAGAAGGGGATCACGTGACCCAGGGGTGGGGGGAGGATACTGCAACTGTCATAAGTACACGCCAGTTGCCAAGCCTCTGAATTTTGATCACGTGACCACGGGGCGGCTGCAATGGTCGTAATGTGAAAAACGGTCATAAGTCACTTTTTTCACTGACTTTGTCACTAAATGAGTGGTTGTAAATTGAGAACTGCCTGTACATTGTACTCTTTGCTGCTCAACACCCCCCCCCCCCCAGAGTCCTGTTTCCTTTGCTGGCCATTTGAGGGGAGAAGCTGGAGGGGGTTCCAAGGAGCGGTCCCAAGAGGATCAGGACATAGAAGTCAAGCCTCCAGGAAATGGGCCCATTTAGCTGACAAGAGAGGAGACTAAGGGGAGGAGGGGAGGGTTGTTGTGCATGTGTGCAAATACCCCAAAGGCAGCCCCCTGCAGGAAAAGGGGGAGGGGCGGGAGGCAGATGGTCCACCCATGAAGCTTCTTGCAAAAGCTTGCAATTAAACAGAGAGAAGGATTTAGGGAGAGGGGATGGGAAAATGAATAGGTGGCCATATGAAAGAAAGAAAAAGAAAGAAGGAAGGAAGGAAGGAAGGAAGGAAGGAAAGAGGGAAAGAAAGAGAGAAAGAAAGAAGGAAGGAAGGAAGGAAGGAAGGAAAGAAAGAAGGAAGGAAGGAAGGAAGGAAGGAAGGAAGGAAGGAAGGAAGGAAGGAAGGAAGGAAGGAAAGAAAGAAAGGAAGGAAGAAAAGGAAGGAAGGAAGAAAAGGAAGGAAGGAAGGAAAGAGGGACGCAGGGAAGCAGGGAGGGAGGAGGAAGAAAGAGAGAGAGAAAGAAAAAGAAAAAGGAGGGGGAGGAAGGAAGGAAGGAGGGGACGGAGGGAAGGAGGGGGAAGGAAGAAGGGAAGAGATGGAAGGAAAAAGTGGGAAGCAAAGAGAGAGGGAGGGAGGGAAGAAGAGGAAAGGAAAGAAAGAAAAAAGAAAGAAAAAAGAAAGAAAGAAAGAATGGGAGGGAGGGAGGGGGACGAAGGAAGGGAAGAGATGGAAGGAAGGAAAAAGAGGGAAGGAAAGAGATGGAGGGAGGGAGGGAGGAAAGGAGGGAGGGAAGAGATGGAGGGAAGGAAAAGGAGAGGAAGGAAGCAAAGAGAAGGAGGGAGGGGGAGAAGGAAGGAAGGAAGGAATTATGGATGGAAGTTGCTGTGAAGCAGGGGAAGGAGGGAGAGCCCCCCTCCCCAGAGACCTGGAACAGGGCCCGGTGCCCCCATCCAAGCGGGGGGAGGGGGGGAGGTTGGCCCCTTCCGACTCCTACATCTGATGGAACTAGGAATGGATCCTCAGAAAGAGGAGCGTTGGCAGGGCATGGCAAACACTCTAATTACGGGTGGATTTTTCTGCCCCATTGTTCCGCTGGGCCCCCTTTTGAATGGCTGGAGCAAGGAACCTGATGACTAATATTTGCCAATGCAGCCTTCTGTAAGATGATCCAACCTCTGGGCAGAGAAGCCAGAAGCTCACACGAAGGTTCAGAAGCCACGCTCTGCCAGTGGCTCCCAACTCCTGCGGGGGTCAGAAGTTGAAAGGGGGCAGGAGAGCTGTGGGCAGGGAGGGGGGAGGGGTGGGGGGGAAGGTGATTCGAAGGTTGGAATTGAAAATCCCTGCCTATTGTTGTGCCTGCAACGCCTGGGCTTAGTTGGGACTGCCTCCAGGAGTTATCTTCCCCCAAAGCTTTTTATTAACGTTTATTTTAAGTTAAAAATAATTTTGAAGAAAAGAAACAAAAGTTAAAAAACTAAGAAGGAGAATCAGAGAGAAACTCCCCTGACTGGTCTCCGTCTTGGGCAGGGGGTTGGACTAGATGACCTACAAGGTCCCTTCCAACTCTGTTAATCTAATCTAATCTAAATCCTTCAGCAACAGGTGAGCTATCTGTTCTTCCTTCTTCTCTTTGCTTTAGGACCCACAAAACACCCACAACCCCCCCCCCCCTTCTCCCTTCATGAGCTTCATCCTGCCATCCTCCATTTGGAAATCAAGTGAAGAATCAAGGAAAGAGATCCCAAATCTCTCTCTCTCTCTCTCTCTCTCTCTCTCTCTCTGCAAAAGGGGTGTTTGCAGAGAGTGGGAGGGGGAGGAGGACTGAGGAATCCTTAGTGCTCTCTGAGAAGTAGATGGAAGATGGATTTGTGAGGAGGAGGAGGAGGACTGAGGGGTCCTTGGTGCTCTCTGAGAACTAGAAGGGAGAGGGGTTTGTGAGGAGAAGGAGGGGGAGGGGGAGGATAGCCCAATCATGCTGGTAAAATTCTGCCCTTAAAGCTCAATAAAACCGGCTTTCCCAACCTTGGCAACTTTTAAGACGTGTGAACTTCACTTTCCACAATTCCTCTCTCGGTGTCGTAGAGTGTTTTTCAACTTCAGCCACTTTGAGAAGTTGGGCTTTAACTCCCAGAATCCCCCAGCCAGAAATGGGAAGGCCTTGGCTTAGGAGGGGAGGGGACCAGAGACCGTGCACCCCATTTCACCTGGCTCACCCACTCGTGATGAGAGGGAGATGGCAATGTGCAAGCCGGGGGGAAGATGGGGATGTGTGAAGGGGGTGTCCGACCTCTTCAATTTCTTGCTTTGTCAGATCAGTTCTACTTCCCGGGTGATGTCCTTCAAGATGTTGCCCCCTCTGGAGACCAGCTGTCAACCCAACTCTTCAGAAACCAACAGGTAACGAGCAACATCCCCATTTGGACTACTGCAGTGCGCTCTACATGGGGCTGCCCTTGAAGAGTATCTGGAAGCTTCAGTTGGTTCAAAAGATGGCAGCATCTTGGTTCTGTGCAAGCCTCTCTTGCAGGAGCTGTGTGGGCTGCTCATTGGTTTCTGTCTCATTCAGCAACTTTAAGATGGGAGGGGACTTCAACTCCCAGAATTCCCCAGCCAGCCATGAACGATAGAGTTGGAAGAAAGCAGAAGGATCATCTGGTCTAGGATTTCTCAACCTGGACAACTTTAAGATGGGGGGACTTCAAGTCCCAGAATTCCCCAGCCAGCACGCTTCAGGCTGTCAAGATTGAGACACGCTGGCGCCATTCAGACCTGCATCTAGAGAAGAGGAAAAACACAATTTTAATGCTGAACTAACTAATTAAGATTACAAGTAGCCCTTGACTTACAATCACTGTTGGTACCAGTTTTGGTTGCTAGCCAAGGCGGTTGTTAAGTGAATTAGACCCAATTTTATAAACTTTTTTTTTTGGTCATGGTTGCTAATGGCTGACTGGGAGAATCCTGGGAATTGAAGTCCCCCCATCTCAAGATCACTGAGGTTGGGAGACACTGTTCTACACCATTGGAGGTAGGAGAAGAAGTTCTCAAAGATCAAATACCAAACCCTTCACAAGTCACAGGCAGGGTGTCAGCTGAGATGTTAACCTCATAGAATCCTAGGGCTGGAAGGGACCTTGGAGGTCATCCAGTCCAACCCCCGGGCCAAGGCAGGAGTCCTCATACAATCCTGGAAAAAGTGTTGTCCAATCTTTTCTTGAAAGCCTCCAGTGATGAAGCACCGCAACTCCAGGAGGCAATTTCTGTTCCACCCATTCATTGTTCTCCTTAGTTCCAGGTTGAGTCCAACCCCCTTCCCCATCTCTCTTCCTTTGCAGCTGCGGGACATCTTGGTCCAGAAGGAGGTGGAGCTGGCTCGGCTGCAGGAGGAGAACCAGCATCTTAGACACTTCCTCAACTCGGCCGTGGTCAAGCGCCTGGAGGAGAAGACCAAGGTATCTGTCCTCTATGTATCTGCAGCCAGACCAACTCTGGACTTCTTGGTGCAAAGAAACCTTCCCCCAGCTCCATTTAACTGACGCCTGGGGGTGGGGAGGTTTCAACCAAAAAATCAAAATGGTAATTGAAGAATGAGTTTTTCACTGTTCTCCAAAAGTCTGCCTATTTTAATCTGTTGATTCTATGCCATCAAGCTATAATAACTCTTAGCAAGGCCAGTGAGAAGACTTTCTCCAGGAAGATTGTCCCCAGTCTGATCGTACAATGGTGCCTCCATCACCTTTATCTGTCACTGAGCTTCTCTTTCCTTCCACCTTTCCCTGCATGGTGGACTTCTCAAAGGAGCTGGGTCTCTGCATTGATTGATGGTTTAATGCTATCAGATCAGTGTTGACTCTTAGCAGCCGAAAGGATCGAGTTTCTCCATGGCTGATCTGTCTCCAGCCTGGTCCTTCAAGTCTTCCAATGGTGGTCCCATCACTGCTGTAACTGAGTTCATCTTCTTTGCTTCTGGTTGTCCTCTTTTTCTCTTTCCTTCCACCATTCCCAGCATGATGGACTTTTCAAAGAAGCTGTTTTTTGCATTGATTGACAGATTGATTGAAGGCTAACAGATGACTGTTGACTCTTAGCAGCAAACAGGATAGATGTTCTCCGTGATAATCTGACCTCAACTTGGTCCTTCAAGTCTTCCAACAGGGCCCCATCACAACTGAGTCCATCTTCTTTGTTGCTGTCCTTTTCCTCTCTTGGCTTCCACCTTTCCCAGCATGATGGGCCTCTCAAAGGAGTTGAGTCCTTCAATAGATTGATTGATTGATCAGTTGATATTGCCTGTCAGCCACCACATGGACAGAATTTCTCCAGAAATATCTGCCCCTCATCTTGGTCCTTTAGGTCTTCTAATGGTGCCCCATCACCTCTAACTGAGTACATTCTTCTGTCTGCTGGTGGCCCTCTTCTTCTTCTCCTTCCTTCCACCTTTCCCACCATGATGGACCTTTCAAAGGAGATGGGTCTTTGCACTGCTTGGTTGATTAATTGATCAGTTGAGTAGATGCCATCAAGTTGGGGTCAACTGCTTGTGACCTCATACCATAGACAGACCTTCTCCAGGTACTTGTCCCTAATGTAGCTCTTCAGATCTTCCAATGTTGGACTTACTACCATTATAACTAAGTCCTTCCACCTTACTGCTGGCCATCTTCTTATTCTCCTTCCATCTTTCCCAGAATTTCAGCCTTCTCCAGAGAGTTTGATCTGGAGTTTGGTCTGCACATCTTTTGTACATCTTAACCACGCGATCATTTGAACCTGGTAAATTGTGCCTCAGTTGAGGACTCTGGGTTGATTAATGCACAATATCCCTTTTTATTTCCAATTTTAGGGCTCTTATTTGCTGCAATTGGCAAATACGTCGATCCAGGAAGACCAAATCATGTTTCCTTCTTAATTCAATCTGAACGCACAACTCCCCATGTGGGAGCCCAGACAGACAGCAGATATATTTTGTTAGGGTTCATAGTTCATGAGACTGCAGGCTAGGAACTGGGAGAGGGAGAGTTCTAGTCCAGTCTTAGCCATGAAAGCCGGCTGGTTGACTTTGGACCAATCACCAGGAGACAGTGAGTTCTAGTCCCACCTTAGGTGTGAAAGACAGCTGGCTTATTTGTAAAAATAATAAAGGCAGGATATAAATAAATAAATCCACCCCTTACATTTTTTTATCTGAATACGATGCCCGGTCCTGCCTGGCTCATGCATCTTCTCCTCTTTCTTTCTCCTCCTGAACAGAAGCTGCTTCTCCTTCAGGACGGCCAGGATGTCGATGGGACCTGCAAGATCGGCAAAAGACACCGGAAGACCGGGAGCCGCGTGGCCCACGAGGGGCGCCACCCGCCAAAAGCCAGGCGGAACCTCTTGGGCGCTTTCTCTGCCTGCGAAGAGCAGCCGGCGCCTCCCGTGGACTCCTGGGTGCTGCAGACCCTCGGGCTCAAGGACGTGGACACCGTGGACGAGTCAGCTAACTACAGTGCCTCAACCCTGGACCTTCCCCCTTTGGAGCCTTCTCTTTGGGGTCCCTTTGGGGCCTCCGATCCGGGCGTCAGCGAGGGTCAACCTGGTGGAAGCGTCCTCTTGACCTCCCTAGCGGACAGCCCTGCCAGCCCCTTCCCCTCGCCCTGCTCACTGCCTCACCTCTCCGACCACCCCTTGCCAGCCAAGATGGACGTGGCCTTCACCACGTCTCTGAGCCCCCATTGCAATGTGAAGACCCACACCTTCCGCCAAGGACAGGCGTTTGTGCGCCGGGATGAAGACGGAGGATGGAAGCTCACCTGGGTCCCCACCCAGTCAGAATGAGGCCTTTCCCCACCAGCCCAGATGGCCCCTGGACAGCCATTGGTCCACTCTGCTGTAGGGTCTTCTGCTTGGGCAGGGGGTTGGACTAGAGGACCTCCAAGGTCCCTTCCAACCCTGTGATGGTTGGAACCATCCAACCATGTCCTACTGCCAGTGAAGGATGTGTTTACAGAGGAGAGTCATTTCCTTCTAATATCGCAACAAGCCCATGTTGCACTGCGCCAAGAACGGAAGGATTATAACCTTAATTATTGTCATGATTCTGTTGACAACATTCATACACAGCCATAGGAAGATTGGCCATCAGGGCCACACAATGTGCCAGAGATGAACAGCGGTCCAAGAGCAGAAAGTGCCTCCGGATGTGAGGAAGAGAAGCTGCTGAGATGATCCCTTCCTTGGGTCTTTTGCTCCGTAGAGATTGTCATGACCAGTTGGGTTCTAGGAAAAGGTACTTGCTTGGAGGACTTGTCAACTGACCTGGAAGGCACTATCCATCTTGCATGGACTTGAAGACATCTTTACTTGCTCAGCAGTAGCCTTCCAAAGCTCCATTATTCTGACCAAGAAACCCCATGAGATGCCTGCTCTCTGGTACGGCTGCTATTGTTGTGTTAGTACCAGAACATGGGAGAGACCTGGCCCACAAATGCCTGAAGAAGACCTCTGCAAGGTTCAAAAACCTGCCAGTTAACTCTTATGAAGGAAATCTTCTTGTGAAGGACCTCATGGTGGACGGTCTCTCCTGGCTCTCAAAAGACTCCCTCCTGTGCTGCTTCTGCTTGTTTTTTGCTGTGCCCTAAGTGAAGTGCATTTTCTTGAGTCCCACCTGCCAAATATTTCGAAAAGTTAGCTGATAGGCTAAGATCAGGAAGATCTAGAATTTTGGAACCATTAGGAGAGACATAGCTGATGGGCTAAGATCAAGAAGGGGAGAATTCAGAAGATCTAGAACTTTGGAAGGAGAGACATAGCTGAGTGGCTAAGTTCAAGAAATTGAGAATTCAGAAGATCTTCCGAAATGTTAAGAGAGATGTAGATGGGCTAAGATCAAGAAGGGGAGAATTCAGAAGATCTAGAACTCCAAAGCTCTCAGGAGAGTGGGTTTTTGGAGAAGATTTTCCCCAGTGTGACCTACTTGGTGCTTTTTTAAATACTCCATGGAGTTGATGCAACTAGATTTGTCAGCCTCTTCCTAGATATTTTCTAGGTTTCGCGGCATCAAATGATTTTATTCAACAGAAACTGGGAACTGACAGTTTGTGTGATGGACTCGTGTTTATTACTGCTATTATTGCAATTATTACACTCAAACTAATTGGCTTTTTGGATCTCTGCCTGATATTGTTCCCAAATTAAGATCACCTAGAGAGAAAAATGGAGAGATGTTTCCAGTATCTCTTCTTCAAGCAATAAAGCAACATATTAACTTCCTGGGTTCGATAATCGTTTTCTGCACTTATTCCAAAAGCCGTTGAGTGCCGAAGCATCCAGAAATGGGAATAAGAGGGTTTAGGGGTGCATGAACAGATGTATATCCTGCTCTCTTTGGAGTCTCTTGGGGATTTCTTGATTTTTCTCATTCACCTTGGTTCAAACGGGTGAAATGCTTCTGGTTTGGGCCAGATCACCCGATCCGGAAGTGATGGAGGCGGGGGGTTCGGAGAACCGGTAGTAAAAATCCCTGCCCCTCCCCCCACGCCCAGCTGAGCCGCACAATCATCAGAGGCTTTATTTTAACTTTTAAAAGCATTTTTTTCTACAACCCCTTGGGCCGAAAAAAAGGTTTTATTTTTTTTTTCTGGATTATGAAAACATTTATTTATTTGTTTTAAATTTTTTAAAAAGTTTTTTATTTTAAACACATTAAAACACATTAAAAATCAAAGATGTACATACAACAAAAAGTAACACAGAAAAGAAAAATATCACTTTTCTTTTCAGCTATATACGGCGGTCTGCTCTCTCTACACATCAATATTTACAAATACTTAAGTATAAACTTATCTGACGTTCATTTTCTACTTTATATCATTTCTTCTTTACTAACAAAAGATCATACATATTTTTCGAAAAAAAGGTTTTAAAAGTAAAAAAAAAAAGCCTCTGATGATTGCGCGGCTCAGCTGGGATCGTCAGAGGCTGGTAGAAAAGGTTGCAGAAAAAACACTTTTAAAAGACTCTGACGATCCCAGCTGAGTTGCCTGATCTGCAGAGCCTTTTAAGAGCATTTTTAACAACTTCTTCAGCCAAAGAGGTTGTAGAAAAAATGCTTTTAAAAGTTAAAAAAAAAAAGTTGGCCACGCCCACCCAATCACATTAAACCCCGCCCCCAAGCCACGCCCACAGAACCGATAGTAACAAATTTTACATTTCAGCCCTGGGTTCAAACTTTGCTTTTCGGGGCTAATTACCTCAAAGGAAGGGCGGCTAATTCCTAGGTGGATAAACAAGCTTCTGGATTGGTGCCTTTTGACTTTAGAATTGGGAGGCTGCCTGGGTCCTTGAGTGCATATGAATTAATGGCTATTCAATCAGTGCAGTCTGAGCCCAGCTAAAGCACCGGTGGAATGATCAAAGTGGGTAGCAGGAAGATTCCTTTGCTGGCAGAGCCCAAAGTTCTCCAGATATAAGACTTTCAGGATTTGTGTTGTACACAAACTCACACAGACACAAACACACAGACAGACAGGCAGGCAGACACGGATCAAATACAAGCTGAAAATTCCTGATAGTGGGGACAATTAATCAGCGGAAAGGCTTCCCTCCAGAAATTGTGGGTGCTCCATCACTGGAGGTTTCAAGGAAGAGACTGGACAGCCATTTCTGTGGAATGGTCTAAGGCAGAGGTCTTCAAACTTGGCAGCTTTAAGACTTGTGGACTTCCACTCCCAGAATTCTCCAGCCAGCT
>WNWU01000238.1:225592-237530 GCA_012654045.1 Ptyas mucosa
TCTTTCCTTCCTTCCTTTCCCTCCCTCCCTTCATCAATTTCTTGTTCCCTCCTTCCCTCCCTCCCTCCCTTCCCCTCCCTCCTTCCCTCCCCCCTTCCTTCATCAATTTCTTGTCTTCTTCCTTTCTTCCTTTCTTCCCCTTCCTCCCTCCCTCGTCTTTCTTGTCTTTTTTGTCTTTCTTGTCTTTCTTTCTTTCTTTCTTTCTTTCTTTCCTTCCTTCCTTCCTTCCTTCCTTCCTTCCTTCCTTCCTTTCTTCCTTTCTTCCTTCCCTCTCTTAAATGTTTTGCTATTTGGGTGCACATCCCCCACCCTGTGCTTTTAATTCCCAGTGTTGGCAAACCTCCCCCCCGAAAGAGTGCACTTTTCTACATTATTTCCATAAATCCAGACATTTTCGCCTGGATTCCCCCTCCGCCCCCCTGCATCGTATTCTTCTATTCCGTTTTTAACCGGGGAGCAGCATCTGTGAAAGTGAATTAAGGGCAAATTTTAAACTCCTGAGTTGCTTTGAAAATGCCCAATTATCGGAGATTACATTCGCACCGAAAGGCAAAGCAAACACAATTCTGCCTCCTTCCTAATGGCTCTATCAATACCAGTGAAGCTTCCCCTGTGATTCCTGTTTCCATAATTACTAATTATTTCCCAACAATTGCAAAGACACCATCAATATATCCAGAGCCCTTGACTCTCTTTGACAGCAGACGAGCCTCTTTGAAACTGGAGCCTCTTCGTGCCTGAAGGGGTCTCTGTCCCTGTTCTTGTCCTCAACATACGACCACAATTCAGCCCAGAATCTCTGCGGCTAAGCAAGACCATTGTTAACTAACTTCTGCCTCATTCTATGACCTTTCTTGCCACAGCTGTTAAGTGAATCACTGCAGTTGTTAAATTAGTAACACGGTCATTAAGCGAATCCGGCTTCCCACATGGACATTACTCATCAGAAGATCACAAAAGAGGATCACGTGACACACACACACACCCCCCAAGGACACTGTGACCATCGTAAGTATGAGTCAATTGCCAAATGTCTGGATTTGGATCATATGAATGTCGGGATGCTGCAACGGTCATAAAAATGTGAAAAATGGCAATGAGTTGTGTTTTTTTGTAACTTTGAATGGTCAGTAAATGAATTCTTGTAAATCAAGAGTTCTGCCTGTATTTACTGTGACTTTCCCGGCTCCAGAGCAAAACCAGGTTTCAATTCACTCAATAGGACTCGATTCAGTTTATGGGAATATCTGGCAGCGGACTGGGTTGTTACAGATATAGATACAGATTAACAGAGTTGGAAGGGACCTTGGAGGTCATCTAGTCCAAGCCCCCAGCCCAAGCAGGAGACCTTATACCATTTCTGACTAATGACAGTCCAATCTCTTCTTGAAAGTTCCCAGTGATGAAGCTCCCACAACTTCCGAAGGCAACTTCTGTTCCATGGGTTGATTGTTCTCACTGTCAGAAAATTCTTCCTTATTCCCAGGCTGAATCTCTCCTTGTTCAGTTTCCATCCATTATTCCTTCTCTGGCCTTCAGGTGCTTTGGAAAATAACTTAACCCCCCTCCTCTCTGTGGCAGCCCCTCAAATATTGGAAGATGCTCTCCTGTCTTCCCTGGTCCTTCTCTTCCCTAGACCAGCCATGCCCAGTTCCTGCAACCGTTCATCGTATGTTTTAGCCTCCAATCCCCTAATCCTCTTGGTTGCTCTCCTCTGCACTTTTCCTAGAGTCTCAACATCATTTCTGTAGTGTGGTGACAAAACTGGATGCAGTACTCTAGGTGTGGCCTTACTAAGGCTTACTAATGGTTGTGAGGCCAGCAATCTCCCAGAGCAACAGCTCCCCACCCCCACCCCCAGCTGAGCCGGACGTCACAACGATGCCAAAAACTAGAACAAAAATAGCTCTCCAACTCTGAACACCCCCGCAGGGAGAGAGAATAGGGTGCCAATTCCAAATCCTGATTGTGGTTGCCTCTGTAGGTGCCGTTAATGTAAAATGAGGTTTTTTTGCCCCTAAAAAATCTAGCATGGGTAACCCTCAAGTTACAACAGTTCATTTAGTGATTCTTTGTCAGGACGGCACCGTAAAGTGATTTATGACCGTTTTTTCACACTTAACGACTAGTGCAGCATCCCCGTTGTAATGTGATCCGAATTCGGAGACCTGCTACCTTGTTCGTATTTATGACGGTTGTAGTTTTCCCGAGGTCACGTGATCTCCTCTGCCCAGCTCCAGTTGGTTTTCTTACAGTCATGACCCGACTAGGTAACATCATCAGAGCTAGAAGGGAGTGAGAACAATTAATCAGTAGAACGACTTGCCACAAGAAGTTGTGGATGGCTCCAACACTGGTGGTTCTTAAGAAGAGATTGGACAACCACTTGTCTGAAATGGTAGAGGGTCTCCTTCCCAAGAGATTGGCCCAATGTCGCCCAGCCTAAGGCAGGACTCGAACTCACGCTCGTTTGCAGTGTCCTGCAGTTTAAAAAAAAACAACTGGGAGGTTTTTAAGAAGAGATTGGACAGGCACTTGTCTGAAATGACACAGGGCCCTCCTGTTTGAGCCGGGGGTTGGACTAGAAGACCTCCAAGGTCCCTTCCAATTCTGTTATTCTGACTTCTGATGGTTTTACTAAAAACTGGTTGTCGGCACAACCGGCCCATAGCAAACCGTTAACTCACTGAATGACCGTGGTGTTCACTTTACAATCATGGCACTTCCTTAAGAGCCACTACAGAAAAACGTCATAAAATCAGGTGACCCAATTTATGATGTCACAACTTATGACCATGACAGTCGTAAATCAAGGACTACCTGGGATTCCTGTGTGAAGCTGAAAGAGGCACCTGTCCTCTCCCAAGCCAGTGCCAACGTCCACAAAGTGGGATAGAAGGAGGGAGGCGGATTGGGGAGGGGGCTCAGGGGGGGGGGGGGCGTACATCCTGATTCCCCCTCTGATGACTTCTCTTGACAGCTTCAGGCAGGAATAAATCAAAATGCGTCGTGCAAAGTGTGGGAGAACCACGCAGGAATTGCAACCCACAAACACAGATGCTTCCGGAGCCATTCACAGAAATGAAAATTTAATTTTCAACCACTTGGTTTCCAAGCGTTCATCCTCCTCTCTGTTCAAAAAAATAAAATAAAATACAGCCCCTTTAAAAAGAAAGAAAAGAAAAGAAGACTTTTAAAAACGATTAAAATGTCTTTCCAGATGGCAACGGAGCCGAAGAGAATGGAAAACGGTCTTGGTAAATTAAAGCAACAATTTTAAAAAACCATTGGGTTTGTTTATTCATCTGAGAGCCCCCCCCCCCCAAAAAAAACTTTTGTGAACATCAGCCAAATGAATTGGGCGGGTGGGTGGGGCTCTTGCCGTGTTGCAGTTCTTCTACTGAGCCCCCCTCTACTAGTCTGTGGCTTCGAACCTAAAGCCGAAGTTCGGATGAGCCCACCTGACCTTCTCCCCTCATTCACCATCCCACTTTCTGCCTGGACTACAAGACCCAGAATTCCCAACCAAACATCCTGTCCCAACATGGCTGGAATGAAAGAGGTGGTGGTGGGGGAACGCTGACCTCTAAAACAGGGAAGAACCGTGCCTTCCACAAGCCTCCATGATGGGGACCTGTTATGGTGGACACATCTCCACCAGCTTCTCTTTCATGGCCTGCTCTTAGACAAGGTCCTGGCTTTTGAG
This sequence comes from Ptyas mucosa, assembly GCA_012654045.1. Classification (NCBI taxonomy): domain Eukaryota; kingdom Metazoa; phylum Chordata; class Lepidosauria; order Squamata; family Colubridae; genus Ptyas; species Ptyas mucosa. The sequence goes on from WNWU01000238.1 coordinate 229,299, forward strand.
AAAGTTGAAATCTCCACCTTGGCCCAGGAAGTAAGACCCTTGGGGGGCAGTTCCCAAGCATCAGCCTCCTCCACAGGCAACCACCCACCCACACCCCACATAAATCGTCTCGTTGACTGGTCCCATGGCTTCCAGGAGGTCCTCCATGGAGGTCAGCCTTCCCTCCTTCCTTCTCAGACCTGGTGTTTCCAGCTGATCCCACCATCGGTGGTTAAAGGACATAGAAGTCATTGTTATTGGACACATCTGCAAACTGCTGGAGACCCAGCGACGCCACCTGGGGCTCCAAAGGATGCTTCTTGCCGTTCTTCTGGAGGTGGACCACTGCAGAGTCTCCCAGCAGCGGCCTCTGGCACGGCATCTCCTGCTTGGGCTTGGCCACCGCTTGGCCAGGGCTCTTGAGTTGGCGCTTCTCGCTGGAGGAGGCCACACAGCAACGGCAAGCCAGGAACGGTTTGGGAGACTGTTTGGTCTTCCTTCTGGGCAAGGAGGCCACCCCTCTTTGGACGGGGACCCCTTTGGCCTTCGGTGGTGGCCCTTTCAACCTGCTCCTCTTCTTCTGGGCCTGCTCCAAGCTGGTGTCTGAATGTGAGGAGCAGCTTTCGTTCCAGACGGCGTTGCCGCAGCTGCCAAGACTCTGGAGAGGCAACGCTAGGCGTAAGGCTTTCCAGAACTTGGAGCCCAGGTGCTTGGACTTCTCACCTTTCCAGACCACAAAGGCCACAGATTCCTTCAGCTGCTGGACGCTCGGGTGGGCTCGTGGCAAAGGCTGGTACTCCACCACCACCAGCTTGGTGGCAATGTTGTTCTGGCAGAGGAGGCCTAGCTTGAACTCCAGAAGGCTGATGCTCTTCTCCAGAAGGTAGTCGGGGCTCAAGACCACAATCATCTTCCGGCTTTTCTGGATGAAGTCAAAGATGGCTTCGGTGATGTCTAAGCAGAAGAGGGAAAGACAAGCGGTTAGAGAAGGGCAGCCCAAATCACGATAGCAAGTCTTCCAATATTTGAGGGGCTGCCCCAAAGCTGAAGGGGTGTCAACCTATTCTCCAAAGCACCAGAAGACTAGAGAAGAAGCAACGGATGGAAACCAATCAAGGAGAGAAGCAACCTGGAACTAAGAAGAAACTTCCCAACAATGAGAATAATCAACTGGTGGAACAGAAGTTGCCTCCAGAAGTTGTGGGAGCTCCAATACTGGAGAGCAATTTGTCTGGAATGGTATACTCAAGCAGAGGGTTGGACTAGAAGACCTCCATGGTCCCTTCCAGCCCTAGGAATCTATGATCCAACCTAGAACGAAGGAGAAATTTCCTAACCATGAGAACAATTAACTAGTGGAATAGCTTGCCACGAGAAGTTATGGGTGCTACAACACTGGAGACTTTTAAGAAGAGACCGGACTGTCAATTGTCTGAATTATAGGTATATAGGTTCTCTTGCATGGGCAGGGGCTGGACTAGAAGACCTCCAAGGTCCCTTCCAGCTCTTCTTATTCTCCACATCTGCCTTCCTAGCCACAGGCACATCCCCCGTCTTGAACCACAACTCCCATCAAGTAGAAGAAGGTTGCTTTGAACCCCTGGCCAGAAACCACGTAAAGTTCAGCCACTGATCCAACCCGTGAAAAGATCCCTGAATGAATCTACTGCTCCATAAGATTCCTCGGCTCTTCAGGATTCCTCAACACCCTCTCAGGAGTGAAAAGGTTGAAACCGATTCTCTGGGTCCCCGCAAAGATGACGGGTGGGCCACGGCTTCTTGTCTTCAGCCCAGTCCTGCCACCCCCTCCCCAGTCTCCCCCACTGTGCTTAGCAGGAGAAGCACAAAGAAGTTTGTGCATGAAGCTAGTCCTCAATATACAGCCACAACTCAGCGCAGAAGTTTCATTGCTAAGCGAGACAGTTCCCAAGCGAATTTTGCCCCATTTTACGACCTTTCTTGCCACTGTCGTTAAGTGAACCAGGGCGGTTGTTCAGTTAGTAGCCCGGTCGTTAAGTGAATCTGGCTTCCCCCATTCACTTTGCTTGTCATTGAATCGCAAAAGGGATCACGTGACCCCGGGACACTGCAACGGTCATAAGTATGAATCAGTTGGGAAGCGTCTGAATTTTGATCACATGACCCTGGGGAGGCTGCAATGGTCGTAAGTGGGGAAAACGGTCATAAGTCACTTTTTTTACTGCTGTCATAACTTTGAACGCTCACGAAACGTTCTGGAAGGAAGAGGGGTTTGTGGAATTCCCCCTCCTTTCTAGTCCAGATGATGTTCCCTAGCTGGGTCATGAAAGGTCTGCAAGAAAACCACCAAGCTCAGAGAGCACCAAGGACCCCACAGTCCTCCTCCTCTTCCTCCTCCTCCTCCTCCTCTTCTCCTCCTCCTCCTCCTCCTCCTCCTCCTCCTTCTCTTCTTCTCCTCCTCCTCCGCCTCCCTCTTCCTCTTCTTCTTCCTCCTCCCCCCCTTCTCCTCCTCACAAACCCTTCTCCCTTCTAGCACTGATGATGTTACCTAGTGGGGCCATAAAACAACTGCAAGAAAACCACCCATTTCAATTTCAGAGAGCCCCAAGGACCCCACAATTCACTCCCAAGCGGCACCCCAGATATTCCCTGCTACCGGTACCCCGTGAAAAGGAATCTCCACCCAGGCCACCTGGATGAAGCCAGGAGCCTGGTTGGGCAATTCTCCCCTCCCCCGTGGCTGAGAATGCAACCCAACATCTGAACCGGAGAAGGAAGGAAAGGCTAAACTAATTAAACCCATGTTTTATAATATCCCCAAAGCTCCTGCTCCTGCTTGTTGCTGTTTTTTTCCTCCTTTCGGTTTGATGCATATTCTGACATAAAGCAAAATGAACTCACAAATTCTCCAAGAGCTCAAAAGGAGCCCAGCAATTTCGTCTTTTCTCCCCCCTCCTAACTATTTAAGAACGAAAGCCAGAGGAAACCGATTTTATATTAGCGATTCCTCTGAGCTGTGCTTATGAGCTAAAAAGCTCGTCAATCCGAATCGAGTTGTCAATAGGAAAGAAGAGACGGTTTAATTCCTGAAGTTAATGGCAAGAGTCGCTTGTCTTCTTAAAGGCCTCCGACTTAATCTATCTGGATGAGCAGAATAATAGACTTCGGGAAGACAAGTAAATGCATTTTCCTGGGGCAAATATTTCAAGGGGAAAAAAAGAGGTGGGAGGAAGGAAATCCTCGGCCTCTAAAAATTGAAGAAATACTGACTTTTGAATGGCTTCATCCATTCCTCTGGGGATGTAGCTACTTAGCGACAATATCCCTTTTATTTCTTTTCTTAATAAGGGTGTTTCCTTTTCATTACTTTTTTTAAAAAATCCGTAGCCCCAAAACTGCAGCTCATAAAATGTTTTAGGAAAGGGGTCCCCGCACTCATTTATTTTTCAATTCCCTAAATATTCCTCGGTCCTAATTTTTAAGGGTTTTAACTTTAGTCCTCCTACAGGTAGTCCTTGATTTAGGACCACAATTGAGCCCAAAATTTCCACTGCTAAGTGAAACAGTTGTTAAGTGAGTTTTGCTCCCTTTTACGACCTTTCTTGCCACAGTTGTTAAGCGAATCGCTGCAGCTGTAAAGTTAGTCACATGGTCGTTAATTGAATCTGGCTTCCCTGTTGCCTTTGCTTGGCAGGAGGTCGCAGAAGGGGATCACGTGACCCCGGGACACTGTGACCCGTCATAAATACGAGCCAGATGCCAAGCGTTCTGAATTTGGGTCACGTGACCAGGGGGCTGCTGCAATGGTCGTAAGTGTGAAAAACGGTCATAAGCCACTTTTTTCACTGCCGTTGTAACTCCCAACGGTCACTAAATGAATCGTTGTTAAGTTGAGAACTTCCTGTCTATTTGAAGGCAGGAATGCTGCATTCTACGTGTGGTATTTGTACTCTGACATGTTTTGTAAATAATTCAGGGTGCATGAGCACTAACTATCGTGTAACACTATTGTAGAAAAGCCCGGAATCCATGTTCCACAGCGGCCACTGATGGGCCCAGGGACAAATGCAACAGAGCCAATAGTCAGGGGTCTTTTCTCCTTCGTTGGACAGACCCCTTTTGACCCTTCAGCTGGTCAGCTGCTGTTCAGGATGCCCACATTTGGAGATCCAGAGAACTGATGGGGTGTAGGATCTCCTGCCTGGGCAGAGGGTTGGACTAGATGACTTACAAGGGCCCTTCCAACTCTGGAGAGGGAGGGGTCCTATTCATGCCAGCCTTCCTCTGGCTGAGTCCAACAACACATCAAAATGCAATCTTGGGAAAGCTGGTGTTGGCCTTAACAGGAAAGTCTAATAGGAAACTGTAATAGAAGAGAATATTTACGGGACTTAGATTGCTAGGGCTGGAAGGGACCTTGGAGGTCTTCTAGTCCAACCCCCTGCTCCAGGCGGGAGTCTCATACCATCCCCTGTTAAATGATTGTCTTCTGCTTTTGGAAACCTCCAGTGACAGAGCCCCCACCACTGCAGGAGGGAGGCTGCTCGATTGATTAATTGTGCTCGCTGGCAGGAAATCTGTAGCTCAGGGTTGAACTGTGGGGCTCTCAGCTTGGGGGCTTTCTTGCAAACATGACATAACCCAACTAGGGAACATCATTAGTGCTAGCTAGAAGGGAGTGAGGGAGGAGGAGGAGGAGGAGGACTGTAGGGTCCTTGTTGCTCCTTGGACATGGTGGTTTTCTTGCATTTATTTATTTATTTTATTTAGCGTATGGCTAGTCACACACAGTATTGAAACACTTCATTTTTACAGGTTAAAACAATTAAAACAATTGTTTTAAGTTTTCTTGCAGACATTTCATGACCCCACTAGGTAATATCATCAGTGCTAGAAGGGAGAGAAGTTTGCAGGGAGGAGGAAGAGGAGGAGACTACTGTGAGGTCCTTGGTGCTTTCTGAGCTTGGGGGTTTTCTTGCAGACATTTCATGACCGAACTAGGTAACTTCATCAGTGCTAGAAGGCAGTGGGGTTTGCAAAGGGGAGGAGGAGGAGGACTGTGGGGCCCTTGGTAGTCTCTGAGCTTGATTGTTTTCTTGCAAACATTTCATGACCCAACTAGGTAACATCATCAGTGCCAGAATGGAGTGAGATATGCAAAGAGAAGGGGAAGGAGGAGGGGGGAGGGAGAGGAGGGGGAGGAAGAGAACGACTGTGGGATCCTCAGTGCTCTCTGAGCTTGGCGGTTTTCTTGCAGACATTTCATTACCCAACTAAGTAACCTCATCAGTTCTGGAAGGGAGTGGGGTGTACTCCCTATTTATAGACATTTATACCCAATCTAGTTGGCTAATGAAACACCTGCAAGAAAACCACCAAGCTCAGAGAGCACCAAGGGCCCTACAATGCAAACCCTGACACAGGCTGGTGGTACCTTGAGGCTGTCTGAGGTATGGATGGCCCATTAGATGGAGTCAACGTCTGGAGGACGATGGGGAAACCAGAGGCTGCTGTGATGTGGTTTGGTTGTCAGCAGATGCAAGGGAGGAAGGGGCATCTGGGTCATACAACCAGCTGCCCCATTGCTGATCCCCTCTCCTCCCTCTTTTCCCAGCCCTCCAAGGTGGCCAAGGGATGTCCTCCCCACAACATCCTGAGGTTCTCAAAGTTGACGTCCCACAAGAGGGAAAAGATGGCTTCAATCTAGATCAGAGGTCTTCAAACTTGGCAGCTTTAAGACTTGTGGACTTCAATGCCCAGAATTCTCCAGCCAGCTATGCTGGCTGGAGAATTCTAGGCGTTGAAGTCCACAAGTCTTAAAGCTGTCAAGTTTGAAGACCTCTGATCTAGATAGAGCTCTGGGTCACTTAAGCTTCTCTTACTTTTCAGCTGGAGTTGAGAGGCAGGCAGCACGGAAGGGCCGGGGTTGAAGACGAGAGGGAGCCAACAAGACTCTAGTGGGTCCGAGTTGTGTGTAAGAATCTCTTTCTGGAATCTCATCCTGTTTCCGACGGAGCTTCACTGCACTCCACAGATCCCAAATGTCCTTCCCCCACCCACCCACCCACCCCCAAAGGCAACTGGGCTTTCTTTGTTTTTCCTTGAAGACATTTCGCTTCTCATCATGCAGGAAGCTTCTTCAGTTCTGACTGAATGGTGAGGAATGGAAGGATTTATATTCCTTGCAGATCCTCCGGTCGTTAGCGCTCTCTCTTGAGAGTCGTTGAGGCCACTTGGAGATTTGTCTGTGCCCCTTAAGGTCCCCTGAAATGGGTGTGTAACCTTCTTGGAACTGCTCAAAGACTGTGTTGTGGGACAAGGGATGGGTGGTGTTGTATCTGCCCTCCTCTCTGTTGAGAGAGGGGCTGTTCAATTCGGACATAGATGGCCTCTTGGACCCCTTTTTCAAACCAGTGGTCCTCTCTGTCCAGAATTCGGATTTTACTGTCTTCAGAAGAGTGGCCTTTTAAACGCAGATGAGTTGGCAAAGACAGAGGCCCCTCTTCTGAAGACAGCAAAATCTGCATTCTGGACAGAGAGGATGGGTCAACCTCCCAAGTGGCCTCAATGACTCTCAGAGAGAGCACTAATGACCAGAGGACTGCAAGGAATGCAAATCCTTCCTCCACTGTTCAGTCAGAACTGAAGAAGCTTCTTGGATGAGGAGCAAAAGGTCTTCAAGGGAAAAGAAAGGAAGTCCAGTTGCCTTTTTGGAGGTGGGGGAGGGAAGGACCTTTGGGATAACCCTGACCTGGATGATTGGGAATCTCCAGAGACATTGTACCCCACAGGACTTGTTTTGGGGTAAATGTGCTTAGGAGAGCCATATAGGTCTTCCTTTAACTCCAAGGAGGACTCTACCTGTTGGACATTACTCTAGGTTCACCCATGCAAGACCAGGCAGCTTCTCACCACTCTGGTTCTCCACAAGCTACTAACAGCATTTCATGGAATCTTAGGGCTGGAGAGACCCTTGGGGGTCTTCTAAACCAACCCCCTGCCCAAGAACATAGAACTCCAGGCTGGAAGGGACCTTAGAGGTCCTCTAGATCAACCCCCTGCCCAAGGTCATAAAATATTGAATCCTAGGGCTGGAAGGGACCTTGGAGGTCTTCTAGTCCACCCCTCTGCCCAAGGCAGGAGTCCTTATTCCAAGCCAGACAAATGGTTGTCCAATTTTTTCTTGAAGACCTCCAGTTGCTCAAATATAATATACCTCCTGAAATTGGGCTCTTCAGTGGTGTCGTACTACAGCTCCCAAAATCCTCACACCCAGACCCATTGCGTCCAGCCTCACATGCCAGTGGTGTCTTGGGATGCGGTTAACGGTGATCAGATTCGGAAGGGGGAGCAAACAATGGAACGGACCACTTCCAAGGCATCTTGCAGGTGGGAGGTCAGAAAAGTCAAGATGGCAGCCGTCACCATGTGATCAGAGCCCTGCCCTCCTTTACCTGTGCAACACCCCCCCCCCCGCAAAAGAGGAAGGGGTGAGTTGTCAAATGGTAGCCAGCAACTTGGCTTTTTTGAACCCTCATCCCCCCCTCCCCGCACCCCCACACCCCTGAAAGGGCAAGGGAAAAGCAACTGAAAACAGCGGGATGTTATCAAAAGAAGCGTTTTATTAAAATTCCAAACCAAAAAAAGGAATCAAAATTACACAACACACAATGTTGTTGACCTCCGAGGCGGATGACACGAATGGAAGAAGAATGGAGAATGGAAAAAATAAGAGCAAGCAACTTAACAACTGTCGTGCTTAGCAACCAGAATGTTTAGGGTAAATTGTGATCATAAGTCGAGGACTATCTGTATTTTATATGCAAGGCACATGTGCATTGTACCTATCTGTCTGTCTGTCTGTCTCTATCCATCCATCCATCCATCCATCCATGCCTATTTATCTCTGTCTATCTTTCTGCCTTTCTGCCTGCCTCTGTCTATCATCTATCTATCTATCTATCTGTCCCTCCATCCGTCCCTCCCTCTCTCCCTCTATATATCTATGCCTATTTATCTCTTCTCTGTCTGCCTCTGCCTATCATCTGTCCATCCATCCATCCATCCGTCTGTTCATCTATTTGTCTGTCTATCATCTTTCTATCTATCCATCTGTATCTCTGTCTGTCTGTCTATCATATCTATCTATCTGTCTGTTTGTCATCTGTCTGTCTGTTTGTCTGTCTATCTATCTATCTATCTATCTATCTATCTATCTATCTATCATCTATCTATCTATCTATCTATCTATCTATCTATCTATCTATCTATCTA
>WNWU01000238.1:242049-263771 GCA_012654045.1 Ptyas mucosa
GAAGAGAAGAGAAGAGAAGAGAAGAGAAGAGAAGAGAAGAGAAGAGACATTGGAATGAAGAATAGAATAGAATGGAATGGAATGGAATGGAATGGAATGGAATAGAATAACAGAGTTGGAAGGGGCCTTGGAGGTCTTCTAGTCCAACCCCCTGCCTAGGCAGGAAACCACTATCATTTCAGACAAATGGTTATCCAACATCTTCCTAAAAACTTCCAGTGTCGGAGCATTTACAACTTCTGGAGACGAGTTGTTCCACCGATTGATTGTTCTCACTGTCAGGCAATTCCTCCTTATTTCTAGGTTGCTTCTCTCCTTGATGAGTCTCCACCCATTGCTTCTTGTCCTGTCCTCAGGGGCTTTGGATAATAACTTGACCCCCTCCTCTCTGTGGCAGCCCCTCAAGTATTGGAAGAGTGCTATCCTGTCTCCCCTCGTTCTTCTCTTCATCAGACTAGACCTACCCAGTTCCTGCAACCGTTCATCGTATGTTTCATCCTCCAGCCCCCTAATCCTCTTTGTGGCTCTTCTCTGCACTCTTTCCAGAGTCTCCACGTCTTTTTAACATCGTGGCGACCAAAACTGGATGCAGTTGAATTATTTTTCAACAGTCTAGTTTTCATGTTGCCTTCCCAGTTTGGATCAAAGAGGTCCAACTGGGACACAGGGCCAGGCCAGATAAAACCCGGACTGTTTTGTATGTTGGAACAACTGCGATAGTCACAGCCGTTATTCCTGATTGAGGAGAGTCCCAAAGGAGCTTTTCCGGGACTTCCTTCTTGTTGTTTTTTTCTCTTGAAGACATTTCACTTCTCATCCAAGAAGCTTCCTATATAAATCCTTCCATTCTCCACTATCCTGGCAGAAATACCGATTAACAGAGTTGGAAGGGACCTTGTAGGTCATCTAGTCCAGCCCTCCCACCCAGCAGACCCTATACCATTTTTGACAGATGGCAGTCCAGGCTTTTCTTGAAAGCTTCCGGTGATGGAGAAGCTTCTTGGATGAGAAGAGAAACGTCTTCCAAAGAAAAAAAAACAGAAAGTCCAGATGCCTCCTGAAAAAGCACCTTTGGGACAACCGTGACCTGGATGAGTGAGAATCTCTACAGACTTATATCTCTGGTGGCTTCCCCTCAACAGGGCTGCTCCACTCTAGGTGGGCATGGAACAGGATGGCCTCCTTGACTCCACAGGCCCAGATGAGCAGCCTGAGTTTCAACCCCCTTCAAGAGAGGCTGAGAGAAAGACCGACACCACTGACCTCCTGACCCACCATCTTAGCTTCTCCCTTCCATGACCAGCTTCCTTCAGACCCACCACCAGATCCACGCAGCAAAAGATGGCTGCGTTCCCCCTCGCCCTTCTCCTTTCCTCAGGCTAGTCTCCTCTCCATGGTGCCGTCTTTGCCTGCTACAATTTCCCCTCAACTCTTTCCAATGACTTTAGGAGCGTCCCCAGGGAGGTCAAAAAAGTCAAGATGGCAGCACTTTTACCCACGTTAAAAAGGGTTGAGGCTTCAATTATGCAGTTGGCATTCTGATTTTTTTTTGGATCCCCTCCTATATGGACTCACTTAAAAGTGGTCAATAAGGCATAACATGCTAAAACAGAAGTCTTCAAACTTGGCAGCGTTAAGACTTGTGGACTTCAACTCCCAGAATTCTCCAGCCAGCATAGCTCTGTCCTCTGGTCTAGGGTCTCCTGCTGGAGTAGGGTGTTGGACTAGAAGACCTCCAAGGTCCCTTCCGTGCCGTTCATTTTGTATTCTGAAGGTTTTTTGATTATGTACTGTCAAGTCAATGTTGACTTTTAGCAGCCACAAGGATAGATCTTCTCCAGGGTGAAAAGTCCTAGGTTCTTAACCTGGTTCTCCTCTCAGTTCCTGAGAGAAAGACTTTGAAAGGAACTGGGTCTTTGCACTGACCGATGGATCAATTCATTATGTGCCATCAAATCGAAGTCAACTGGAGAATTCTGGGAGTTGAAGTCCACAAGTCTTAAAAGCTGCCAAGTTTGAAGACCTCTGTGCTAAAATATAATGAATATTGGCAGAAATGTTAAAATATTGCCAGGAGAACCAGGTTACCAGGGTTCTTCCGTGTCCCAGACATGACTCCTATCCAGATGTGCTTGGTGCTGCTCACCCTGGTACAATCCAGTCCAATTGGCTGTTGGTCTCTGCTGCTGGGAACCATGGGAGTCAGTGTCCCAATGGACTTCCGCTTGAGGAAGCTTTTCTAGAATTCCCACATCTACCCTGTGCTCTTAATCTAGGTTGTTTTTAGACACAGAGCTGGGGAAACATCACTTAAAGTTTGGTGCACCCCCGGAACACATCTGAGCATAGAGCTGTAGGGAACAACACCCCAACTCAGGAAATCTGTACATCTGGAGTCTGGACCCAAATGGGTTTCCTGTTACCTTCAGCCACACCGTTCACCTGCAGCATAAACTGGGAAAAGTATGTTGGACAATTAAAGCAAAATCCACAATGAAGTTGCTATACTGTAAGTCAGTGTTTCTCAACCTCAGGAACTTTAAGTTGGGAGAACTCCAACACCCATAATTCCCCAGCCAGCATGTGTGAAACCCAGAATCCCCAAGCCTAACATGTGTGGACTTCAACACCCAGAATTCCCTGGCACCAATGCACTCCTTTTGATGCGTATCCCCATTGTGTCCTGCATACTCTCTTTTAGTCCCTTCCTCTGCAATCTCTCTGCTCTAGGCGATAGGAGGGGGGGGGGGAATACAAGCATGGTTGACTGGGGAATTCGGGGAGTTGAAGTCCTCCCATCTTAAAGTTCCTGTGGTTGAATAACACTACTTTAAGCCAAATGTGGGCAACTTTTGGCATCTGTGGCTGACAGTGAATAATTTAGGAGACGAAAGAAGAATTGGCAGTAGTGCAGAATAAACATCAACGAAGCTTCCCATTTTTCCTTAGGCACCAGGTCAAACTCCCTTTCTTTAAACTGCTGTGTCTCTTTTAGGGTTTAGGGATCAGTCTCCTCATTTCCTTATCCCCCCAAAATCAGAGCTATAGTTTGCACTGAATCCCCCACCCTCCTTTCTCGTTTGGCCTAAGCTATCTTTGCAAAAAAACCCTCGTGTCCTCAGTTCTCCTGCCAGGGAAATGGGGGGGGGGGGGGGGGGGAAGCCCGAAAAAAAAAACCCCCCTCTTGGGGGAAAAGAGCCACAGCTGCCATCTCAAAAAAAAAAAATCCTTTCACTCCAACCGAATTTCCTTGCAGAGCCAACAATTCCCTTCCTGGAAGGGGTTGCACTGGGCTTCTTCTCTGGCCCCATCAGCCACAGCTGTGCATGCACATGGGGTGTGTGCAGGAGTCAGAGAGGAAGAGGGAGGCAGCCCAGCGTGACCCCCTCCAGAGAGTGGATTAGGGGTTTTGGGATACTCACTTCCCCCGGGGAGACTGTCTCGGTCAAAAATGCACAGCTTATAGCCGTATTCGTTCTCCAAAACGCCCCGGAGAGTCAGCAACACGAAGTCCTCTTCTTCCATATTCCTGGCATAGGAGACGTAAATATCGTATTCCTTCCCGTCTGGTGACCACAGGGAGAGAGAGAGAGAGAGAGAGAAGCAGAAAGTGTTAGGGGCAACTGCTGTCTCTGGGGTCATCCAACTTTGCTTGGCCACTTATTAAGTCTGCATCCCTGGGTTGCAAATCAGGATTACAGAATAACTGAGATGGAAGGGACCTCTGAGGTCTTCTGGTCTGACCCGTTGCTCAGAATATAGAATAACAGAGTTGGAAGGGACCTTGGAGGTCTTCTAGTCCAACCCCCGGCTCAATCAGGAGGGCCCTACGCCATTTCAGACAAGTGGCTGTCCAATCTCTTCTTAAAAACCTCCCAGTTTTTTTTAAAAAACTGCAGGACACTGCAAATGAGCCTGAGTTCAAGTCCCGCCTTAGGCCTGAAAGGCAGCTGGGTGACGTTTGGGCCAATCTCTGTCTCTCAGCCCAGCCCACCCTCACAGGGTTGTTGTCGTTGCAGGGAAAATAGGAGGAGGTGGGAGGAGTATTAGACATCTGACTGAAGGGACAAGGGGACACAGCAGTGGGCCAAGCACAAGGCAGGAGGGAAAGAAGTCAAGACCCCTGTTGAAGACCCAAGAGAGGAAGACGAAGGTCACAGGCTGGAGGCCGGAGGCCGAGGCTCCCTTACCAAGGACGGTTTCGTCAGTCCCAAAGTGAGCGCGGTAGAAGAGGACCATTTCCAGCCAGTAGAAGTGGTAAATGACCGTCAGTATGACCACCAGCAGTACGGTGGCCCCCAGACCACAGGCCAGCTCCACGGTGTATCTCAAAACTGGGGCTGAAGGGAAAAGGAAGAGGAGGAGGAGGAAGGAGAGGAAACGGAGGAAGAGGAAGAAGAGGTATGGAGGAGGAGGAGGAAGGTGGAGAAGGAGAAGAAGGGGAAAGAGAAAGAGAAGGAGAAGAAGAATATTATTATTATCATCATCATCATCTCTTTTATTCATTTAACACGAAACTCAGTCAACTGAACATTTAAAAAGGTGTCACAAATATGATTGACTGGTGCTAACGGTTGATACGGGTTGCTGCCAGCATCCTAGGATGTTGTTGTTATTTTCACAACAAAAGTGAAACACACTGAGGATGGCCGTTTCTAGAAGATCAGAAGCACCCCAGCTATACCCTGACTTCTCATAGTTTCCCTGGAGGACGAAGCTGCCCCCAAAGAGGAGATGAATGTCCGGGGGCAGGGGGAGAGGACATCTAAACTTCTACTTAATTCCACCCAAAAGCCCTCCTGGCGCACATCACCTGGGATCTATTCCTGGAGCTGGTTCAGAAGCTCATCACCTTGAAGGAACATCTGCAGGAATGTGTCTCCTGCTTCTGAAATTCCATAGGATCCGAGGTAAAACATCTAAACTAGGGGTCCCCAAACTTGGCAGCTTTAAGACTTGTGGACTTCAGCTCCCAGAATTCTCCAGCCAGCTATGATGGCTGGAGAATTCTGGGAGTTGAAGTCCACAAGTCTTAAAGCTGCCTGTTGTGGCCCATCAGCGGCCTGTGCAGTTATGTTATGTTATGTTATGTTATGTTAATTTTATTTATATACCGCCCTTCTCCCGAAGGACTCGGGGCGGTGTACAGTCAATTTAAAACATAAATATACAGACATCATCGTTAAAATTAATTAAAAGCAATTATACAGTTACAGCCGAAATCAGCTAGTAGCTGATTCGGACAGTGAGGAGGCTGGTGTGGTGTTGCGCCAGCAACCTGTGCAGCTGGCACTTGAGTCGGACAATGAGGAGGCTGGAGAAGATGTGGTGCCAGAGGCGAGGATTCAGCCAGGGCCTTCAGAACCTCCAGAAGCTTCCATGGGTGAAGAGGAAGAAGAGGAGGAGCCTCTTCTCGATGCACGGGTGCGCAGAGCTGCCAAAAGCTCAAGAGTGAGGCTTGGGGCTAATTGGCCACTCCCTTAGCCTATTTAAGGAAGGACAATGACTGAGGCAGTTTGCAGGGAACAACTTCGTTCATATTCCTTTGCCTCTTGATTCCAGAAACATCTGATCGGCTCTTGCTCCTTTCTTGTCAGTTTTCCTGCAAATTGCTTCTGGGCATTCTGCCACCCACAGTAAGATTACGGTTATCTGAAATACTGTGCTTCAGAATTGAGTTGTTATTATTCTTTGGCTATTATTCTAACAGCCCTTGTTCAGAAAAGACTGGTTTAAACTGTACTTGTGTTCGAACAACCACTCAGAAAGCTCATTAGTAGTCTTTAATTAGTAAACTAAGGTCTGTACGGACTTTGTGTGTGCTGCGTTCTTTGGGGTCCGTAGCTGGGGCAGAACACTGCCAAGTTTGAAGACCTCTGATCTAAACGATCGAGGAACAAGCCTCTACCCCACGTCTTTCCTTCGGCGAAACTCCAGGGGATCCAAGGGAAAAGATCTGAGTGATCCAGTGCACCGCTCAGCTGCAACCGGCCAACTCTGCTGACTCCGGCCACTGCTACCGCCATCTTTAGCCTCTGAACCCAGCCGCTGCCCTCCCCCTACCCCATGAGGATCTTTCCTTCCCAGCAACCCTACGGCTACCTGAGATCTTCCCTTCCAATCCAAACACGCCTCCTCCGTTCCTGCTCTGAGTCCAATCAGGAGTAGGAACTAAACCCAGATGAAGTTCAGATGCATGCGAGAAGTTCTGAACCGGTATCCAGCAGCTCACTTATTTCTTGTTGGGTCAAGCAAGGTTGAGATTTCTGATCTGTACCACAAGCCCACAAAACCTGGCACAAATTTATTTCTTTAAATTTGCGGACTTCTCTGAGCAGGGCACAAACCCTTTAAAAACTATTTTTCCCCCTCTTCCAATAATCATCCTTATTCCAAATGTGGCCCTGGAACTCTTGAGGGACATATGCAAAAAAAGTTCGGACGCAGGGACAAGATTCCCCAAATGGCCCTAGCCAGGTAGGTTGGCTTCGGATCTCATAATTCATAGTCAACGTAACGTAGAAATGTAAGAGTGGTGCGGTGGCCTAGAGGTGGAGCTCTCACCTCACAATCAGGAGGCTTTGAGTTCGATCCTAGGTAGAGGCAGATATTTCTCTCTCTGTGCACCCTGAGAATATTATCTGCTGAACAAAACTCCGCATTGGTGATGGGAAGGGCATCTGGCCATTAAAACACTCTGCTAGTGCCATTCAGTTGCCCAGACTCCACCCCGCAAGGGATTATGGGATTGTTAAAAGAAGATGATAAAGTAGAAACGTAACAGATCTAGAGGCTCTCAGCAAGGGCTGGACAAATAGGGGAGGGGGCTGCGCCCTGATCTTGCTTCCTGGGGCATCTCCTCTCTCTGGGAAGGGCAGCCCACCTAACAGGAAAATCACTGGAGGCTTTCAAAAAAAGACTGGACAACTGTTTGATTGGGACGGTATAAGAAGCCTGCTTTGAGTAGGAGGATGGACTAGAAGACCTCCAAGCTCCCTTCCAGCCCCCAGGGCTCCCTTACGTTTCATCCTCACGACCGCCTGGGCATGCACAATGCCTCTGTTGTTCTGCGCGAAGCACGTGAAATTCCGTTTCAAATCCTTCTCCGTCACGTGGGGCGCCACCAGGGACTTTTCGATCTTGGTCCCTCCGATCGATAATGGGGTCTCCCTAGAGAAGGTCCAGGAGAGAAAGAAAACGGAAGGAGAAAGAGGGGAGAGAAGAGCAAGTAAGAGGATTAAAAGCCTGCAGAACTAAAATATACAAAAAACGGTTGCAGGAACTGGGTCTGGCCAGTCTAGAGAAAAGGAGGACTAGGGGAGACATGATAGCAGCATTCCAGTATTTGAGGGGCTGCCACAAAGAAAAAGAGAGGATCAACTTATTCTCTAATGCACCTGAGAGCAGGACAAGAAGGAACGGAGGGAAACTAATCAAGGAGAGAAGCAACTTGAAATTAAGGAGAAATTTCTTGACAGTGGGAAAAATTAACCAGTGGAACAGCTTGCCAGAAGAAGTTGTGAGTGCTCCAACACTGGAAATTTTTAAGAAGAGACCGGGCAGCCATTTGTCTGAAATGGTCTAGGGTCTCCTGCCTGAGCAGAGAGTTGGACTAGAAGACCTCCAAGGTCCCTTCCAGCTCTATTCTGAATTTAAAATCATACATTTCATCCCAAAAGAGGACCTAGCCTTGTTTAATCCTTTGCAATTTGTTTTCATGCCTGCTTTTCTTTCCCCTTCTTCTGGACTAAGTGCCATCTGCCATCAAATCCCAAATTTCTCATCATTCAACCCTATTAAAACTCTCCTAAGCTTGGCTTCCGGGGTTGCTGCGGACCATCGCTGACGGTCCTTTGAAGACTGCCAGCCCAGCTGCCTGTAAAGAGCCGATTCGGAGGTGTGAAACGGCTCGAAAAAACTCCGACCCAAGAGGACGTCGTGAGGAGAGCCGGCGGCATAAGGTAGAGTCCCCTGTGAGACCCCCAGAGCGTTTTTTGGCGTTTCTGAGGTGTTAACAGGGTGGGACTCCCTATTCAAGCCGCTGAAGCTCCGGACAGCTGGGAAACGCTGCAAATCGCAGAGCAAGATAGCGCGGCAACTTTCTTATCACCAAACAATAAAAGAAAAAGTTTTGGACTTCCTTTTAAACTGCAAGTATTTAAAGTTTTTTTTCTGAAGTTTTTGGAGGATTAAAGCAATTTGGAACAGAAAAGGAAAGTGTGGGGAAAAAATGGCGTTTGCTTTTAGCGAAGAACAGCTGAAAGCGAAAGTAATTTGAGCTGTGTATCTGGTTACATTCTATTAGTTACAAATCCGGCTGGAAGGAAAAGCTTTTTTTTCTTTAAAAGAAAATAAAGAAAAAAAAAAGCATCAATTGACTGTTTTAGACCTGATTGAATCTGGAGAATTTTTTGGGAAAAGTTGTTAGAATTTGTGGAAAAGGAAGATCTGTAAAAGGCAAAATGGCAATAAAGCAAGCAGGGGGGGATTCCCCCACTCATAAGCAGAAGCAGCCTCAAACAGCGCAGTTGCAAACTCAGACAAAGGAAGAAAGCTATTATGACCGCATTATTAAAGAAATTCAAAGATCAGAGAAGGAGGTTAAAGGAATGGTTCAAGAGAAATATGATGCAGTTAAACAAGATATTCAAACAGTGGTTAAAGGCCTGTCTGAGGTAGTGTTGCAGATTGATAAAAAAGTGGATAATCTTGCCTCAGAGTTGGAGACCAAATATAGAGCCTCTGATTCAAGAATGATGGAAATTGAAGAAGTTACACAAAAAATGCAAACTGAGATTACTATGATGCAATTTCGATCAATGGAATATGCTATTAGACTGAGAGGTGTAAAAGAGAACACCAGGGAAGATCTCAGGAAAATTTGTGCAGAGGCTTTGGCAGTTATGTTGAAAGTAGAACCAGATGTGGTTTTGTGCAAGATGGACAAGGCCTACAGAGTTAATTCTCGTGTGGCGGTACAAAGACAACTGCCTAGAGATGTGGTTATATACTTTACAGACAGAAGAATGAGAAATGAAATCTTGCAAAATTCCTTTGTTACAACAGTTCAAGTAGATGGAAGTGAGATTGGAGTTTTTAAAGAATTACCACCCAAAATGTTAAGAGATAGAAAGGATTTTGGATTTTTGGTGGCAGAACTGAAAAGACAGAATATACAATTCAGGTGGGATGCGCCAATAGGTGTAATATTGAGGCTGCGAGGAGTGAGATACCGCCTTAACACTATTGAAAAAGCAGAAGAATTTTATTATAACGTTTTGAAAGCGGGCTCTCCTCCTCCACGCACATCTTCACCAATAGATAAGGAAGTTCAACTACAAGCTGGGATTGATCAAGAAACAGAAGCACAAATAAGGCAGTCGCAAAGGGAGGCAAGAGAGTCAATGGGAGCAGTAGGTGGTGTTATGGCTGACCCTTTTGCACCATTTGAAGCTTCTCCTTTGGAAGAAATGTCTAAAACCATCACAGAGGAGGCGATGGCTCTTGAACTGACAACATCCAAAATGGAAGAGCAACGTATAACCAGAGCAATGTCTAAACAAATGAAGCAACAGCAGCAAGAATATATTAAGCCACAGCGTGAGAAAAGAACCAAAGATAAGCAGCAAGCTGAAGTCATGGGAGGAGCTAAACCGAAGATTGCTACCGTAGGAGAGAATCTTCAACAATTGCTCTCAAAACTTCAGACAGGGTCAAATGGCACTTAAATTTTTGTCTTGGAATGTTAATGGACTGAACTCTCCACAAAAAAGAAGGAAGATATTTCATTATTTGAAACAATTTCACAATGATGTTATTTGCTTACAGGAGACGCATATAAAATTGCAAGATCAGAAATATTTGATAAATTCAAGATTGGGAACGCAATTTGTTGCTTCAAATTTGGAAAAGAAGAATGGGGTGGTGATATATATAAATAAAAGATTTGTAGCTAAAACTATAGAAATAGATAAAGATGGAAGATATATTGCAATTGAAATCATTACAGATAATGGACCAATTTTGTTGGTAGGAATATATGCTCCAAACCAGCAGCAGGAAAATTTTTATAAGTTGCTTCATTTAAAAATTTTGGAATGGAATTATTCAACTATTATAATAATGGGTGACTGGAATGGAGTAATCCAACCTAGAATGGATAAAAAAACTACGGCCAAAATAGGGAATAAATTACCACAAGCTTTTTTTGAACTGAAAGAGGATTTGGAATTGAAAGATATTTGGAGAGTTCGTAACCCAAATGAATTGGACTTTACTTTTTACTCAGACAGGCACAAATCCTTTTCCAGGATAGATTTTTTTCTCTTAACTTCTAACTTACTTTCTAAAGTAAAGAAAATAAAGATATTTCCTAGGACTTTGACTGACCACAGTCCGGTCTGGATGGAAATTGAGATGGGCAAAAGAGAAAGAAGATCCTGGAGAGTAAATGAGAATTTATTTAGATATGAAAAAAATATAATTGAACTTAAAAAGCATCTAAAGGAGTTTTTTAAACTGAATTTGAATAAAGGTACCCCTATTGAAACAGTTTGGGACGCAGGTAAAGCATATATGCGGGGAGTACTAATTCAAATGAACTCTAAACACAGACAGAATCAACAGAAGAAAAGACTACAACTGGAATCTGAGATAAAAAAGAAAGAACAACAATTGATACAAAAACCAACAGATGGAAAATTGCAAATGGCTATAAAACTTTTGAAGGATCAATTTCAAATGCTTATAGCAGACCAAATGGCAACTAACTTACAATTTGCAAAGCATAATACCTTTTCCAATGCTAACAAACCGGGCAGGTGGTTGGCGTATACTTTGAGGAAGCAAGCATCGACACGAATTATTGATAGTACTGAATATGCTGACAAAGAAGTTTATCAACAAGATCTAATTAAAAAAGCCTTTTTGGAATATTATACTAAGCTATATGCTAAAGGTGATATACAGAATATTACTATAGATGAATATTTAGAAAACAAGAGAGTTTCAAAAATTTCAACGACTCAAAAGAAAAGTTTGGAACAATTGATAACAGTGGAGGAGATCAGTTTTGCTATAAAACAATTAAAAACAGCTAAAGCTCCAGGGACGGATGGCTTAACTGCAATTTACTATAAAACTTTACAAGAAGAAATGATTGAGCATCTTAAAGATTTATTTCGTAATATACAACTAGGAGGTAAGATACCTTCCTCATGGAAAACAGCTTTTGTTTCATTGATCCCGAAAGAAGAATCAGGTCCTAAGAAACCAGAAAATTACAGACCAATATCTTTATTAAACACAGACTATAAAATTTTTGCAAAAGTACTAGCCAACAGATTGATGCCAGTTATTCAAAAGATAATTTATCATGATCAAGCAGGATTTATTGAAGGCAGATATATGAAAGAGAATGTTAGGCAAGTTATAGACTTAATGGACTATCTAGATAAGAATAAACAGATCCCTGCAGTGCTGGTTTTTTTGGATGCAGAAAAAGCCTTTGATCGAGTGAATTGGAACTTTATAATTAAGACTTTGGAAAAAATGGATTTGGGGGAGCGGTTTGTACAAGCGATTGGTGCAATTTATCAAGAGCAAGGTGCGCAACTTATTATAAATGGATGTTTAACACCGAATTTCAATATACAAAAAGGCACCAGACAAGGTTGTCCATTATCCCTGCTATTATTTATTTTAACCTTAGAAGTCTTACTTAATGCAATACGGGACTCGAACTCTTTGACTGGAATAGCTATAAGGCAAGAGGATTATAGAACTAAGGCATTTGCAAACGATCTGGTTGTTACCCTATCACAACCTATGAATTCAATAATTCAGATGAAAAATATTATAGAAGATTATGGCATGGTATCTGGTTTTAGGCTGAACCAGAAGAAAACTAAAATGATTGTCAAAAATCTGACAGAGAGCAAAAAAAAGGAACTGGAAAGAATGGCAGGTTTTGAGATTGTCTCAAAGGTCAAATATTTAGGAGTACAAATCACAGATTCCAATGCTAAACTGTTTCAAAATAACTACGAGGTTCTGTGGCAAAAGATACAAAAAGATATGCAAAACTGGAAGAAACTGCAGCTATCACTGCTTGGAAGAATATCAGCAGTAAAGATGAATGTTTTACCTAGACTTATCTTTTTATTTCAAATGATACCGGTGCTTAAATCTGACAAACCATTGCTAGAATGGCAAAAAGGACTGAATAAATTCATTTGGAATGATAAAAAACCAAGAGTCAAATTGAAAATAATGCAAGATACTCGTGAGAGAGGTGGTCTTAAACTCCCAAACCTTCGACTATATTATGAAGCAACTGCATTGATACAATTAAATGATTGGTTTGGGAAAACTAAGATGGATTTGTTGAATATAGAAAGTCATGACCTTGTTTGGGGATGGCATGCATACCTATTTTATGATAACAAAGTGGACAAAGTGTTCAATAGTCATCTACTTAGAAATGCCTTGTTGAGAGTCTGGAGGAAGCACCGAATTAATTGGGATTATAAGATTCCGTTTTGGCTGGATCTTGCTGATACCATGTGGAATACAAATATTAAGTCACTCGGGGGTTTCTTATATAAAGAGTTACTTTATTTTGAAGAGGGCAGGTGGCGATTGAAGACTTTGGATATGCTGTTGGAAGAAGGGAAATCGTTGACTTGGTTGCAGTACAATCAACTACAGATGAGATGGAAAGAAGATCAACAAACTGGTTTAATGGAATATGAAGTAGAATTGGTTGAACAGATAAAGCGGACAGGTCCAATGCATATTAAGAGAGTTTATAATGTTTTGTTAGAAAGGGATTCAGAAAATGAGCTAGTTAAAGATTGTATGATTAAATGGGCACAAAATTTCTCTCAACCAGTTATGATGGAAACATGGGAAAAAATATGGGTTCAGAATGTTAAATTTACACAGTCACAAAATTTATGAGAAAATTTTTATAAAATGTTTTATAGGTGGTATTTAGACCCCAAGAAATTGTCTTGTATGTACCCTAATGTGCAGCCAAAATGTTGGAGATGTGATTGTTTAGATGCTACATATTATCACATCTGGTGGACTTGCAGGAAAGTAAGGGCTTTTTGGATAAAAATCTGGTGGGTTATGCAAAATGTTTTAAAGAAAAAAATACAATTTTCTCCGCAATTTTTTCTATTGGGTATAGTTAAAGACTTTACATTGGGTGAAACTAAACTGATTTTGTATATGGTGACAGCAGCTAGGTTGTTGATTGCCCAACATTGGAAGAGTGATGTTTTACCGACTGTTGACCAATGGACCCAGAAGATGGCTGGATTTGCAGAAATGGCAAAGGTTTCAGCTTTTTTAAAAGATCAGACGCATGAGAAGTATATACAGGAATGGAAATTATGGATTGAGTATGTACAGAATAAGTATCAGACTAGAAAATATTATATCGCTTTTAGTTGAGATGATTATGTTAGTATGTTAGTAAATATAGAAAAAAGATATGGAAGATTGAATAACATATATATTGTTTGGGAATATTAGCATAGCATATAATGGAAGTCAAGGGGGGGAGGGAAGAGGGAGGAGGGGGAGGGTTAGGGTGGGGATGGGATGGAATTAAATATTGTTTTTATATGTATCTTATAATGTAGGGCTAGGGTGGGGGGGGAAAGGGGGGAAAATTTGTATTGGTAAAACTTTTTCAATAAAAAAAAAAACTCTCCTAAGCTTTCTCAATCAATCAATCAATCAATCAATCATAACCTGTTCACAAGACCACACCTGGAATCCGGCATCCAGTTTTGGTCACCACATTACAAAAAATCCAATATTGAGAGTTTGGAAAAAGTGCAGAGAAGAGCAACTAAGAGGATTGAAGGCCTGGAGATTAAAACATATGAAGAAAGCAGTGGTGAAATCCATTTTTTTTTACTACCGGTTCTGTGGGCGTGACTTGGTGGGCGTGGTGTGATGCGGCTTTGTGGGCGTGGCAGGGGAAGGATACTACAAAATCTCCATTCCCACCCCACTCCTGGGGGAAGGATATTGCAAAATCCCCATTCCCACCCTACTGTGGGGCCAGCCAGAGGTGGTATTTGCCGGTTCTCTGAACTACTCAAAATTTCCGCTACCGGTTCTCCAGAACCTGCCAGAACCTGCTGGATTTCACCCCTTGAAGAACGGTTGCAGGATTTAGGTTTGGCCAGTCTAGAGAAAGGAAGGACTAGGAGGGACATGATGGCAGTCTTCCAGAATTTGAGGGGCTGTCACAAGTGTGTATGTGTGGGGGGGGGGGGAGGCTTTAGAAGTCTATGCTGGAAGGAAGGTCTCCTCTTCCTGGGGTTGTGTCTGTGTGAGTCCTCCTGCCTCAACGGAGCAGGGAAGCATCCCACAACAGTGGAATCAAAGCAGACACACAAGCACCCCAAGAAATCAACCAATGCTTCCATTGGACCAATTTTCCAAAGCCCCTGAGGGCAGGAGAAGAAGCCACGGGTGGAAAACCATCAAGGAGAGAAGCAACTGGGAACCAAGGTGGAATTTCCTGACGGTGAGAACAATTAACCAGTGGAACGGCTTGCCACAAGAAGTCACGGGAGGTTTTTTTAAGAAGAGACGGGACAGGACAGCCATTTGGGTGAAATGCTTTAGGGGCTCCTGTTTGAGCTGGGGGTTGGGCTAGAAGTTAAGGGTTAAGGTACCAGGGTAGAAAGCAGGAGATAGGGAGTTCTAGTCCCACTTTAGGCATAGAAGCCTTCTGGTTGACTTTTGATCAATCACCAGTAGGCTGGGAGTTCTAGTCCCGTCTTAGGCATGAAAGCCAGCTGGGTGACTTTGGGCCAAGAGACCCACCCATATCTCCAGTTTCAGCTCTATCTTCCCCCCACCCACTGTCCACCACCTCACTCTCTCTCTCTCTAGAGAAAACCATGACCTTCCCCGTTGAGTCCACCAGACAGCCCTGGTCTCTTACGTGGTGGACACATTGAACTTGAAGTCGGCGACATCATCCGAGTGTTTTCCATCAATGGCCCACCAGACCTCCTGGGGAGAGTCCTTCAGGAACGTGAAGGTGACCTCGCAATGGAGAAAGAGTTGTTCGCCTGGCACGGGAAAGAACGGGAAGGTTATCTCTCGTAAGGCCCACCCGGAAGCAGAACCGTCTTCTGTAAGGGGTCCTCCGGGACCAGCCTGGCATCCCCAAGGAGGTTGGGATGCTCCATCCACCCTCCCCATCCAATTCCCAACCCAGGCAACCCAAACTGTTTGCTGAACCATCAGCTTCAGAAGTTCCTGGAGATGAAGGTTGTGGGAGCTTCAGAAGTTGTAGGAGCTTCATCCCTGGAAGCGTTCAAGAAGAAGACTGGACTGCCATTTGGTGTAGGGTCTCCCGCTTGGGAGGGGAACCCTAACCCTATTCTGAATTGAAACTGAATTGAATTAGGATCTGATGAACAGGTGGCCATGGCTGGACCATTACCTGGCTTGAGTTCATAGACGATCCGCTTTGTTGGTGAGATGATCACTGGAGGCGTTGATTTTTCTGGTGCTCCTACAAACCGAGTTAAAAAAAAAAGTCAGCGAAGAGGTGGGTGGAATTCATTTCTTTCTGGAGGCTCCATTATCTGTTTCCCAACCTTGGCAGCTTGAAGATGGGTAGGCTTCACCTCCCAGAATGTCCTGGCACTCATGCATTCCTTTTGACATGTATACTCATCTTGTGATCCCTTCCTCTGCAATCTCTCTGCTGTACGGGGTGGTTTTTCCCAGTATGTGCTTTGCATTCCTTCATTTCTGCTACCACCTCTTCTCCTTCTCCTTCTCCTTCTCCTCTTGGCTATTCCTTCTCTTTCATACCTCCAATCCTTTCTCTCTTCCCTGGACTGCATTGCCTCTCATCCCCAACATCTGTCTGGAAGTGCTTTGAACTCTGAACCTCTCCCTCTGCACCTCCTCGGTTTCCTTTGCGGCCTTCTTCTATATTTTAATCTTTAGGACAGTGTGTCTCTCAAGCTCAGTGGCTTGAAGGTCGGTGGACTTCCACTCCCAGAATTCCCTGGCACAAATGCATTCCTTGTGGTGTAATCCCTATTGTGGCCTGCTTACTCTCTTATCATCCCTTCCTCTGCAGTCTCTAGAGGATAGGAGAAAAAAAAACCCCAGGCATGGCCAACTGGGGAATTCTGGGAGTGGAAGTCCACCCATTTTCAAGCAGCCCAATCTTGAGGAACACTGCTTTCAATCCAGTAGTTGAACATATCTGGATACCGGATAGTTTAAAATATGGGATACACATCTTTCCGTATCTCCATTCACTGTATTCTGGGGGCATCCATAGCTTCAGACTAAACCCCAGGAATTGTAGTCACAGATCAGAAACCCTACACCTCAACTCAGCTGATTCACCTCCGGAAGGACCATGTCCAGCCACGTTCTCCTTCCTTGGCACCTTCTCAGCCCCAATAACCTTCTACACAACTGTAGTAACCTTCTACACAGCACAAGTCCAGAGAGGATAAGAACTGTTCGAAGCTCAAGAACCCCGAGGTTGCTCCAGGCTGTGCATCTTTGTTACTATGGGGAACCTACTTGTAGAAAAATCAAAGCTGGGTCCCAGCACCTCTGCTGGGAACGTCAGACGTCAGATTTCCTAAGGTTGAGAGTTGCCTGACAGCTCTTTGATTGGCTGATTGGCACCCAACGGGCAGAGAAGGGAGTGGATGGCCTTGAGGAAGAGCAGGGCGAACCGTTACCAAAGAGATGAGACGGGAAATGTAGATGAAGTCTGGGAACATGTGTGCAAATGTCTCAGACAAGACGCCTCTCTAATTCATGCGGTTATAAAAATAATATTTTTTCCTTGTTTTGTAAGCATCCCTACAAAGGGGGCTGGATTTGCATATCCGGGCTGAGCTTTTTAAAGTGCTAAATATTTCTGCAGGGCAGCTTAGCAACCAGCCCCCGAAGGATGCAAAGTTGCCACGACACCCCCAGACGCCAGCAATTTTTTTTTACTGCCAGCTGAGAGGCTCCAGATGTGAAGGAGCTGCTAGAAGCACCAGCTTGGGGAAGCAGGCTTGCGGGAGAGGCTGGCAAGGAAAGCTCAGCCCACATCGAACCGAATCAGGATTTGAAAGCAGAGGAAGCAACGCTGAGGTTTTACCCGGTGCGTTTTGGGGGACTCACAATGGATTGTGTTTCTGCAAAAAAACCGTAGGGGATCTACCACCCATCAGGATAACAAGGCCCATGTTGCTGAGCCTGTCTGCTTTGCCCAGATGAGGTGAAAGTTTAATTTCACTGCCCAGATGTGATGTCCAACACGCCCCCTAATGGTCTGTAGAGATTCCCCGTCATCCAGGTTGTCCCAAAGGTGCTTTTTCTGGAGGCAACTGGACTTTCTGGTTTTTCTTTTGAAGATGTTTTGCTTCTCCTCCAAGAAGCTTCTTCAGAAGGTGGGGAATGGAAAGATTTATATTCCTTGCAGACAGCTGATCATTTGCATCCTTTAAGAGGGTCGTTGGAGGTCTGTCTGTGTCCTCAGGGTCACCTGAGTGGTGCAAATGGTTCCTGTGGTCTGCAGTTTTTATTTCCTTCATTCCTCCTCCCACACCATTCAAAGGGGGTTCATCCCAAATTGTATAGCTAAAAGGAGGGCACAGAGAAACCTCCAAGTGGCCTCAACGACCCTCTCAAAGGATGCAAATGACCAGCTGTCTGCAAGGAGTATCAATCCTTCCATTCCTCACTATCCAGTCAGAGCTGAAGAAGCTTCTGGGAGGAGAAGTGAAACGTCTTCAAAAGAAAAAACAAGAAAGTCCAGTTGCCTCTTGGAAAAAGCACCTTTGGGACAACCCCCTAATGCAATAAAAAAGCAAGCATCTTTGCAAATCATTCCAGCAAATGATACTGATTAGAACAGAATACTTTGAACCTGCCAAGAAGGCAAGCAGGCAAACTCCACAGCCAGGAAAACACAAGCGCTGTTTTCACACTTTTAGCAAGATTGGGGCATCGGTGATGGTTCAAGATCCTGGTTTATGGGTCACCAGTAAATCCCAGTTTCCCCACCCACTTCAGCCCATAAAAGGCAAAGAGTTTTCTCCTCCCAGTTGTTAAAGCTCCAGATGAGAAGGCAGGAGGTCATGAGTTCTAGTTCTGCCTTAAGCATGAAGAGCAGAATAACAAGAGTTGGAAGGGACCTTGGAGGTCTTCTAGTCCAAATTATGGATGTTGGAGGTCTTCTAATCCAACCCAAAAGCGGGTTAAGAATAAACAAATACTTGTGCCAGAAGAGACATTTAAAGCTGCCCAGAATCACATGAAAAATTAATAAATGAATAAAAATTAAAGGAGGAAGACCAAGAACCTGCCTCCAGAAGTTGTGGGAGCTTCATCACTGGAGGTTTTTAAGAAGAGACTGGACAGCCATTTGTCTGAAATGGTTTAGGGCTTCCTGGTTGAGCAGAGGGTTGGACTAGAAGACCGCTAAGGCCCCTTCCAAAACTGTTATTCTGTTATTTGCTTCTGACGGTCAGGTTGTGGGAAACCCGGCCTCTCGCCCTCAGGCTGGAGAGAATCTGAGGCTGACCTGGAGTAAGGCTGAGCCTTAGGCAGCAGCCCCTGACCCCCACCTTACCCCCTTGCCTTTCCCCTGGATCAGGTGTCTCCAACTTTGGCCTCTTGAAGATGGGTGGAGTTCAGCTCCCAGAATTCCTTAGCTAACTATGCCTGATATTTTTTCCCCCCTCTCTCATCCACTAGAGCAAGTTTTTAAAAAAGAGAGATTGCAGAGGAAGGGATTACAAGAGAATAAGCAGGCCACAATGGGGATACACGTCAAAAAAGAATGTATTAGTTTCAGGGAGTTCTGAGAGTTGAAGTCTGTGTATCTTAAAAGGGCCAAGTTTGGAGACCCCCCTGTCCTAGATTCTCCTTACCTACCACCCTGACTCTCATCGTCCGTGTCAGGGAAAAATCCCGGCTGTTCTCCCGGTAACTTGCCACGCAGGTGTACTCCCCATCGTACACTAGTACAATGCCAAAAGTGAGGTTGAGGCCATTGGGGATCCGATCATGGTAGTCATATTTCATCAGGTGGCACTCCTGGAATGGGGAGAGAATTGCAAACTGGGTCACACGAGTGTGTAAATTTTCAGAGTAGCAGCTGGCTACAAAACCGAAGCCACAGCCTGGAACCTGGGATGGAGTTCAGACAACCAGGTGAAGCAGGTTAGGTAAAGACTGAATGGCTACATTCCCACGTCACCTGAAGGTTGTTCGGATTAAACTCTGATCAGTTTCATGTCGACTAGAAGGAGGCATGAAACTAGGCAGGGCTTCCAGATCCGAGCAATTACATAACTGTGTAAAAACAGATTACAGGTAGTCCTCAATTTATGACAACAACTTGGCCCAAAATTTCCATCGCTAAGCAAGCTGGTTGTCTTGCATAAAAACTGCGTCATTAGCAACAGATATTTCCGGCTCATTTGTGACCGTGAGTTGAAAACTATTGGTATATGAATCTCTCCTTAACAACCCCTTGCTTAACAACGAGAATCCTGGTCCCAATTGTGTGGGAAATCAAAGACTATCTATTTGATACATGAATAAAGAAATAAAAATATTTCTGGCAGCTCAGCAGAGCCAAACTGCTCCTTCCCTGCACTGCCTTTTCTGACATTTTCGTGAGAAAAGGGTCAGAGGGGAAGAGAGAAACACCTGGGCAACAACTCCTCAAATGTTCACACTGCGCATTGAATAACAGAATAACAAAGTTGGAAGGGACTTTGGAGATTAAATCAAAATAGAGCTGGAAGGGACCTTGGACACCTTCTAGTCCAACCCCCTGCTCAAGCAGGAGACCCGATACCATTTCAGACAAGTAGCTGTCCAGTTTCTTCTTAAAAGCCTCCAGTGATGAAACACCCACAACTTCTAGTGGCAAGCTGTTCCACTGTTTAATTGTTCTCACTGTCAGGAAGTTTCTCCTTAATTCCAGGTTGCTTCTCTCCTTGTTGAGTTTCCATCCATCGCTTCTTGTCCTGCCTTCAGGGGCTTTAGAATATAGCTTGACTCCCTCTTCTTTGTTGTAGCCCCTCAGATACTGGAAGACTGCTATCCTGTTGTCACCCCCCCCCCCCTTTTCTCTAGACTAGCCAAACCCAAATTCCTGCGGCTGTTCTTTGTATGTTTTAGTCTCCAGGCCTTTAATCATCTTAGCTGCTCTTCTCTGAACTTTTTCCAAAGTCCCAACATCTTTTTTGTAACGCGGGGACCAAAACTGGATGCAGAATTCCAGGTGTGGCCTTACGAAGGCTTTATAAAGCGGCACTAATACTCCACGTGAGTTTGATTCAATGTCCCTGTTTATACAGCCAAGGATCGTATCAACTTATTTGGCTGCTGCTGCACACGGCTGGCTCACGTTTAAGGGATCGTCCACTAGGACTCCAAGGTCCCTCTCACAGTTCCTGTTTTTGAGCCAGGTTTCACCTAATCCGTACTTGTCCCTTTGGTTTTTCCTACCTAGGTGTAAAGCCTTGCTTTTCTCCACATTCAATTTCATGTTGTTGGATAGGGCCCATTGTTCAAGTCTGTCAAGATCTTTTTGGATCCTGAGCTTCTCTTCTGGGCTGTTGGCTGTTCCTGCCAGCTTAGATCTGCATCTGCAAATTGGATGAGTTCTCCTTTTTCAAGTCCAACCCCCTACTCAATGCAGGAGATCTATACCATTCCAGACAAATGGATGTCCAGTCTCTTCTTGAAAGCCTCCAGTGATGGAGCTCCCACAACTTCATGGGACAAGCCATTCCACGGGTAAATTGTTCTCACTGTTAGGAAGTTTCTCCTTAATTCCAGGTTTCTTCTCTCCTTGACTGGTTTCCATCCGTTGCTTCTTATCCTGCCTTCTGGTGCTTTGGAGAACAGCTTGACTCCCTCTTCTTTGGGGCAGCCCCTCGGATCGATGCTTGTCATTGAGGCTGTCCCTGATGGCTGGCTAGTGCTGCCCATCCCATCCTCCTCAGTCTCTGCGGAGCCATTGGAGAAAGAGGCGTTATGCCACTCCTGATAGAGTTTTATTAGCCGGATAAACGAGCTGTCATCTGCAAATTTATTTCCACTAGGGATTTAGTTGTGCTGGGCTAATAGATGGCAGAGATTTGAATTTTAATGGATGATGCCCTTCAGCCTAATGAAGTAATTCCTCTTCTCTCGTGGGAGGAAAGCAGGGATGGATCAAAAGATAAACAGCTTTCTACACAGACCCTTCAAACAAGTTGGGGGCTGCCAACTCTTTCACATGAACTGGGCATGGCTGTCTAGGGAAGAGAAGGACCAGGGGAGACAGGAGAGCATCTTCCAATATTTGAGGGGCTGCCACAGAGAGGAGGAAGAGGGTCAACCTGTTTTCCAAAGCACCCGAAGGCCAGACAAGGAATCATGGATGGAAACTGATCCAGGAGAGATTCAACCTGGAAATAAGGAGGGATTTCCTGACAGTGAGAACAATCAACCCATGGGACAGAAGTTGCCTTCGGAAGTTGTGGGAGCTTCATCCCTGGAAGCTTTCAAGAAGAGACCGGACTGCCCTCTGTCAGAAATGGTGTAGGGTCTCCTGCTTGGGCAAGTGATTGGACTAGATGACCTCCAAGTTCCCTTCCAACTCTGCTATTCTATTCTATTCTATTCTATTCTATTCTATTCTATTCTATTCT
>WNWU01000238.1:275068-291745 GCA_012654045.1 Ptyas mucosa
GCCTATGAAGCGTGGGAATCCTATGAAAGCAGCTGCATCTTTTGTATAGGAACAGCAACTGCATGAAGTTGGAAAAAGACACGGCTGCTTTAATAATCCCGAAGTGCTTGTGTTTGTGTGTGTGTGTGTGTGTGTGTGAGCGAGTGGGTGGCTTTCTCTTTCACAGCCCCACTGCCGAGCCCCGATTCTATCCTGCCCAGCCCGGATGGTTTCAAGAAAACGAGGCAGAGTGACAGCTGGTTCATCCCTGGATGGGGAACCATTAGGAGATCCCAAGTTTGGACTTTATACGGGTCAACTGAAAAAAAAAACATCCCAGGAAAGGACAAGGGCAAACGACTCTTTCTTTCCAAGAAAGCTTAAATACATCTTAACAGAATAACAGAGTCGGAAGGGATCTTGGAGGTCATTTAGTCCAACCCCACCTCTCCCAAGCAGGAGACCCTACACCAATTCTGATAGATGGCAGTCCAGTCTCTCCAGGGATGAAGTTCCCACAACTTCTGAAGGCAACTTCTGTTCCATTAGTGGATTGTTCTCACTATCAGAAAATTCCTCCTTATTTCCAGGTTGAATCTCTCCTTGATCAGTTTCCATCCATTCTTCCTTGTCTGGCCTTCGGGTGCTTTGAAAAATAGCCTGACCCCCTTCCTCCTCTCTGGGGCAGCCCCTCAAGTATTGGAAGATGCTCCCCTGGTCCTTCTCTTCCCTAGACTAGCCAGGCCCAGTTCCTGCAACTGTTTTTATATGTTTTATCCTCCAGTCCCCTCATCATCTTTGTTGCTCTCAGGATACATCCATGAAATCACATGGAACCAAATGAAATTTGAACCACAATATCCATAAATCTCAGCCAACGACTAGCAAATAGAGCTCCTTTCACTCGTCCGTCTCTCCGAGGGGTGAGATATGGTTGCATGAGATCATTTTCCATCATCAGATTCATTAAGAGGAGTGCAAAGATGCATTCTCTTGGCTGGGCCGCTTCGGGCAACATTCCCATTTCCCAAAGCCAGCCTTCTGTTCCCCCTTAACGACGGCTTGCTAATTGTCCTTCTGTGTGCCTGGATTCAATAGCAACCATTTTTAAACGATTCTCCGGGTCTGATCCCCATATATCTTTCCATTCCCTCTTAATCTCCTCTCTTATCAACTTTTGCACTTTTCCTTTTTTTAATCTCCTCTCTATCAGCTCTTTCGCTTTAAAGAAAAGTTCTCTTTGGAAGCCAAAATCTTAACCAGCGCTAGGGATTCCTGACAATTTTCCAATTAGATAAATTAAATTTCCTCGCCGTTTCCACTTGGTTCAATAACATCTCTTCCTTGCATTATATTCTGGGCAACGCTTCAGATCCCTCGTTTCTCAACCTCAGCAAATTTAAGAGAGGGGTGGGCTTCGACTCCCAGAATTCCCCAGCTGGCACAATTTTGAAGTTGCTCAAGACTATCACAAAGACAGAAAGATGATTAGGGGACTGGAGGCTAAAATAGATGAAGAACGGTTGCAGGAA
The DNA here is from genome assembly GCA_012654045.1 of Ptyas mucosa. NCBI lineage: Eukaryota > Metazoa > Chordata > Lepidosauria > Squamata > Colubridae > Ptyas > Ptyas mucosa. Next base: position 276,580 of record WNWU01000238.1, read on the forward strand.
TTGAGTATGGCTAGTTTGATGAAAAGGAGGACCAGGGGAGACATGATAGCAGTCTTCCCATATTTGAGGGGCTGCCCCAGAGAAGAGGGAGTCAAGCTATTCTCCAAAGCACCTGAAGGCAGGCAAGAAGCAACGGATGGAAACTCATCAAGGAGAGAAGCAACCTGGAATTAAGGAGGAATTTCTTAACAGTGAGGACAAATAACCAGTGGAACTGCTTGCCACCAGAAGTTGTGGGTGCTCCATTCTTGGATGTTTTTAAAAAGAGACTGGACAGTCATTTGTCTGAAGTGACATAGGGTTTCCTGCCTGAGGAGAAGGTTGGACTAGAAGACCTCCGAGGTCCCTTCCATAATTAGTCTGTTATTCTGTATTGCTTTTTATTCTAGTTGACTGTGTGAGTTGCCATGACTCCCGTGTGAAATAGGATGTGCGGTTTGCACACTTTGGCAGATGCCACAATTTCCCGGAAGCCGAGAGGCCGTTTTTAGAAAGAAACAGACTGCCATTGGCAGGAACAGCTTTTTCAGGAAAAGTGGTGTTAATCAAAATTTGCATGGGCATCCTAAGATCTCCTGCAGATAAAGAAATCTCTTTTAAGAAGGAAAGCCATAAACCTCTATGCCCATTTCTGTGCCGCAACACACAAAGCTTTTCCCAGGATGAAAAAGTAAACAAAAGGACAATTTGGATAGTGATGGTGAGAGGCAGCTTCTCCTCAATACAGGCAGTCCTCACTTAGCGACCGCAACCAGGAACACCAAGCAAAGCGGTCACTAAGTGAGAAACCACATGATTTCCCTCTTTCCGGCTCAAAAGTCACAGAACTGCACCTAGTCTTTGACTTATGGTCATTCGCTTAGTGACTATTATGACAGCGCTGGGGAAAAAAGGGTTCACTTAACAACGGTGGCAAGAAAAGTCAACGGCGGTCACAAGTCAAGTGCTTCCCGCATTCCCAACTGAACAGAAGGAGAATATTGTTGCCCATCTTGACTGCGTTCAGACGCACAAAATGTGCCACCAGGTCAACGAAAGGCCTGCGGGAGGCTCAGTTCAGCCCTATGGCTTAATCTTTGGGTGTATTGGCACATTGGCCGCACTCCGTGTCGGTGTGTTGTGTGGATGCAGCCTTATCCTTCTTCAGGGGCTCAACTCACGGGCGCACTCACCAGAGGTGCTGACCAGCAGGTCTGGCGCGTGGAGGCAGACGGCGATCAGGAGGACGTGCTGGGCCCTCATCCTGCAGGGAAACAAGAGCAGACAGGTAGGGATGTTGAGTTGGGGTCTGGAGATGGGCTCACTGTTTTGCCTGGTGGCTCTATGGACCCCAAACACCATCAGTGGACAATGCCAGCCGCGTGGTCCCCCTGAGGAGAAGGAGAGCGGAGGGTGGAGGAGAAGGAGAAATGGTGGTGATGGGAAGAGGAGGAAAAGGAAGAGGAAAAGGGGCGGAGGAGGAGGAGGGAGAAGGGAGGAAGGAGAAGGAGAAGAGAGAAGAGAGAAGAGAGAAGAGAGAAGGAAAACTGGTGGTGAAGGAGAAGGAGAAAGGGGAGGAGGAAAACAAGGAGAAAGAGGAGGAGGAACGTTGGTGATGAAAGAGGAGGAAAAGAGAAGGAGAGGAAAGAGAAGAGGAGAAGGGAGGGAAGGGGGAGAAGGAAGGAGAAGGAGGAGGAACAATTGGAAGAGGAGGAAAAGGAAGAGGAAAAGAGAAGGAGAGGAAGGAGGAGAGGAGGAAGGAAAACTGGTGGGAAAGGAGAAGAACTGGTGGTAGAGGAGGAGAAGGGGGAGAAGGAGGAGGAGAAGAAAGAAGGAGAAGGGGAGAAGGAGGAGAAGGAGAAGAAGGCGGAGGGGGGAAGGAGGAGAAGGAGAAGAAAGAAGGAAAAGAAAGGAGAAGGAGAAGGCCAGCCAGAGAGATCCAGAGAAGGGAAGGAGACCCTCTGCTTGCGGGATGAGATCTTAGGAGCCCCCTTCCTTCCTCCTTGCCCCTTCCCAGGCTTTGCAGGCAGGGCCTGTTCTCCAGGGGTGAAATCCAATTTTTTTTACTACCGGTTCTGTGGGTGTGGCTTGGTGGGCGTGGCTTGGTGGACGTGGCAGGGGAAGGATACTGCAAAATCTCCATTCCCTCCCCACTCTGGGGCCAGCCAGAGGTGGTATTTGCCGGTTCTCCAAACTGCTCAAAATTTCTGCTACTGGTTCTCCAGAACCTCTCAGAACTTGTTGGATTTTCCCCACTCCCAGCCCTTCCTCTGTATTTCTGGCGACGCTTTCACCAAGATCTCCACCGCCTCCTTAACCAGGCCTAGCACCACCTTCAAAACCAGCCCTCTTCCGAAAGAAAAAACCCAGCCGAGAAAAGACGTCCACAAAACTGCCAGAGACGCAGTCAAGGCAAGGAAGCCCAGCTCAGAGGGGCTTCCTCCCACGACCGGCTTCCCCGGATTTATGACACAATCCTCCCCGTCAGTCCCTCGACTGGTGTTACACGCATGTTCTTCCTGTTTCTCAAATTCACACATCACAGCTGAAGACACAGCAGGACACAGCCTGAGTCAACCTCCCACCCCTTCCCAAGCTCGGCTGGCAGAGCAGATCTGCCAGGCTGGCGGTGGGCACAAAACCACCCCACTCAGGGTCTACGAGGACCCCTCTCTCTGTTCCTTTTTTCTTTTAAAAGGTGCAACGCACAACATGCTTCAAAGTTCAATCCTCACCATGCAGCTTTACTCACTTCTGAGCACTCAGCACAAGTAGCAATGCAATATTTCTGATTTTTTTTAAGCAGTAGAAAAAAAACCCCGCCAACCCTCCCTGAGGTCATTTTTTTATTCCTCTTTGGGGAAAACCAAGGGAAACATTACTTAAAAAAAAACATGCTGTACGTATTTAGCATTCTTCACGACGTTTCTTCACTTTGGCGGCTTGACGATGTGTGGACTTCAACTCCCAGAATTCCCTAGTCAGCCATTTTTTCCCCCTCCTACCCACTAAAGCGGAGAGACTGCAGAGGAAGGGATTGCAAGAGAGTAGGCTATGCCGGCTGGGGAATTCTGGGAGTTGAGAAACGCTGTTTTACAAACACACAAAGGGACTAAGTGTCTTCATTAGACGTTCAGTGCATTGTATCATTTGGGTTGCCCATAAAAATGGACAGGGAGAGTAAAAACTGGGAAACGGAGCTCATTCAGGCAAACGCGCTGATAAATTGAATTTACTTTGTCACTAAACGAACTGTTGTAAATTGTGCGCTTCAGCGTCTTGTTCATCTTTTTCTCGTTTTTGCATGATTCTGACTCTTCCATTACCTAACTTCTGCCCCCCCCCCCCACCCCTGCTTGCAGAAACTTAGGCCGTCAGAAAGAAACCCTGTTCCCTGAGGTGCTAGTTTTCTGCATGCGGGGGCCCTTCCCAAGCCTCCCCCCTTGAGCTTCCATCTGTGTGGCTTGAAGCAGGACCAGAGATGGAGTTTCATCCCTGCATTGGACGGGGCCTCAAGACCTGGATTGTGAGAACTGAGCTGGGGGATAGATAGGTAAGGAATGTTTAGCCATGCTGGCATTTTTAAAAAGCATTTGAAGCTCTTTCCCAGCGTTATCCTTGTCCCCAGTGTGAGGGGAGGATGCTGATCGGGTCCTCCCCAGCTCTACAGGTAGACCTCGACTGTCTATGTAGGGTCTCCTTCTCAAGCAGGGGGTTGGACTAGAAGACCTCCAAGGTCCCTTCCAACTCTATTATTCTATGTACTAGCATTTGGGAAATCACATGACACCCCTCCACACTGCAACCATCATAAAGAGCCTTGGTGGCGCAGCAGACTAAAGTGCTGTTAAAGTAGTACTTAGCTGCCAGCTGCCTGCAATTACTGTAAGTTCGAATCTCACCAGGCTCAAGGTCGACTCAGCCTTCCATCCTTTCTAAGGTGGGTAAAATGAGGACCCAGTTTATGGGGGCAATAAGCTGACTTTGTATAAATATACAAAAGTATGAAGGCTATTGCTTAACGCATTGTAAGCCGCCCTGAGTCTCCGGAGAAGGGCGGCATATAAAAATAAATAAATAAATAAATAAATAAATAAATAAATAAATAAATACACACGCGCCAGGTGCCAATCACCCTGATTTTGATCACGTGACCACGGGGATGCTGCAACAGTCGTAAGTTTGAAAACAGACATGTCATTAAAAAAATAAAGCAAAAATAAAAATGCCAAGATAATAACTAAATAAGCCAACAGCCAATGGGTTGGACTCGATGGACCACAAAGGTCTTTTTCTGCCGTCAGTTTTCTCTTTCTGTTTCTTTCAGTGCTGGTGTAACTTCGGTCACTAAACGAATGGTGGTTAAGTCGAGGAGCAGCTATGCAAAGCCCTCAATGCTCTGCCCCCCTCCCTTTGCAGCCCTAGAGGCTTGCTCTGCGAGAGCACTGGCGATAGTAAACCCCCATGTAACCAGGAGCCCCCAAACCATCTTCTCTGTCTCGCAAACCCCCTTGGAAAAGGGACAGCTCTGGTGGGCGACCTCCCCCTTCCTTGGCACAGCTATCCTGCCTGCAGTTCCTTCCTCTTTGAGGCTGGCAAACACACACACACACGGATGTGAGTGTGGCACAGCCTCCCCCAACCTCCCCCCTTCCATGCTCAACTGGGGGTTGTGAAAGCTTAAATAAGACCCATCCGGAGGGCACCAGGTTAGTGAAAGAGACCCCAGACCTTCTTTTTGGATGGTCCCATTTTGCAGAGACGCGGAGTCCCTTCACCCCTTGGCATCATTTAGATGTGGTACCCTGCCTACCTTCCCACACACTCCAGAAAAATACTTCCAGCTGCAGGGAAGAGCCGGGGAGGGTCTTCCCAATCCGGACACCCCACCCCCTCCTTGGCCATCTCCCTTTGTGTCTCAAGCACCTGGCGAAGGCTGCGTGGCAGCATTTTATCATTCTGCAAACATAGCAACCGGAGCCAAAGGCCCTGGCAACCTTTGCCAAAGCACTGCAAAATCTATTTTCATTTTCCTCCGAGCCGCTCCAGCTGCAAAGAGGCCACGGTGGGCTCTGAGACCACTTGGAAATGACTTCAAAGGACAAAGGGGGGGGCTTGGGGTCACCTGTTCCAGGTTCAGATAGGCTCTGGGTCAAAGGACATAAGTTGGGAGGCTCTGGGTCTGGGGGAATTTCGGCCCAGAGTAATTTGTGATGCTTGGTCAAAATGTGGCTAAAACCAATCCTTGCATTTAAAGCGAAGGAAAGTTGAAGCTATTTTCTTTTTTAAAAAATCACTTCTTTAAAACCAATCCTTGCATTTAAAGTGAAGGAAATTTGAAGTGAGATCATGAGAGCGCCATCACGGTTTCACTTAGCAGCCGCTTTGCTTAATGACAAATTTCTGGTCGTAATTGGGGTTGCTAAAAGAGGACTTTGTAAGAATGTTCTTGAACTTTCAAAGTGTCCTTTGCAGGCTTGGCAAATTCATTGATGAGGTTTTTGGTTTTTTTTAAAAAAGGAGTTTTTTTTTTATTATGTACATTTAAGAATTCAGAAATCTCTGTGAGAGTTGCCAGGGCCTAACTGCACATTCATAATATTGCAATATTTCAATTGTGTCTTGACGAATTGCATCGATTGCTCCTGTAACGGTGAGTGGGTCTCTAGACTTGGCCTTTTAAGAGTTTTGAGTAGAGGAGAGGAGAGGAGCTGGAAGAGATCTTGGAGGTCTTCTAGTCCAACCCTAGAAGGGACCCTAGATCGTTTCAAACAATCTAGGATTGTTTGAAGTGGATGTCTAGTTGCTTCTTAAAAACCTCCAGTGATGGAGTGTCCATGATTTCTGGTGGCCACCTGTTCCACTGCTTAATTGTCCTCCTTGTCAGGAAATTTCTCCTTAGTTCTAGGTTGCTTCTCTCCTTGATTAGTTTCCACCCATTGCTTCTTGTTCTACCCTCAGGAGCTTTGGAGAATAGATTGACTCCCTCTTCTTTGTGACAACCCTTGAAATATTGGAAGACTGCTATCACGTCTCCCCTAGTCCTTCTTTCCATTAAACTAGACATTCCCACTTCCTGCAACGGTTCTTCATATGTTTTATCCTCCAGCCCTCTAATCATCTTTGCTGCTCTTCTCTGCACTCTTTCCAGAGTCGCAACATCTGTTTTGTAATGTGGTGACCAAAATGGGATGCAGGATTCCAGGTGTGGCCTTACTAAGGCCTTATAAAGTGGTGTTAATACTTCAAGTGATTTTTATTCCATGCCTTCGTTTATACAACCAGGGATTGTATTGGCTTTTTTGGCGGCTGCCACACACGGCTGGCTCATATTCAAGGGATCGTTCCCTAGGACTCCAAGGTCCATCTCACAGTTCTTGTTTTTGAGCCAGGTCTCACCTAATGTGTTGACTTCCATTTCCTCATCCTGTCCTTTTAACAGTCTCTTGGATTTGAGACTCGGATTTAAAGATAATCTTCAATTTACAACTATTCGTTTAGTGCAGAGGTCTTCAAACTTGGCAGCTTTAAGACTTGTGGACTTCAACTCCCAGAATTCTCCAGCCAGCATAGCTCTGTCCTCTGGTCTAGGATCTCCTGCTGGAGTAGGGTGTTGGACTAGAAGACCTCCAAGGTCCCTTCCGTGTTGTTCATTTTGTATTCTGAAGGTTTTTTGATTATGTACTGTCAAGTCAATGTTGACTTTTAGCAGCCACAAGGATAGATCTTCTCCAGGGTGAAAAGTTCTAGGTTCTTAACCTGGTTCTCCTCTCAGTTCCTGAGAGAAAGACTTCAAAAGGAACATAGCTGGCTGGAGAATTCTGGGAGTTGAAGTCCACAAGTCTTAAAGCTGCCAAGTTTGAAGACCTCTGGATTAGTGAATGTTCAAAGTTTTTTCCAAGCGCTGAAAAAAAGTGACTTATGACCTTTTTTCACACTTACGACCATTGCAGCATCCCCCTGGTCATGTGATCAAAAAATTCAGACTATGGCAACTGACTCGTACTTATGACGTTGTCCCGGGGTCCCCTTTTGCAACCTTCTGACAAGCAGAGTCCAGGGAGAAGCAGGATTCGCTTAACAACCGTGTGACAAGAAAGGCTGTTAAATGGGGCAACTTAAACAACTGTTTTGCTTAGCTATGGAAATTTTGGTCGTAAGTAGAGGACTACCTCCATTCCAAGAGAGGCTTCCCTCCAAGTGGGATCAGCATTGAGGTGCAAAGCCCATTGGAAGGCCAGGTTTATATGCTCCAGAGGTGGGTGATGGAGAAGAAAGAAACCCACCCAGATGCAACCCAAAGACCCTTCTCTGCCCCCTCCCTGACTACCCTCTAGGAGGGGACAATGTGTTCAGGTTGCATTCACACAACACACTTGCCCTGACCCAGTTTTCTGGGTTTGCTGGCAAAAACAATCAGGAATCAATTAACTTTCAGGTCCTCCAAAAACTCCAGGGAGAATTCCTGGAAGTCCTTGGGGTTCTACAGTTGAAACCTGAGCTGTCCCGTCAGTTCCTGGAAGCCTGGCACTCAGACAAACCAGCCATCGGCAGGCACACAGAGATAAAGGACGTGTCTGCATACCATTCAAAAGAGACAATCCAATAGCCTAAAAGGAAACAAAACCTTTGCCCGCAATCTATATGCAGATCCAGATTAACACCAGGCCAAGAATCAAGATGTAAACAACACCGCAATCACGGAAAGGCCAACTCAGAGAAACAAACAGTAAACAACAGCCAAGCCTAGGAACCAACAAGTACATTCCTCTGGCACTAACAGGGCAAGCTACTAGTTATATACAGAGAGCAAACCCCCCTCCCTTCTAGCACTGATGACGTTACCTAGTTGGGTCATGAAATGTCTACAAGAAAACCACCAAGCTCAGAGAGCACTAAGGACCCACAGTCCTCCTTTTTCTCCTCTCTGCAAATCCCCTCCTTTCTAGCACCGATGGCACTACCAAGGGGAAAACTACACCCCCACCAACACTGGCAGGGAAGACTACTGTGTATAAATAGGGAGATACCCCACTCCCATCTAGCATAGATGATGTTACCTAGTTGGTTCATGAAACATCTGCAAGAAAACCACCAGACTCAGAGAGCACTAAAGACCCTACTGTCCTCCTCCTCCTCCCTGCAAACCCCCTCCCTTCAAATACAGATGATATTACCTGGTTGGGTCATGAAACATCTGCAAGAAAACCATCAAGCTCAGAGAGCATCCCTATAGTTTTTTTCCTCCTCCTCCTCCTCCTCCTCGCAAACCCCTCTCCCTTCTAGCACTGATTGTGTTACCTAGTTGGTTATGAAATTGCAAGAAAACAATCAAGCTCAAAGATCCTTTTCGATTGGTAATCAACCAACTAACATTGTTGGCTTAACCATAACCAAGTTTAGCACGCCATGCAAATGGGGTCCCTGAGCTGCTCCCTTCAGGGAGTGAAGTCACCCCTGCCAAAGCTGAGCTACCTTTTAGCAATCTGACAACCTTGAATGAACTAAAGAGATCAACTGCATTGGCACTTCTGGCTTCATCTAACTCAGGACTGCCAAAAAATTGAGACGGTGCCAAAGTCCTTTTTACAGCCACAAAAAATGAGCTGGTCATCAAGCCCACCTGGGTGGCGTCGTATAAGTGGCATCATCTTATTTTCAGCCCACCTGCCAAGCCTTCTGATCCAACCAGCGCAGAAAACGCTGTTCCGCAATTCATTTTCCAACAGTTGCCAAATCCTGGTTTTTTCCTTGTGCCTCGATCATCACCACTTAAGAAACAAGGCAGGAGAAGGGATTCTGCCAAGCGTGTGACAAGTGCCAGGAGAACTTGGGAGCGGCTTTCAAAGGGCATCTTTGGGCTCAGTCCAAGCCCAGCTGCACCTGGGCAATTATAGAGAGGAACAGCCCAAGGAAGACGTTGAGACTCTGGAAAGAGTGCAGAGAAGAGCAACCAGGATGATGAGGGGACTGGAGGATAAAACATACGAAGAATGGTTGCAGGAACTGGGCATGGCTGGTTTAGGGAAGAGAAGGACCAGGGGAGACAGGAGAGCATCTTCCAATATTTGAGGGGCTGCCACAGAGAGGAGGGGGTGAAGCTATTTTTCAAAGCACTTGAAGGCCAGACAAGGAACAATGGATGGAAAATGACCCAGGAGAGATTCAACCTGGAAATAAGGAGGAATTTCCTGACAGTGACAACAATTAAGCAGTTGAATGGCTTAACTCCAGAAGTTGTGGGAGCTTCAACACAGGAGATTTTTAAGAAGAGAATGGACAGCCATTTGTCCCGAATGGTATCAGGTCTCCTACTTGTGTAGGGGATTGGACTAGAAGACCTCCAAGGTCCCTTCCAACTCTGTTATTCTAAATAACTCAGATTAAATCAGACTAAGCATAAAATCAACCTATTCTCCAAAGCCCCTGAAGGCAGGACAAGAAGCAACGGATGGAAACTCATCAAGGAGAGAAGCATCCTGGAACTAAGGAGGAATTTCCTGACAGTGAGAAGAATTAATCAGTGGAACAGTTTGCCACAAGAAGTTGTAGGTGCTCCAACATTGGATGTTTTTAAGAAACTGGACAGTCACTCGTCTAAAATGGTATAGGATCTCCTTCTTGAGCAAAAGGTTGGACTGGAAGACCTCCAAGGTTCCTTCCAACCCTATTATTCTGTATTCTATCCCAGTCAAGAAGTAATGGGTGGAAGATCATTAGAGATCCACTACAGAATTAAGGAGGAATTTTTGTAATAATGGGAACAATTAGTCAGAATGGCTTATCTTCAGAAATTGTCACTGCTCCATTACTGGAGGCTTTCAAGAAGAAATTGGACAACCATTTCTCCAGGATGGGGTTTCCTACTCGAGCAGAGGGTTGGTCTAGAAGACCTCTGAGGTCCCTCCCAACTTTCTTATTCTGTATTCCAATATTGGGGTGGGGGGGGTCAACCTTGGTGCCACCAAGAGCCTTGGTGGCGCAGCAGACTAAAGTGCTGTTAAAGTAGTACTTAGCTGCCAGCTGCCTGCAATTACTGCGAGTTCGAATGTCACCAGGCTCAAGGTTGACTCAGCCTTCCATCCTTCCGAGGTAGGTAAAATGAGGACCCGGATTGTGGGACTTTGTATAAAAAAAGAACACTGCTTGGGGGGGGGGGGGGGGAAAACCCCCTACAAAGCAGGTAAATACAAAAGTATGAAGCTATTGCTTAAAAGCATTGTAAGCCGCCCTGAGTCTCCAGAGAAGGGCGGCATATAAATCGAACTAATAAATAAATAAAAATAAATAAACCTATTCTCCAAAGCACCTGAAGGAGGACAAGAAATAACAGATAGAAACTTTTTAAATCCAACCTTGAACTAAGGGGAAATTTCCAGACAGTGAAAACAGTTAATCAGTGGAACAGCTTGCCACCAGAGGTGGTGGGTGCTCTGTCACTGTATGTCTTCTCTAAAGAGGTTGGACTGCCATTTGTCTTATAGAGTCTCCTCCTGTCTGAGTAGCGGGTCAGACTAGAAGACCTCCAGGATCCCTTCCAACCCTGTTATTCTGTAACTTCCTTCAGATAAATTTCCAAGGAATCTCATCCTCAACATTTCAGCTCCTTAGGGGCTGTGGGTTCCTACCATGGAAGCTGGCAGGCTTTTCTTGGACAAAAGAAGAACAATTTCGCCCTGCTGGATGCCCCATTAAATGGGTGACCTCCCCCTGATCCCTGACTCTCCCCAAGCTCCTTGGGTGGATATCATGGGGAGATCTACCTGCTTTTTTCCAGCTCTGAAAGGAACGGAGATTAAATGCCCTAATCAAGGAATAAATTGCAGAATTAAGCTGCGGACCGTAGACATTTCATTGTGGAGCTGTGAAGAGCTGGAGAAGCAGGTGGGTGACCCAGACCTTGATGGACTTGAGCCATGGCCAGAGAGTCATATTTCTCTCCGTGTAGCCTCTGAACTGAATGAAAGCAGAAACATCAGAGCTCCCCGTAGAAATTTCCCTTTTGAACTGGCGACTTATTTTCAATCAATCCATCCGAATAGAGCTGGAAGGGACCTTGGAGGTCTTCTAGTCCAGCCCCCTGCTCAAGCAGGAGACCCTAGACAAGTGGCTGCCCAGGCTCTTCTTAAAGGCCTCCATCGATGAAGCACCCACAACTTCTGGAGGCAAATTGTTGCACTGATTAATTGTTCTCACTGTTAGGAAGTTTCTCCATAGTTCCAGATTGCTTCTCTCCTCGATTAGTTTCCCTCCATTGCCCTCCCTCCCTTCCTTCCATTATCATAGAATCCTAGGCTTGGAAGAGACCTTGGAGCAGGGATGAAATCCAGCAGGTTTGACAGGTTCTGGAGAACCGGCAGCGGAAATTTTAAGTAGTTTGGAGAACCAGCAAATACCACCTCTGGCTAGCCCCAGAGTGGGGTGGGAATGGAGATTTTGCAGTATCCTTCCCCTGCCACGCCCACCAAGCCACACCACGCCCACCAAGCCACGCCCACAGAACCTATAGTAAAAATATTTGAATTCCACCACTACCTTGGAGATCTTCTAGTCCAATCCCCTGCTCAAGCATATTATTCCAGACGAATGGCTGTCCGATCTCTTCTTAAAAGCCTCCAGTGATGGAGCAGCCACAACTTCTGAAGGCCACTTCCCTTCCACTGGTTGATTGTCCTGGCTGTTAGGAAGTTTCTCCTTAATTCCAGGGCAAGTGAAGAAGTTTAAGTGTCTTGGATAGGAAGCAAATCGTTATCAATGGGAGAAAAAAGTCCAGTTAAACTTCAGTTAAAACAACGAAGCTTGTGAGAAATGAAACAATTTCAAGGAAAAGGAAGTCCAGTTTCTGTTTGGGGGGAAAAAAACCTCTTTTGGGACAACCCTGGCTCATTGAGGAGCTCTTCTGTTATTTGCTGGTTCTCGGAGAGTTTGCATAGTTAGTTTGAAGCCCAGCAAGGACCGTATCCGCCTCCTGAGGTTGTTTTGCATTCCAGAAAGTGAGTCATCGTTCTCTGGTCTTGTGCCATCCTCAATGCCGTCTCAGTCCAGGATTACGCCACTTCCTGGAATGGAAGCCGAGGACTGGCGTCTTCCTTCATCAGGAGCGACTGGAGGTTTTGACTTCTCGTTCTTTTCTTTTGCGTTCACACATGATGCACTGACCCAGTGGTTACTACCGGTTCTGTGGGTGTGGCTTAGTGGGCGTGGCTTAGTGGGCGTGGCAGGGGAAGGTTACTGCAAAATCCCCATTTCCTCCCCATCAGCTGGGACTTGGGAGGCAGAGAATAGATGGGGGCGGGGCCAGTCAGAATTTTTACTACCGGTTCTCCGAACTACTAAATATTTCCGCTACCGATTCTCCAGAACTGGTCAGCACCTGCTGGAACCCACCTCTGCACTGACCCATAGTGAAAGGGTCACGGTTTCTGCAACTCATTCAATGCGCTGACTTCCTGTGACATAACGCACTATAAGCAAAGGGGTTGGATTAACAAGAGCTCCAACTCTGTTATTCTATTAGGGTTTCCTGCTTGGGTTGGGAAGGGAGAAGGTCCCTTCCTTCTCTATTCAGTGTTCTTGTAAGGGTCCCCTGCTCGAGCAGGGGGTTGGACTAGATGACCTCCAAGGTCCCTTTCAACTGTCCTGTGTTTTTATAAAGGTCTCCTGCTGGAGCGGGTTGGATTAGATGACCTACAAGGTCCCTTCCGAGTCTGGCTGTGGTGCCTGGGGGTGCCTGCCTGGGCTCACGCGTGCATCTGCAGCAGATCTGCTACTGGCCCAAAGCCTCTGTTCTCTCCTCTTAATCGTCTTAATCTTAATCCTCATCTCCTCTTAAATCATCATTTCCACTTATTTTCTCTGGAGTGCACAAACATTCGCAAGAGCTCTTGCTCCAGAATTCAGGTCAATCCTCTTCTTACTACAACTCTGTAACCAAACCCAAGCCTGCACCAAATCTTTGAACCCAGGGACTTAGAGGAACGGAAATTCGGGAAGAAAATCGAGACGTCATTGGAGATTTTAAAGAAGAGATTGGACCACCATCTGCCTAAAATGGTCTAGGGCAGGGACAGCTAACCTTTTTGCCATCGTGTGCCAAAAGTGGGGGGAGTGTGTGACCCCACATCCATAATTCTATGCACCCCACGCTCCCGTGCATGTGTGTGCGACCCACCACACTCCCCCTGTTTTTGGCATGCGATGGCAAAGTAGGCCCAGGACAGAACACCCAAAAATCAGCTGGCTGGCATGCACATGCTGAGCTAGGGCAACGTTCGCGTGCCCACAGATATGGCTCCATGTGCCAACTGTGGTACGCGTGCCATAGGTTCGCCATCACGGGTCTAGGGTCTCCTGCTTCAGCAAGGGGTTGGACTAGAAGTCCTCCAAGGTCCCCTTCAACTCTGTTATTCTATGAACATAATTTCTAAAGAACAGCAAGCAAAGGAAAAGGACACAGCTAGTCCTCAACTTATGGTGACAATGCAACCCAAATTTTCATTGCTAAGCGAGACAGTTATTTTTGCCCCGTTTTACAACCTTTCTTTCCACTGTTGTTAAGTAAATCACTGCCAGCCAGTAGTAATACAGTCGTTAAGCGAATCCAGCAAAAGGGGATCGCATGACCCTGGGACACTCCAACCGTCATAAATACGAGTCAGTTGCCAAGCATCCAAATTTTGATCACGTGACACTGCAGATGCTACAACGGTTGTTAAGTGTGAAAAACGGTCCTAAGTCACTTTTTTCAGGGCCGTGGTCACTTTGAACGGTCAATAAAAGAGTCAAGGACTGCCTGTGTAGAGTTTTCCATGGTTTCATGGATGTAAAAAAAAAAAGTTATTTGGCTGTTTCTGGAAGTATTTTTGCTTTTTTACGGAGGGAGAAAATTGCAGGAGCCCCATTTGGGTTCCTTGAGTGAGGGGCTACAAAGGGCCGTCGGCTCAGCCCTCCCCTTCCTTCCCCCCTCCTCCCCCCCAACTCAGAGAGTTTGCTGGAAATTTATAGAAAGTGGCAAAGAGGAGACCCAAAGGTGCTTTTTCAGGAGGCAACTGGACTCTCTGGTTTTTTGCTTTTGAAGATGTTTCGCTTCTCATCCAGAACTGAGAATCTCTACAGACTTTCGGAAAAAGGAGAGTTTGCTTCGGCCCTCACAAACCACCAAAATAGAGCAATCAACGCAGAAAATCTCTCCAAGCAGCTGCTGCCTGGTGCATGTACAAAGAAAAGAGAAATATAAAATAAAAGGCAGAAGCCTCTCAAGGTCACCTTGCAAAAAAATAAGAAAATGAAAGAATATCCCCCCCTTTTTTTACAGACTACAGGCGATGATGAATCATTCCGGCTCCTAATTTTGCAGTCCAAACCGTTCAGCGGAAATCCCCAATGCAGACAAGCAGATAAGGAACGGCCGGGCCTATAAATCACAGCAAAAGCTGGAAGTTTTTTTTGCCCTTTGGAGAAACTTCTTACAGACGGAGGAGGCCTCTTACACGTGTGAAGCCTGTGAACTTTCGGTCTCTCCCGATTCAGGCATTGTTGTTGGGACATCCGTGAGGCCTCTGGTACTCCGGGCCACCGATGAGCGTGCAAAGTTCGGAGCAAGACGAGAACCGGCCCTGCCACGGCTCCGGAATGTAGCGGTGCAGGCATGGCTGGGTGTTGTGAAACGCTGACAGGTGACAACGCTGCCGAGTGAGCTGTTTTTGGTCCATCATAAGACACTGGGGGCTTCATGTTTGGTCGGGTGGTGAAGGCTCTAGGCTAGGAACCAGGAGACGGGGAGTTCTAGTCCGGGCTTAGGCACCAAGCCTAAGGTGACTTTGGGCCAATCACCAGGAGACGGTGAGTTCTAGTCTCATTTTAGTCATGAAAGCTAGCTGAGTAACTTTGAGCCTATCGCTATAGAGATGGTGAGTTCTAGTCCCGTTTTAGGCATGAAAACCAGCTCGATGACTCTGGGCCAATCACCAGGAGATGGTGAGTTCTAGTCCCGTCTTAGGCATTAAAGCCAGTGCAGTGATTTTGGGCCAATTGCCAGGAGACAGTGAGTTCTAGTCCTGCCTGAGACAACAAAGCCAGTTGGGTGACTTTGGGCCAATCGCCAAGATGACGGTGAGTTCTAGTCCCACCTTAGCCATGAATGTCAGATATTGCCTACGTATGATGCCCCAGGCACCAGAAGGGGTTA
>WNWU01000238.1:291755-315058 GCA_012654045.1 Ptyas mucosa
AGAGACCTAGTTAAAAAGGGTTTTGTTGAATTTGTTTATTGCGATACCAAGGATCAAATTGCTGATTTCTTAACTAAACCTGTACCTTGTGAAACACATTGGAACCACTGCAAATCAGTTGGACTGTACTTATAATTTATTTTTCTTATACTTGTTTATTATTATCTTTGAGCACTGTTCCATCACACTTGGCAATAGAAGGGGTCTGTCAGATATTGCCTACGTATGATGCCCCAGGCACCAGAAGGGGTTAAGTCTTCTAAGTCTACAGACATCCCATGTGACTGTATAAACCAATGAACTCCCTTATTGGAGTCATACCCACAAATCAATTGGATATCTTCCCTAATTCTTTCCATCCATCTCTGCGAGACAACAGTGAACTTCTCTCCCTCTCAACCTCTGAGTTATACAGTCAGGGTAATAAATGCAGCAGGACACCCTGTTCATTATTGTATATTTGTAAATAATAAAATAACTTTTAAACCTGAAACTGTATGGCCTAAATAACTTCCGCATAGACTGAATGAGCACGACCATCAGTATATATCTGACAATGAAAGCTGGCTGGGTAACTTTGGGCCTATCACCAAATATATGGTGAATTCTAGTCCCACCAGTGATAGGTTGCCCCCGGTTCGGACCAGTTCTATAGAACCGGTAGGAAAACCCACGGGAGGCTCCACCCACTGACCCTGACGTCATCAGAAGCTTCTGTGCATATGCAGAAGCAAGGTGCGTGCATGAGCGAAGCTAGCATGCACAATCCCGTTGCAAACCAGTAGTAAAGGTAAGTAGAACCGACCCCTGAGTCCCACCTTTGGCATGAAAGCAACTGGGTGACTCTGGGCCAATCACCAGGAGATGGTGAGTTCTAGTCCTACCCCAGCCCTTCTCTCTCAGCCCAACCCACCTCACAGGGTTGGTTTTTTTAGGGAAAATAGGAAGAGGAAGGAGTTTTGGATATGTTCGCCCCCTTGAGTTACTTATAAAGTAATAAAGGTGGGATATGAATGAGTAAAAAAAAACAAATAAAAATTAAAAAAGAACCTTAGATCTGATCCAAGATGGAATTCAGGCATCTTAGCCCTCCTGCAATCGTGGAAGGCGGTTGCATCTGTGTCTTGAACTTCAAGAAAGCAGATTTTAATTAACTCAGCGCCATGCTAAGTCGGGCTACATAGCAGCAGAAGGTAATGGGAAAAGACCCTTGGGGAGGGAGGGGGAGATTCCTCAGGAAGGAGATATTAAAGCAAAATTGCAGATAATCCCGGGGAGGATGAAAAATGAACGACTTCAAAACGAGCCCCCGTAGCGGCCTTAAAAAAAAAACACGAAGCTTGGAAACGATAAAAAGGAATTTGCATGAAATGGAAGGGACGTGGGGTCGAAAAGGAAGAGCTTGGGCCAAAACTGTAGGGCGTTTATCCAAAAAAAAGAGAAAGTTCAAGAAGAGCTGAAGTTGGACGCCAAGAGCATCGAAAAGGACCTCTACGGTAGAGGTCAAAATCATATTAAGAGCCAGGGATCAAGGTGCAAAACTGCTGAGGGAAGATGTCAAAATCCTCGCAGGTAACACAGAAGAGGCAGAGAAGTTGTCAGAGGGCTGAAAAAAGAACCAAAAGAAGGACTTCAGGAGGTTAGCCATGCTCAACCCTGGAAAGGCACTTTTGAAGCCCTCCTAATTGGTGGCCTTCGTGACAGGGAGGAACACCATTTCCAGCAGGTTACAACCCATCAGAGAGAAGAGCAGGGGCGAAATCTCAGCTTTCAGCTTCTTATCCAGCAAACTAAAGTGAAATTTTCAGGAACTGAGCACTCCAGCAAGAAACTCTGGGTGAGCTGCAGGCTTTCGCACCCGACATCCTGTTTTCACAATAGTTGACGATGGGATCTCAAGGGTTCGCGTGTGTCTGGGAACTCCAGCGGTTAATTGGTACTCGAGGAAAGGATAAGCAGGAAGAAGAAGGAGGCGCGGAAGAAGTGGTGGCGGAGGAGGGAGATGGGAAGGAGAAATGGGTGGGGGTAAGAGGAGGAGGGATGGTGTTGGTCAGGGGTCTGCAACTTTAAACACTCAAAGAGCCATTTGGACCCGTTTCCCACAGAAAAGAAAACACCGGGAGCCACAAAACCCTTCCCGTGCCTGACTATTTCTTGAGCGACCACAAAACTAGCATATTGAAATGGCGAAAATCTCCGCATATTTGAAAGAGCAATCACAAGAAAGATATATTGTGGACTGGAGAAGATGGAATGATTATATTCAAAACAAATATGGGACTAAAAAGTTTCAAATAGTATATGCATGAATATTTGGATTTAAGAAGATATGTTATTACTTAGCTATGTAAATAGGGAGTTAAAGTAAAAAAGGGATGAAAAGAGCTTATAGATAGTTAGCATATGTTAGATTAAGATTGCTAAATGAAATACCCTGTATTTCGCTCTGGGAAGTCAGGGCGGGGAGGGGGGAGAAGGGGGAGGGGAGGGAGGGGTAACGGGGAGGGAGGTGTGGCTCAGAATTTGGTTAAAATGTTTGTAAAAACTTTTCAATAAAAAAAAAACTAGCATATGTAGTTGAATTAAACGTTCTGTTTTCTTCTGAAACTTTTCTTTTCTTGGATTTATCCATGGTTGGCTTACCGGGGGTTGAATAGCTCACTAAATCTCATGCCAGCGGGTGTCGCACATTGGCGGTTGTGACGCATATTTTGAGTGACAGGGAGCCGCAGCAGAGGAGTGAGAGCCACATGAGGCTCCAGAGCCGCAGGTTGCTGACCCCTGGTGTTGGTGAAAGAGAAAGGAGAAAGGAGAAGGAGGAAGAGAAAGAGAAGGTGGTGGAGGAGGAGGAGGAGAAGGAGGAAGAGGAAGAATTGTGGTGGTGAAAGAGGAGAAGGAAAAAGTAGAGGGTGGAGGAGGGGAAAGAGGAGGAGGAATGGTTGTGGCAAAAAAGGAGGCGGAGGAGGAGGTGGAGGAAAGGTGGTAGTGAAAGAGGAAGAGAAAGAAAAGAAGGAGAAGGAGAAGATGGAGGAGGAGAAAGAATGGTAATGGCAAAAGAGGAGGAGGAGGAGGAGAAGAAGAAGAAAAAGGAAACGACAAACTATGGTTGCAGGTGCATTGAAGGACCCACCCCTGATTTGTACCTGACAAACTCCCGCCTGGCTTTCATAGCTCCATGGGCAGATGCCACCCTCATTCCTTCCAAACTCTCCCGGATCTCTGCCAATCCAAGGCCTGGGAAAAGGGTGCCCGAGGGACGCACCCTAAAACCTTGCAAGATCCCATCAGTCGCGGGGAACTCGGAGGCAGGGAAGGCGGGTGCAACATTCTTGCTTTTTAAATAAGCTCCTGCAACTTTCCTCCAGATGATTTCATTACACGGATGCTTCATTAAGTTGCCCACCATGAATCTCTCCCTTAATTTCTCCCAGACCAACATTGGAGCAATCAACACTCCGAAGAGACACCCGCAGCTATGAATCAGAGGCGGTGCTGGCCGGTGTCCAAGCCTTTCTTCGGAGGTCAATTGCTGGATCTTCTCAAGGAGACCAGACAAGCAAAGACCCACAAGACCCATCTTGAGTCAGCAGCGGTCCGGATCTTCAGCCAACACAACATACATGCACACTTCAAACCCAAGAAGGCAGCAGCGTGTCCACCCCAAGGATAAAACACCCGGGCGCAAACTGAGCAACGTGGTATAGGCAGTACAAGGCAGTGAACCCTGTGCAGGTCTGTCCATTGGGGAAACAAAACAGCCACTTCACAAACACATGGCGCAACATAGGAATAACAAACCCATCAGGACAAGACTTAGCAGTCCATATGCATTTAAAAGACACAGCGCATGCAAGGGTCATAAGTGTGAAAACGGTCATAGGTCACTATTTCAATGCTGTTGTATCTTCAAACAGTCACTAAACAAATGGTTGTAAGTTGAGGATTGCCTGTAGAGACTCCCTTTTTCTAGTGCATCAAGCCAACGAGTAAAAGGCCTACACCCAGAAGATGGATTCACACAACCCCTGAAATCTGGGATTGTGTGCACATCAGTGAACTGGTAGGAAAGGTAACTGCATTTCACCCCTGCCCTGCTCAAGCAGGAAACTTAGACCATTCCAGACAAATGGTTGTCCAATCTCTTCTTAAAAACCTCCAGTGTTGGAGCACCCACAACTTCTAGTGGCAGGCAGTTCCACTGGTTAATTGTCCTCATTGTCAGGAAATTTCTCCTTAGTTCTAAGTTGCTTCTCTCCTTGATGAGTTTCCATCAGTTGCTTCTTGTCCTGCCTTCTTTGGTGCTTTGGAGCATAGCTTGACTCCCTCTTCTTTTGTGGCAGCCCCTGAGATATTGGAGGACTGTTATCATGTCTCTCCTGGTCTTCCTTTTCATCAAACTAGACATACCCAATTCCCGCAACCGTTATTTACACAAACTTTTTAGAATAACTTTATTGTCACTTTTAATGTACACTGATCGGCATACATTAAAATGAGATTTCATTGTATTAATATATATGTATCTTGTATATACATGGTATAATATTTTACTTTTTATATGTTTAATAAAGTTTTGTTTTTAAAATAAATAAAAAATAAAATAAAATGAGATTTCATTGCATACACTTTCCAAGGATCACCCTTCCAATATACACATGACAAAGAAATAAAGGGAGGAGGGAGGGAGGGAGGGAGGGAGTGTAGGAATGTTCTTGGATCGAGCCCAATGAAGGAGATACTCAGGCATGTGTATAATCAAGTTTGTTTATTTACATAATGTTTCTCTCTTACAGGTTTGCAGCTAGAATGGAGCCCAGACCGCATGGATGACCCTTAAGTACTCCAGGGGCGGAGTCCAGGTGAGGAGGGGTCAGTGGGTGAAGGGATCCCTGGGTAGTTAACCCTTACAACACTAGGTTTGGAGGGCAGGCATTTATACTTAACAAATCCCCCTCTAGATGCCTGGCCGTAAGATCACAAGTGGATTGATCATGGTTTATCGATTTGTGTAGTATGACACCTAGTTTGGATGTCAAATAGGTATGCTGTTTGTTTAACAGAGGTTTGGTTAAGATGTCAGCAGTTTGTTCTTGTGTATCACAATGTAATACTTTAATAAAGCCCATGCTGGAGAGTTGCCTAACGTGTTTGTGTTTTATATCTATGTGTCTCGACCTTTGACCCACAGCATCAGCTCTAGATATTTCGATAGCTGCCTTGTTGTCTTCATGTATGTGGATGGGGTATGTGGGTTCGGCCCAGATGTTGGAGAGCAAGTCATCGAACCACACCAGATTATTCGCAGCTTTGGATAAGCATATATATTCGGCCTCAGTAGTCGATGTAGCCACTAGGTTTTGCTTACCAGTGTACCAATGTACAGGGCTGCCGTTCAAGAAAAATATGTACCCTGATGTACTTTTTCTACATTTCACGTCCCCAGCCCAATCTGCGTCTGCATAACATGAAAGAACTGGCTTACCGGATGTTTCCGGTTCTAGACATAGGCATGCTTCTGTACTATGCTTTAAGTATCTAAGTATCCTTTTTGTGGCATCCCAATGATAATTGGTGGGCTTGCCCACATGCCTCGACAGAAGGTTGACAGTTAATGCTATGTCAGGCCTCGTCCAGTTCGCTATATAAAGTAAGGAGCCTATTATGGATCTGTATAAGGTATTGTCATTAAAAGGCTCTGACTCATCGTACATGTTTTTTAGGAAGTCTGGTGTCATGGGGGTTTCGCATGGTCTGGCATCAAACATGTAACATTTATGTAGCAATTCCACTATCTTTTCTCTCTGTGACAGTCTGAAGCCTTTGTTGGTTTTGGTAATTTGTACCCCCAGATACTTGTCAACCTTTCCTAGTACCTTCAAGGTGAAGTGCTTTCCCAGTTCTTTAGCAAATGTTTCACACTTATGATCTTGGTCACCAACATATAGAATGTCATCAACATATACCAGAACGTACTCTACGGATTTACCCAACCTTTTGATGAAAAAACAGTTGTCGGCAGAGGTGGCTTCAAAACCCATTGACCTTAATGTTTTTGACAAGCATTCATACCACCGTTTCCCAGACTGTTTTAGTCCGTATAGACTCTTGTTCAATAACCAGGTTTCCCCTTTGCGTGTGTTTTTACTATGTGGAGCCCTAACATAAATTTCCTTATCTAGATCAGCGTGGAGATACGCTGTCTGCACATCGAATTGGTGTACTTTTAAGTTTAGAATCGAGGCTATCACCAATGCACACTTTACGCTTTCTGCTCTGACGGTGGGGGAATATGTGTCTGTGTAATCGTCTGGGAATCGTTGGGCAAATCCCTGGGCTACCAATCTAGCCTTATATAATGATTTACCTCCCTCTAGAGACTTTATTTTGTATATCCACCTAGTGCCTATGGTGGTCTTATCACTAGGGGCCTCTGCGGGCGTGTATACCTTTAGCTCACGCAGGCTGTTCATCTCTTTCTCCATCGCCTGTTCCCACTTTTCCTTCTCGTCAGTGGGTAAATTGAGGACTTCATCGTAATTATTGGGGGTTACTTGGTTAGCATGGAGAGATAGCACATAGTCCTCTAGTTTCTTGGGGGTTTTATTTCTAGAAGTCCTAACTGGCCTTTCGGGCGTGGTTTCCGTATCGTGAAGGTACCTGGCTTCCTTTTCCGTGAGTGTTTCTACTTTTAGGTCTGGGTGTCCCTCTTTCCACTCTCTGATTCTTATCCTATGCTCCCTTGGTTTTGTAGCTTCTATGTCATTGTTTATTGGTCTGCCCTGTTGTGTTTTGATATGTGAACGGTTGGTGTTTTCCCCTTCTGTGGTTATTTCATTAAGATGTATTTTGGACCAATTAGAGTTTTCATGAAATACTGCGGTGCGTGAAACTATGAAATTGTTGTTGCTGTCAATGAACCTAAAACCCTTGGTGCCCGGTTCATATCCCATGAATTTTAGTCGCCTGGAAACTTTGTCTCCCTTTCTGCGTATCTGTCTGGGGATATGAACATCGGCGGTTACACCAAATATGTGAAGGTGTGCTATCTTTGGCTTCCTATTATACATGACCTCGTACGGTGTTTTATTTATTACGCTACACCATAACCTGTTAAGCGTGTAATTTGAGTATAAAACGGCTTCTGACCAGTAGTGTTGTCCTAACCCTGCATCCTCTAGCACACATCTCATCATTGTCTGTAGGGTTCCATTTTTTTTCTCTACGACTCCATTTTGAAATGGCGAAAAAGGGGCCGACGTAAAGCGCAGCATCCCTTGCGCCCTGAGCCAATTTGAAAATTCTTGAGACATGAACTCGGACCCTCGGTCTGTCATTATTTGCTTGATTTTAATATTATGTTGCAGTTCTATCTTTTTATGAAATTCTTTAAATTTCTGGAACACCTCATGTTTGTGCTTGAGTGTATATATATAACCGTAGCGACTGAAGTCATCTACGATAGTCAGGAAAAACCTTTTCTTATATTTGATGGATGGCCTTAAGGGCCCAACTAGGTCCATGTGTACCATTTGAAACAAGGAATTTGTGGTGCGTTCTGATTTTTTTGGTCTGGCTTTGGTCTTCAACTTGGAACATTTGCACACCGAACACTCTAAATAGTTTTTGCAATTTTTAACCTTTAATCCATCAGAACAATTGACCATTTTTTGTACAACCGGAAAACTGCTATGACCCAATTTTCTATGCAATAAATGGGCACACTCATCGTGAATGGGTTTGCCTAACGATGGCTTCTCTTTTTCTAAAGTTTGGTTCATGTCTGGGTCACTGGGCGTCGGGTCGTGATTAACTTCCTCTGTCTCCTCGGTGTTGGGTGCAGTGTCTATCATGTCGCTAGTGTTGGTGTTTATCCTGGGGGGGCTGCTACAGTTAGGCTGGAAGTATGGTAAACCCTCGCTTATTATAGTTCTACCGATGATCCTCTCATCTCTGGTCAAAAATACCTTCCCTTCCTTAAATGTTATTTTTGTTCCCGTTTCCTTGCTTAGCTTCAAGGTGGCTAGTATGTTATAGGGTATCTCCGGAACAAGCAATACCCCCTCTATTTCCCCTATCTCTGGGATGTTTATGTTGCCTTTTCCGGTTACTAGCACGTTGCTTTGGTTAGCCACTTTAATGGTGAATTTCTCTTCTGTGAATTTAGTAAATAATTTTGTGTCATAAGTGGTATGGTTTGTGGCTCCTGAATCTAGGAGCCATGCATTTTTGGTGTTGGTGTATCCCAGTGTGCTGTCCCTTGCTCTCAGCCCATATAGTGAACCCTTGTGACTGTCCCGGGAACTGTCCCGGTATCTCCTCCCGTCCCTGGGTTTGGGTGAATCTCTGCGCCTATATCTGTTCTCATTTGTCTGTCTTTCGGGGAGTCTATGTCTGTTTTCAGTCCTGTCTCTAGATTGTGAGTGTCTCATGTCTCTTATTCTCCTGGGGCAATCTCTTTTATAGTGTTCCCTGGAGCCACAATTGAAGCATTCTATGTCGCTGTAGTCTCTACTGTGGAATTCTACTCTTTTGCTAATCCTTGGTTCTCTGTGGTTCTGGTATCTATCCCTCCTGAGGTTGTCTTCCGCGATAAGTTTACTGGTTAGCATATCTAAGGTGATGCGTTCTAGGCTGGAACTGTCTAAGTGCATGATGAAATCATTCCAGCTGTGGTCTAAGGAATTTATGATCACGCTCACCATGTTCCCTTCTGTTATGTTCTCCCCCCTCTGAATTAACTCAGCTCTGGTGGCATTGAGTGACAATATGTGTTCACTCATTGAAGTTCCCCCCTTGAGTTTGGCTGAGTAGAATTCCCTGGTGATTCTTGTGGTAGTGGCTATACTTCTGCTGTGGAACATTTTATGCAAAAAGGTTACTATTTCTGACACTGTCAAGTTGTGGCTGATACTGGGATACATACTGAGTGATATGCTGGTTAGTAACAAATGGTAAGCCTTATGATGCATGCAATCTAACTGAAAAGTCCAAGGCTTTTCAGGTGGGTTAGTTATAAAAAATAGTAAATGTTCCTTTAAGAGGACAACCTGTAACTGTTGGTTCCATTCAACAAAGTTAACCCCATCTACCCTGAGTTTGGGAAAGTCATTTGGAAGTGTCCCTGTATTGTGAGTAATATTACCTATTGAGGGTTGCTGTCCATGGTCCAAAGCAAAAGGGAACTCACAATAAGGCAGGGGAATGCAGGGAGTCAGTCTGTAGTGACTTGCTTCTATGGTCTGTTGTTTTTTTATTGCAGGTCGGTTCTGCGCATGCTCCTGGGCCATTCTGTCTCTGCCGCCGTCGTGGAAGGAGCTCGTTCCTGCTGCTCCCGGGTGAAGGCCTTGCCTCTCGAGTTGGACTTCTGGCTCCGTCTTTGGAGGTCCTTGGAGGCCGAAGTTTATTTGGGTCGCCGTCTGGAGCGTCGTGGGTCTTGTTGCGCCGCCTGGACATCGATGCGGGTCCGCGAGGCTTGGGTGAAGGCCCTGGGGCTCCGGTCCGCTCTGGAGGCCGAAGTTTAGGTACGGGCCGGCGCCTATGCCCGTCGACAACCCCGGAGGTCTCGGCTGAGTCCTTTGGTGTGGTAAGTATTCATTTATTTCTCCCGGTTTTATGGCGTAGCTTAGGGGATGCATGGCGAGGTTTCCGGCGTAGAAGGTGGGGGGCTGTGCCCACGCCTCGGTATTTCTCTCCCATAGTTGGTCTTCGTGGCTGCCCTTATGCGTGTAGGACGTCACTTTATTTCCCCCTGCGGTATCGGTATCGGCATCGGAACTTATTATTTTTATTTTGGTTCCGAAAGCCGCGGTGATGGTCCGCATGGCTTTTTCTACTTCGAGTTCGGTAGGCAAACTTGATGTCACCTGTCCGGTATAGTTCTTGGCCTCGTGGTTGTATTCGTAGGCCTTGTGGTGGTAGGCCTCGTTTCCCGCCGGGTTTTTTAAATCTCGGGATCTGATTGGGGATTGGTCGGCCATCTTGGGTGATGTCACCATCCAAGATGGCCGTTGTGGGGAGCGCGCGAATCTTGGATCGGCTTCATCAGTGAGCGAGTGGTAGGGGTTTAAATCGCTTACCACGTTTTGGTCTCTGCACTCCGTTTTGTCATCTTTCTTCCCGGTCGCTGCCCCGCAGTCATCAAGGAGGTTGCGGAGTTCCGCGATGAGACTGGACTTGTTTGATGTCGATCCGGCTAGGCTTAGTAGCTTTTCTTTTAGCTCCTTTTCTTCGCGTAGCTCGGTCTCTGATTCATCCTCTCTTTCGTCTAGGCTTCTCTCTGTTATTCTTGAGTAGCCAGGGCTGGAGAGTCGTTCTTTATTCCTTTGCATTTCTGCTAGCTTGGCTTCAGCTGAGGCTAGCATTTCTTCCATCTTCTTTTTGGATGCACGGGTGTTTACTCTTTCGGTTTCTTCGTTCAGCTTGATATTTTCAGACATCCTTTTAGTTTGGTTTGGGCTATTTAGAACCATCCTCTGCTACCATATTTGTAGGAATGTTCTTGGATCGAGCCCAATGAAGGAGATACTCAGGCATGTGTATAATCAAGTTTGTTTATTTACATAATGTTTCTCTCTTACAGGTTTGCAGCTAGAATGGAGCCCAGACCGCATGGATGACCCTTAAGTACTCCAGGGGCGGAGTCCAGGTGAGGAGGGGTCAGTGGGTGAAGGGATCCCTGGGTAGTTAACCCTTACAACACTAGGTTTGGAGGGCAGGCATTTATACTTAACAGGGAGGAAGGAAGGAAAAGGAGGGAGGGAGGGAGAGAGAAAGAAAGAGAGAGAGAGAAAGAAAGAAAGAAAGAAAGAAAGAAAGAAAGTTCCTCTGTCATTCTTGTCTTAATCCACTCATCTGAGCAAACTTCATCCCGATGGATAAGCTCTGTCCATCCACCCTCCGATGCAAAAGCTGACAGCTTCCAAACATCCTTAAAACTGCCCCCAGCCTGGCAGCCCTGGCAACTGAAGGGCGCACCCCTGTGAGTAATTGCAGCCCGGATGCCCGCAGGGGAGAGAGAGACAGATTAATCTGTGCCAAATCCATTTCTCTCTCCTACGGTGACATCCCTGCAGGACAAATGTCACCATTTCTGAAGCTGGACAGGCAGGACGACGGGCATCCAAGAGTGAGTTTTAAAACTTTTTTTTTTAAAAAACCCACATACTCTCTTTTGAACGCAGGGATTCCTCAACCGTACGACCACAATGGAGCTCCAAATTTCCGTGGCTAAGCACGACGGCCGTGAAGGGAGTTTTGCCCCATTTTACGACCTTTCTCGGCACAGTTGTTAAGTGAAACGCCACAGTAGTTCAGTTAGGAACACTGGTTGTTAAGTGAATCCGGCTTCCCCATTGACTTCGATCGTCAGACGGTCGCAAAAGGGGGATTGCATGACATTGCAACCGCCATAAATATGAATCGGTCGCCGAGCATCTGAATTTCAATCACATCACCACGGGGATGCCGCAATGGTTGTAAGTGTGAAAAACGGTCCCTTTTTCCAGAGCTGTTGTAACTTAACAGTCACTAAACGAACGGTCGTAAGTCCAGGACAGCCTGTATTGCAAAAAAAAAATTGAGCCTCTGTCTGAATCACACGTGAATCATGTTGGTGCACAGGGTTCAAGCAGCAATCCTGCCTAGCGGTGAGAGTCATGAATCAACTCTTCACAAGTCTAAGGACAGGAACTGAGGGGCACATGACATGGGTTTTTTTGTAATCTGTTAAGGAACACAGTTCCTTTCTATTTTAATTTGATTTATTTTCTCTCTTTTTAAAATGACGATCAGGTTTATTAGCTTTTAACATTCCTAAACTGATAAACAAGCTGGAGACGAGCTCCAGATAAGAAAAGGTTTGTTAGTACAACTCTTGGGGTCTGGTTTATCTCTTTTGTGAACTCCAAATAATCTTTTTTCCTTACACTTACGCCCCTTCTGACATCAGACCTCATTTTGGTGAACCTGTGTGTGTGGTATTACGGGATGCACATATGTAACGTGTTTGACTACATGTAACTGATTGCCTCTGCAAAAGGGAGTTCGCTTTTACCCTGTCTCAATCAACTTCTCGCATTCGCATTCGCCTTCGCCTTCTCCGGGGTAAAATTCTGGGGGGGGGGCGGGTTTAACAGAGGGGTTTTATTGCAGAACAAGTCACCTCTGGAAATGAAGCACCCTCTCTCCTCATCACGCTTTATGAGAAAGCTTAAAATATATTTATTTACACATACACACACACCATTTGCTTGTGACTGCTGTTTTCTGCACAATGTGCCTTGGCACCAATTTTTTTAATGGATTTTTTTAAGGGATAGATTTACTTAACGACGACATGATTCAATTAACAACCCTGACCAAAAAAAAAGGATCATCCAAAAGAGCCCAACTCACCAAACAACCTCCTTGCTTGGCAATGAAAATTCTGGTCCCACTGTTGGTCGTAAGTTGAGGACCCTCTATATCTCCATCCACCCTAACAGGTTATTGTAAATGCCAAAACAAAACAAAACCAAGAAGAATTTGGGAAACTTTGCATGGAATTCTTCCTGGGGTGCAAAAATGCAAAACCATTTTCACTCCAAGTTGACTGAATTCCCACCTCCAGATGTCTCTTAAAACAACATTCTGCTTTTCTCTACAGGTGTCTACCCAGGCTCCCAAAATAACAGAATAACAGAGTTAGAAGGGACCTTGGAGGTCTTCTAGTCCAACCCCCTTCTCAAGCAGAAAACCCTCTACCATTTCAGACAAATAGTTGTCCAAGCTTTTTAAAAAAATCTCCAGTGTTGGATCAACCACGACCTCTGGAGACAAGTTGTTCTACTAATTAATTGGTCTGGGGTTACAGAATAACAGAGTTGGAAGGGACCTTGAAGGTCATCTAGTCAAACCCCGTGCTCAAGCAGGAAACCCTAAACCGTTTCAGACAAATGAATCTCTTCTTAAAAACTTCCAGTGTTGGAACATTCACAACTTCTGGAGGCAAGTCGTTCCACCGATTAATTGTTCTCACTGCCAGGAAATTTCTCCTTAGTTCCAGGTTGGATCGCCTTCTGACTTAACTCCTAGAATTCCCCAGCTAACATGCTTTAAGATGGCTAAATATAGGATCCTAGGGTTAGAAGGGACCTTGGAGGTCATCCAGTCCAACCCTTTGCTCAAGCAGGAGACCCTTTCCCATCCCAGTCAAATGGCTGTTTAGTCTCTTCTTAAAAACCTGCGGTCACAACTTCTGAAGGCAAAGTTTTACACTGATTGATTGTTCTAATTGTCAGGAAATTCCTCCTTAGTTCTAAATTGCTTCCCTCCTGGATTAGTTTCCATCCGTTGCTTCTTGTCCTGCCTTCAGGGGCTTTGGAGAATAGGTTGACCCCCTGCCTCTTTGTGGCAGCCCGTCAAATATTTCAACGCTGCTATCCTGTCCCCTCTAGTCCTTCTTCTCATTAAACTAGGCATACCCAATTCCTGCAACCGTTCTCCATATGTTTTCATAAACCTGCTCTCATGTCCATCCCCCTCCAATCCTTCATTAGTCTAGACATAACACGACTCTATTCATTCCTAAGAATGAATCCATCTTTAAAACTCTTTATGATCTGAGAACTTTTAAAAACCACCAGTTCGGATCCTCCTCCTCGCAAGAGACACCTTAGAGTTCAGAAGGAGCTTGTTAGCACCTTTTCCGACTGGCCAGTTTTCTTCCAAAGCCGCAGCTTGCGTGAGCTTCCGCTTTGGAATAAAACTGGCCAGTCGGAAAAGGCGCCACCAGGTGCCCTTCTGTCTTCCAGCCACCGTTGATTAATCCAGCTCTCCTCCTCCACAATTAAAATTCAAAAGCACCAGAAAAGGAACGCGGTTCACGCACGAAGTCAAAGCAGCTCTTGAACGATGGAAAAAGAGTCACATTCTAGGCCAGACTCAAAGGCAACTGTTTTTCCTTGAAGATGTTTCACTTCTCATCCAAGGAGCTTCTGCGGTTCTGACTGAATGGTGGAGGATGGGAGGATTTATATTCCTTACAGTCCTCTGGTCGTTAGCAGCTTTTCCGAGAGTCGTTGAGGCCACTTGGGGGTTTATCTGTAGCCTCGGAGTCTCCTCAATAGTCCAAATGAGTGTGAAACCTTCTCGGAACTACTGACTGCAAGGTGTATAAATCCTTCCATCCTCCACCATTCAGTCAGAACTGAAGAAGCTTCTTGGATGAGAAGCAAAACATCTTCAAGAAAAAAACAAAGATAGCCCAGATGCTTTTTGAAAAAGCATCTTCAGAACAAACAGGACCTGGATGATGGACAATCTCCATAGAAGAATGGATGTTGGCTAGTGCATAAACCAGAGCAGCTGCCGATATGCAAAAATTTAACCTAGTTAAAAATTAGTTTATTTCTGGATTTGCAAAACACCCAATTTAGTTGGTGATTAAAGACTAGGTTGACTGGTTTATTTGTTATTTTATATGCTGCCCTCTCCCCAATATTGATGTTGATCATTTGGACAACCTCAAAACCAAGGTTAAAACGAATCAAGGCTAGCAGTTTGTGTTATTCCATGGCCAGACAAGGCAATTAAACTTTTGCTTTAAGGTTACGTTGGGAGCAAAGACATCAAGAATATCAAATGGAAAGCCACAAGGTGCAGCCAAAGCTCAAATTTTTAGGGCATTGAAACAGGGAAACATTCTATTTCACACCCATTTGCACTATTCAGGAGACTCCGAGGGTACAGTGGCCTCAACAACTCTCAGAGAGAGCACTAACGACCAGAGGACTGCAAGGAATATAAATCCTCCCATCCTCCACCATTCAGTCAGAACCGAAGAAGCTCCTTGGATGAGAAGCGAAACATCTTCAAAGAAAAACACAAGAAAGTCCAGCTGTGTTTTGGGGGAAAAAAGCACCTTTGGGACAACCATGACCTGGATGATTGAGACTCTCCATGGACGTTCTGGGACAGAATTTCTTCAAGGGCCAGGACTCTGTGTGTGTTTGTTAGGGTTTTTACTTTTTTCAAATCTCCGAAATCCAATCTCAGCACAACCTCTGGAAAGGCTTTGCGGGTAAGCCAGTTTAAACCTGGTTCTTCTGCACTGGGGAAGCCTCCAACAGCTGCAAGCAGCACGACTGGTGAACCATCTCTCGCCCCAAGGACAATGGACCTTCCTTGCCCATTCAGCTAACCCAGGTTAAGCCAGGTTCTTCGGCATATGGAACCCCAACAGCTCATCTCATTGTTGAGGCTTCCAACCATTGCAACCACAGAAGCTGGTAATCTACCTAGA
The DNA here is from genome assembly GCA_012654045.1 of Ptyas mucosa. NCBI lineage: Eukaryota > Metazoa > Chordata > Lepidosauria > Squamata > Colubridae > Ptyas > Ptyas mucosa. The sequence goes on from WNWU01000238.1 coordinate 307,036, forward strand.
GCAGGGGTCTCCAAATGTACCAAATTTAAGACTGATGGACTTCAACTCCCAGAATTCCCACCCCTGAATTGGGGTGTTGTTCCCTACAGCTCTATGCTCAGAGGCGTTCTGGGGGTGCAGTAAATTCAGAACTACCAAACTTTAAGTGATGTTTCCCCAGCTCTGTGTCTAAAAACAACCTAGATTAAGAGCACAGGGTAGATGTGGGAATTCTAGAAAAGCTTCCTCAAGCGGAAGTCCATTGGGACACTAACTCCCATGGTTCCCAGCAGCAGAGACCAACAGCCAGTTGGACTGGATCGTACCAGGGTTAGCAGCACCAAGCATATCTGGACAGGAGTCATGTTTGGGACACGGAAGAACCCCGGTAACCTGGTTCTCCTGGCAATATTTTAACATTTCTGCCAATATTCATTATATTTTAGCACAGAGGTCTTCAAACTTGGCAGCTTTAAGACTTGTGGACTTCCACTCCCAGAATTCTCCAGTTGACTTCGATTTGATGGCACATAATGAATTGATCCATCAGTCAGTGCAAAGACCCAGTTCCTTTCAAAGTCTTTCTCTCAGGAACTGAGAGGAGAACCAGGTTAAGAACCTAGAACTTTTCACCCTTGAGAAGATCTATCCTTGTGGCTGCTAAAAGTCAACATTGACTTGATAGTACATAATCAAAAAACCTTCAGAATACAAAATGAACGACATGGAAGGGACTTTGGAGGTCTTCTAGTCCAACACCCTACTCCAGCAGGAGACCCTAGACCAGAGGACCAGAGCTATGCTGGCTGGAGAATTCTGGGAGTTAAAGTCCAGAAGTCTTAAAGCTGCCAAGTTTGGAGACTGAGTCCTAACCCAGAGGAACAAGGACACTGCAGCCGACCTTCCTCGCCTGCTCGACTTAACCACGTGCCAGCTTGGCAGCCTCAACCCCAAGCTACATTTAGACCTTAGAAGAGAAGCCAAAAGGCAGGTGGACACATGAGCTCATCTCCCTGGGCCTGGCTTAGGCGCCCTTGCCAAGAGGGTTGGCTCCCCCACGAGCGATAAAACCGGCGGCCAGAGGGCAGGCGTGGCATTGCCCGAGTGACAGATGGTGCCACCGTGCCTCCCACCGTCTCTGGCGGCCAGGCAAGCCAGCAATTCTCTTCCCACCAACAGGATCCTCAGCGAGTTGGCAGGAGGTCACCCGGCCATTTCCTGGGCCAGGTGAAGAGGCCAAGATGGCATATGAGGCAGGGGGAAATAAATCAGGTTGTGTAAGGGAGCCAGCCGCACCCAAGGCTGTAAGACGAAGTGTGTGTGTGTGTGTGTGTGTGTGTGAAGAGCACTGGGAATGCAGTGATGGCCTCTCCCAGACTCATTATTTTTGTTGGCTTATTATTGTGTTGACCTTCTTAAGTGGATGTCAAGTAGGCCAGCAGCAAAGTCTCAGGCCCCACGCAGCATTTCCCCATCAAGGGGCTGGAAGGGAAAAATTGGAAGAGCCAAAAAAGAAAAAAGGGAATTTTTGTGGCTTGGGGTTGAAGTGTGTGCTAGAAGGGAGGGGAGGTGGTAGAGAGGACGGGGGAGGAGGAGAAGGAGGAGGAGGAGGAAGAAGAGAACTGTGGTGCTGTCTGAGCTTGGTAGTTTTCTTGCAGGAATTTCATGAGCGAACTAGGTAACAGTTCGCTCATGAAATTAAGAGCCTTGGTGGCGCAGCAGACTAAAGTGCTGTTAAGTAGCTCTAACTGCCTGCAATTACTGTAAGTTCGAATCCCACCAGGCTCAAGGTTGACTCAGCCTTCCATCCTTTCTAAGGTAGGTAAAATGGGGACCCAGTTTGTGGGGGCAATAAGCTGACTTTGTATAAAGATACAGAAGTATGAAGGCTATTGCTTAACACATTGTAAGCCGCCCTGAGTCTCGAACCAATAAATAAACAAACAAACAAACAAACAAACAAACAAACAAACATCATCAGTGCTAGTAGGGAATGGGGTTTACAGACAGGAGGAAAAGGTGGAGGAGGAGGAGGAGGAGGAGGAATTGGGGATCCTTGGTGCTGTCTGAGCTTGGTGGTTTCCTTGCAGACGTTTCATAACCGAACTAGGCAACATCATCAGTGTTATGAGGAAGTCATTTTCAGGGGAGGAGGAGGAGGAAGGAGACGGGGGGGTCTTTTGTGGTCTCTGAGCTTGGTGGTTTCCTTGCAGATGTTTCAGGACCGAACTAGGTAACATCATCCATGGTAGAAGGGTGAGGGGTTTGCAGGGAGGAGGAGGAGGAGGATGCATGCTTCTTTTCAATGGAAAAGTTGCTTCCCAGTTTTGGCTACAAAGACCCTGCGTCCATGTCACCCTCTCTCAAGGACTTGGCTTCCCCCCTGAAAGACCCTCCCGCCCAGGGACAATTCCCGCCTGCTGCTTTCTGTTCTTTCCTGGTGAAGTCTCTGCTGGTTTGATGAATTGCAGAAGGGAAGGGAAGGGAAGGGAAGGGAAGGGAAGGGAAGGGAAGGGAAGGGAAGGGAAGGGAAGGGAAGGGAAGGGAGGGAACCTACAAAAAAGGAGAGAGAGCCAACGAACATAATCTCCTAAGAGCCGGGGCGGTGACTCAACTCAGCTTGCAAGCTTTGTGCACTCCTGCCAGCACGCCAGGCCCAAGAAGCCCTTTTCCAAAAGGCCAGCCGTTCTTCTAGTTCTACCCATGGCTGGTCCTGGCTCTGAGGCCATGAATTGCCCTCAAATGTCTCCGACCGGACTTCAGCTGCAAACTCCAAGGGGGTTTAGCTGTTTAAAGCGCATTTAACAACAGAGCTGGTCCTTGACTTACAACAGAGTTTGCTTAGTGACCATTCAGAGTCCCAAGGGCACTGACAAAAGTGACTTAGGAGCGTTTTTCATACTTACGACCGTTGCGTTATCTCCATGGTCACAGGATCAAAATTCAGACCCTCGGCAAACGACTCATCCTTATGATAAGTCGCAGTGTCCCGGGGTCACGTGACCCCCTTTTGTGACCTTCTGTCAAGCCAAGTCAATGGGGAAAAGTCGTAAAATGAGGCAAAACTCACTTATCAAATGTCTCACTTAACAACAGAAATTCTGGGCTCAATTGTGGTCGTAAGTTGAGGACTACCTGTACCGGGGAAATGTGGGCCTGGCCTTCCAATTCACTCACCCAATGCTGACTTAATATGTTATTTGCTTGTTTAAATTGATTGGCTGCCTAACTCCATTGAGTTATGATAGAATTGCAAATGGGCTTTAAACGTCATCACACACACACACACACACATACACATTTTGGAGAATAGGTGGACCCCCTCTTCTTCATGGTAACTCCTCAAATACTGTCCGCAAGGAGTATAAATCAGTGGTGGGTTGCTACCAGTTCGCCCCAGATCAGGCAAACTGGTAGCGGCGGTGGGAGGCTCCGCCCACCCACCCGGATGTCTCTGTGCATGCAAGATCTAGTTTCTTACAAGATATTTAGAGGTTCAGATATTTCGTGGAGAAATACACCTTGTCACCTACTTGAATACCTTCTGAGCAGCTCGTTTCTTGTCTGCCTGGTTTTGTTTTGTTTTTCCCTGAATTTAAAGATGGTTTTCAAACTCCATCCCCTTGTCCCAAAGGTGCTTTTCTTTCAAGAGGCAACTGGACTCTCTTGTTTTTTCTTTGAAGGCGTTTCGCTTCTCATCCCAGGAGCTTCTTCAGCTCTGACTGGATGGTGGGGAAGGGAAGGATTTGTACTCCTTGCAGACAGCTGGTCCTTTGCATCCTTTTAGAGGGTCATTGAGGCCACTTGGAGGTTTCTCTGTGTCTTCGGGGTCACCTGAGTGGTGCAAATGGAGGTGGAGCCTTCTTGGAACTACTCAAAGGACTTTGTTGTTGACTGGAGATAGATGATAGAATAGAATAACAGAGTTGGAAGGGACCTTGGAGGTCTTCTAGTCCAACCCCCTGCCTAGGCAGGAAACCCTACACCACTTCAGACAAATGGTTATCCAACCTCTTCTTAAAAACTTCCAGTGTTGGAGCATTCACAACTTCTGGAGGCAGGTTGTTCCACTGGTTAATTGTTCTCACTGTCAGGGAATTTCTCCTTCGTTCTAGGTTGCTTCTCTCCTTGATGATTTCCACCCATTGCTTCTTGTTCTACCCTCAGGTGCTTTGGAGAATAGTTTGATTCCCTCTTTTTTGGGGAAACCCCTGAGATATTGGAAGACTGCTATCATGTCTATCTAGACCCGCTCCAGTCTGGCTTCAGGCCTGGGCACAGCACGGAAACGGCATTGGTCGCGTTGGTTGATGATCTCTGGAGGGCTCGGGACAGGGGTTGCTCCTCTATCCTGGTCCTATTAGACCTCTCAGCGGCTTTTGATACCATCGACCATGGTATCATGTTGCGCCGGTTGGAGGGGCTGGGGGTGGGGGGCACCGTTTTGTGGTGGTTCTCCTCCTACCTCTCCGACTGGTCGCAATCGGTGTTGGCAGGGGGGCAGCGGTCGACCCCGAGGTGCCTCGCTTGCGGGGTACCGCAGGGATCGGTCCTCTCGCCCCTCCTGTTCAACATTTATGTAAAGCCGCTGGGTGAGATCATCCGTGGCTTTGGGGTGGAATTCCACCAGTACGCTGATGATATTCAGCTGTACATCTCCACCCCAGGCCACCCAACGATGCCCTTGAAGTGATGTCCCAGTGCCTGGAGGCCGTGCGGGCCTGGATGGGGAGGAACAGGCTTCGTCTCAACCCTTCCAAGACCGAGTGGCTGTGGCTTCCGGCGTCCCGATATAACCAGCTGGTGCCATCGCTGGTTATTGGGGGTGAATCATTGGCCCCCACGGAGAGGGCTCGCAATTTGGGCGTCCTCCTGGATGCACGGCTGTCTTTAGAAGAGCACATGACGGCCGTGGCCAGGGGGGCTTTCTATCAGGTTCGCCTGATACGCCAATTGCGTCCCTTTCTGGATCGGGACTCCCTACGCACAGTCACTCAGGCACTCGTCACTTCCCGCCTGGACTACTGTAATGCTCTCTACATGGGGCTCCCCTTGAGGTGCATCCGGAGGCTCCAGTTGGTCCAGAATGCGGCCGCGCGGGGGATTATGGGAGCAACGGGACGCTCCCATGTGACACCTCTCCTGCGCGAGCTGCACTGGCTTCCTGTGGTCTTCCGGGTGCGCTTCAAGGTGTTGGTGACCACCTTTAAAGCGCTCCATGGCTTAGGGCCAGGGTACTTACGAGATCGCCTTCTGCCGCCAATAGCCTCCCACCGGCCAGTACGTTCGCACAGAGAGGGCCTCCTTAGGGTGCCGTCCGCCAGACAATGCCGGCTGGCGACCCCCAGAGGGAGAGCCTTTTCTGTAGCGGCACCCGCCCTGTGGAATGACCTACCCCCAGAGATACGCATGATACCTGACCTCCGGGCTTTCTGACGAGCCCTGAAAACACATTTATTTCATCTAGCCGGCCTGGCTTGACCCTATTGCTTTGGTTTTAAATTGTAAATTGGTTTTAACTTGGTTGTTTTAAATTGTGGGCCAAAACTATTTAATTATTTTAAATTGTCTTTTAATTTTGTATGCTCTGTTTTTATTTTGGCTGTTCACCGCCCTGAGTCCAGCTGGAGAAGGGCGGTATACAAATTAAATAAATAAATAAATAAATAAATGTCTCCCCCTAGTCCTTCTTTTCATTAAACCAGACATCCCCAGTTCCTGCAACTTCATATATTTTAGCCTCCAGTCCCTTCATCATCTTTCTTGCTCTTCTCTGCACTCTATCTAGAGTCTCAACATCTTTTTTCATCGTGGCAACCAAAACTGGATGCAGGATTCCAAGTGTGGCCTTACTAACACCTTGTAAAGTGGTATTAACACTTCCCAGGATCTTGATTCTATCCCTCTGTTGATGCAGCCTAGAACTGCGTTGGCTTTTTTGGTAGCTGCTGCACACGGCTGGCTCATATCTCAATGGTTGTCCACTAGGACTCCAAGATCCCTCTCTCAATTACTACTATAGAGTGAAGTACCACATATACAGTACCTGTGCATTTTGTTTTTCTTCCCTAAATGTAGAACCTTCCTTTTTTCACTGTTGAATTTCATTTTGTTAGATAGCGCCCAGTGTTCAAGTCTGTCAAGATCCTTCTGTATCTTGAGTCTTTATCTTCTGGAGAGTTGGCTATTCCTGCCAGCTTGGTGTCGTCTGCAAATTTGATGAGTTCCACATCTATCCCCTCGTCCAAGTCATTGATGAAGATGTTGAAGAGCACTGGGAAGAAGATGTTGTATCCCTTCCCCTCTGTTGAGAGAGGTGTGTTCAATTTTGACATAAATGGCCTCTTTGACTCCTCTTTCAAACCAACGGTCCTCTCTGTCCAAAATGTGGACTTTGCTGTCTTCAAAAGAATGTCTTTGAAGGGCAGATGGACTGCTGAATGAAATCCTGATGGGTTTGATCTTTTATGTTGTGCCATGCGTTTGTGAAGTGGCTGTTTTGTTTTCCCCAAAACAATAAAAAAGCACTTTTGGGACAACCATGACCTGGATGACTGAGAATCTCCATAGGCCAGTGTTTCTCAACCTTGGGAACTTTAAGATGTGTGGCCTTCAACTCCCAGAATTCCTCAGCCAGCAAAGCTGGCTGGGGAATTCTGAGAGTTGAAGGCCACACATCTTAAAGTTCCCAAGGTTGAGAAACACTGCAATAGGCGCTCCTCCCCTTCTATGACCCTCCCTTGATAATAATCTTCTCTCAGTTAAGAAACTGGCCAAGATATTTGTGCAATTTATTTTACAGGATGCATGGAATCCCCAAAAGGATCGTCTTGGTGGCTCCCAAGCAGGGGGACGTAGCTTCCCATGTTTCACACTTGACACTGCTCTGTTGGGCAAACCCAGCCTCTGTTCTGGTGAGTGTGGAAAAGTCCCTGACAATTTCTCCACTTGCGGGCACACACCCACCCACACCCACACACACACACACACACACAGAGAGAGAGAGAGAGAGTTTTCCTTCTGCAGTAAGCAACATGCTGTCCAGATGCTTCAAACATGCGTGACGGAAACGGTTGATAACCTACAAGGGAAGATTGGATTTGTCCCACTGACTGCAGGAGACGAGATTATTGCTCGCACAGAAAGAAGCTGACAGCCTGTGGAACAGGTCAGGGGGGAAATCTAGGCGGAGGGTACCCCCACTCCCATCTCTCTTAATCCTACACTGTCCAAAACTCAACATTTTTGGTTACAAAAGTCAAGGACTCAATCTTTCAAAAGGAAGATTTCTGGCTCTCTTGGTGCAGAGCAAATAATGGTTTCCATTATTAGTGTGGTTTGTCGCACCGTCAGCCAGATGTTCACACTGGATATGGCCTTTTTTGTCCACCCCTCGAGTCCTTCCCAAGGACGCGGGATACGGCAGATGTGGATGATGGATGGTGTTACAGATATTATTATCGCAGGATGTCAGCTGGTCCGAGTAAAGCTGCCTTTTGCAATTGACTGATGGCAAATTTGTCAATGACGATGATGTTCAAGTGGTTATTATGATTGTTGTCACTGGTCACAAAGTCAGCCAGGAGTTGAGTCTGGATTTGGCCTTTTCATACACTTATCGAGTCCTTACCAAGGACCCGGGAGAGGGCAGACATGGATGACAGATGATGTTACTGATATTGTAACTGGATGGAAGCTGTTCAAATTAAAGCCATCTTTTGCAATTGACTGGTGGCAAATTTGTCAATGACGATGGGGCTCAAGTGTTTATATTAGCAATAGCAATACCTCTCAGACTTATATACCACTTCACAGGGCTTTACAGCCCTCTCTAACAGTTTACAGAGCCAGCATCTTGCCCCCAACAATCTGGGTCCTCGTTTTACTGACCTTGGAAAGATGGAAGACTGAGTCAACCTTGAGCCGGTCAGGAATGAACTCCTGGCTGTGGGCAGAGTTTGCCTGCAATGCTGCATTCTAATCACTGTGCCACCACAGAAGGAAGGAAGGAAGGAAGGAAGGAAGGAAGGAAGGAAGGAAGGAA
>WNWU01000238.1:328184-335714 GCA_012654045.1 Ptyas mucosa
GAACACCCCCGTCCTCAGAACCGAAAAGCCCCCCTCCACCTAAGGAGACCCCTCCCCTCCCATTGAGGCCACTTGGAGACCTCACGGCTGCATTCACACAACAGGCTAACCCAAGTAAGGACTGACAAAGTGGCAGGCAAAGCCATCCTTTGGGGTCAAGCTTTGGGGTCAAACATCAAATTTCAACCCAGGGGGAGGGGGGCAGAAACAAGGGGGGAGGGGGGCGTCGGAAGTGGACGATGGACCCGGCTTCCTAACCCACGTGCTCAAAACCATGAAGACTTTTGGTTTGACCCAGAGATCCCCCAGCAAGGCGCAAGATCCCTCCCGAGGCGCGCGCACACAACGTCCCTGCGAGGTTGACCAGATGAAGAGGTCAAAAGGGAAAAGAAAAGGTGGAAGAAGGAAGGACCACAGGCGACTCACTCCCGACTCGCCATTTTCACAGACGCTCAATCCGGTTTCTGCATTGATGCCTTTGGAAAACACCCAAAAAGCACAGGTGTCCAAGCTTGGTCGCTTTAAGACTTGTGGACTTCAACTCCCAGAATTCTGGCTGGGGAATTCTGGGAGTTGAAGTCCACAAGTCTTAAAGCGACCAAGCTTGGACACCCCTTCCCTAAACCAAGCAAAGCCTGTTCAGACTTAACCAGGTTAGCACAAGCCACCTTTCCCAAGCTTTCCCGGACCAAGCCCCACCTCCGACCAGACCTCCCATCATCCGCAGCCGCCCCCCCCCCCACGCCCCACGCATACCTTTTTCCTTTCCTTTCCTACCTGTCTCCGGGAGCGTCGGACGCATCAAGGCGAAGAAGGCTCCTCCGGGCGAGCGGGCAGCCTCAGCATCCCCGGGCTTAAAGGGGGAGAGAAGCGGGGACGGCCGGTGGTCATAAGCGCAGGGTTAGGGGTGGAAGGGGAGGGGAGGGAAGGGGTCCGACTAGAGGACCTCGGGGTTACCCTTCCCACCGGGCGCTAGGCAGCATGCCCATCTCAGCGTCGCTTCCCAAACCCTCGCCGTCCGGGAAAGCCCGGACAGCTCCTCGCCCATCAATCGCTGCGCACAGCCAGCCGCCCCCGCGGAGAGGAAAGAGCCCGACTGAAGGGGCTTCCTCCTCCGGCGAGGCCGTGCGATCCCCGGTCCGCAGCTGCGATGGCAAGGCAGGCGGAGAACCAGGCGCCGCTCAGCCAGCCAGCCAGCCAGCCAGCCAGCCAGCCAGCCAGCCAGCCAGCCCGGTCCAAGCGGCGGATCGCCGGCTCTGCCGCTTTCGGGAATTGCCCCACTTCCCCGCCGCCGAGCTCCGCCCCGCGGGCGCGCTGATTGGAGGAGGAGGAGCCGCCCAGGACACACCCCCTCCCCGCCTCCCTCCCACCCCCGCCCACCCACTCTCCAGGCAAGGGGCGGGGGGAGAGCGGCGGGGGCGGCTGCGGACTCTCTGCTGCTGCCGTCGCCGCCACCGGTTGCGCAAGGCTGGCGTTTGAAAGTCCGCGCGGGGGGGGCGGGGGGGGGGGAAAGAACTACAAAGCCCATCGTCCACAGCCCGGGGGGGTGGGTATGGGGGGGAGTCGCAGGAGTGCGGGGGCGTGGGTGGGAGGCGTGGGGAGGGTGGTCGTAGCGAGGGGGTTTTCTCTCCCTGCCTACCCTTTATCCTACCTATGCAAGACTTGCCTGGGTCCCGGCGATGCGCCCTCGCTCCGCGCTTTCGGGCTGAAGAATGCGCGATCTCAAGGGAAGCGGGGAATGTGTGTTTGTGGGTCGTCGTGTGTGTGTGTGTGTGTGTGTAAGCCCGCGTCTGGCTCTCCTTGCCTGGCCGCCCCGCCTTCTGGAGCTTGCACAACCCCGACGCGCTTCCTGGAGGATCCCAGAGAGGCGGATCCGCTTGTGGAAAAGATCCCAAGCAAAGAGGATCCGTTGCAGCTGCCGGCGGGGCTGAGGGATCCTGCCTGGTCTCTGAGCCGAGGGGGGGCGGTTTCCAGACGTTTCGGGACCCTGCTAGGGAACATCGTCAGGGGAGTGGAGTGGAGGAAGAAGACTGTGGGGTCCTTGGTGTTCTCCGAGCTTGGGGGCTTTCTTGCAGACGTTTCGTGACCCAACTAAGGAACATCATCAGTGCTAAAAGGGAGGAGGGGGTCCTGGGAGGGGTCTCTGAGCCGAGGAGGGTTTCTTGTAGACATTTCGGGACCCCGCTAGGGAACATCATCAGGGGAGTGGGGTGTGTGGAGTGAAGGAAGAGGACTGAGGGGTCTTTGGTGTTCTCTGAGCTTGGGGGCTTTCTTGCAGACAGTTCGTGACCCAACTAGGGAACATCATCAGTGCTAAAAGGGAGGAGGGGGTCCTGGGAGGGGTCTCTGAGCTTGGGGGCTTTCTTGCAGACGTTTCATGACCCAACTAGGGGATATCATCGGTGTTAGAAGGGAGGGGGGTTTGCGGGGAGGAGGAAGACTTGGAGCAAAACAACTGTCTTGCTTAGCAACAAAGAATCGGGGCTCCATTGTGGTCGTAAGCCGAGGAATACCTGCATTTAGAGTAGTAGTAGTAGGAGCAGTCTCCAGGGGTCATGTGAGAGAAGCAGGGAGGGAGGCTTGATTCAAGTATGTGTAAAAGGTGAGTAAGAGAAGTCAGAGCCCTTCTTGAAAAAAACAGATAAAAGGGAGGGATTTAAATGACAAGGAAGTAGATCTCAGCTGGATCTTGGGAAAAAGATCCCTTGGCTGGCTCTCCTTGCCAGAGGGATGGAAAAAGAAGCTGCTCTCCTCTTGGATTCCTGCCCTGGCAAAGGGTCAGAGTAGATGGTCTCTGGGGAACCTCCCGTCTTTCGCCTTGTATGATTCTGTCCTTCGGTCACAGATCCAGCAGGGCAGCCAAGCTGGGAGGAAACTTAATTCAAAGAAAGGAATTCCGGAAGAAAATGCGTAGTACACAACCCCCACACCAACACACTCATCTATCAAGAATTGGCCAACACACAAAAACACAAACACACCCCTAGAGACAGAAAACTGATCACAACTGCCTTGTGAGTTTCTTCTATTTTATTTTATTTTTTTAATTTTAAATTTTTGTGGATGATAGGCCTACACAGGTAGTTCTCGATTTACGACCACAATTGAGCCTGGAATTTATGTTGCTAAGTGAAGATACTTGTTAAGTGAGTTTTGCCCCCTTTCTTGCCACGGTTGTTCAGTGAATCACTGCAGTTGTAAGATGGTCGTTAAGTGAATCCAGCTTCCCCCATGGACTCGGCTCGTCGGAAAGTCACAAAAGGGGACCACGTGACCAGCGGGACACTGCAACCATCATAAATGTGAGCCAATTGTCAAGCATCCGTATGTAAATCACGTGACCCTGGAGATGCTGCAATGGTCATAAGTGTGAAAAATGATTGTAAATCTTTCTTTTCTGTGCCGTCGTAAATTCGAACAGTCACTAAACAAACTGTTGTAAGTCGAGGACTACCTGAATTTATCCCAAGCATGTTTAAACTCAGCTGGACCTCTTCTGGACGTTGGTTCCAAGCTTCCGCCCCAGGTAGTCCTTGACTTACAACTGTTCATTTAGTGACCGTTGGAAGTTACAAAAATATTACTTCTGATACGTATTTCACACTTATGACTGCTGCAGCCTCCTTTAGTCACGTGATCAAAATTCAGACCCTGGGCAACTGACTCATATTTACGACGGTTGCAGTGTGACTGCCTTCTGACAGGTGAAGTCAACTGGGAAGCCAGATTCGCTTAATGACCTCAGAGATTCACTTAACAACAGTGGCGAGAAAGATTGTAAAATGGGGCAAAAGTCACCTGATAACTGTCTCACTTAGTAACCTAATTTTGGGGCCTCGATTGTGGTCGTAAGCCGAGGACCACCTGTATTCTTTCTGCAAAGTCATCCTTTTTTTTAATATGACTCCTGAACTTCCCTCCGGTCACTTCAAGTTTTTAACTCCCTGTTCTTGATTTTTGCTTCATATTTTTTTTAATTAATTTTTTATTAATTACATTTCTTAGTGTTTATTGCACATCGTGTTGTCTCCCTCTTCTTAATTTTTGCTTCATGTTGAAAATGCTGCCTTCGGGAACAATAATTCACCCCCTTAATAATTTAATATATTAATATATACATTATACACACACACAAATTTACAAGTTCCAATCCTCTCCCTCCTTACAGGCTATACCCAGGCAGTCCTCAATTTATGACCAGAAATTCAGAGCAGAATTTCCGTTGCTAAGTGAATCATGGCCGATTCCGTGACTTTTTTTTTTCTTTTTTGGCAAAATCACAATTTTCTTTTAAGCAAATTGCTGGTGTTAAGCGAATCATTCGAATGAATCCGGCTTCCCGCTTTGCTTCTTAGAAACCGTCTGGGAAGGTCACAAACGCGTGACCCCAGGATGCTAAAAACTGTCACAACTATGAGTCAGATGCCCGAGGGGTGCTACTACAGTCATAAGTGAGGTGTGAGGTCATAAGTTGCTTTTTTCAGGGCTGTTTTGAGCTCGGACGGTCACTAAAGGAAAGGATGTAAGTGGGGAACTACCTATGTTAAATATTCCTCATCCTCTCCTTCTAGTCTAGAAGACCTCTACGGTCCCTTCCAACTCCGTTATTCTAAAATTGCCTCAACTCAGAGGGGTCGTGGTAGTCATGGCTTTTGGGGAGGAGCAAAATGACCCTCCCTCACCTTGACCAGCTACAGGTCCTTGTTTAAAGAGTCCAAGTTTGTGGCTGGTTGCGAATCTCTTCGTTTCTCCCATCAGGCGAAGTCTTAAATTAAAGAATGGGAAGTCGGTGCAATTAAAACCCCATCGGTGATTTATTCCGCTTTCTCGTTTCGGCACCCCTGCGGAGATAACTGGCAGGAGGAAACTCGAGGAGCCCACATTATTTTAAATTAAACAATCGCTGCTTCTCCCCAGCAGAGAAATTAAATAAAATAAGAAATAAAAATATTGTGGCCTTCAGATTCCCAACTTCTATTTTTTCTTCCCCTCCCGGGAGAACATTCGCTTTGTACTTTGGCGCTTTGATGAATCCACTAATGAGCTGCACTCTTATAAAAGTGCTTTTGATACGCCAGATCTTCCAGTCCTGCATGGGGGGGGAAAAAGCCCCCAAAACTTAAATTCTCCACTTCCGGCCACACCAGAATCAAATCTGGGAGCTCAACAGATTCGGAAGCAGCTTTTAAAAAGCCACAAAATTTGGTTGTTTTCCTTTTAATGGCCAAAGCTTTAAATGAAAGGAGAACAATTAAAAAAAAAGGAAATGGAAACGAGGTGAGAGTTTTGCAGCAAGAAAGAAAATAATAATAATAAAAAAATAACAATGACAAAAGTTGGAAGGGAGTCTTGGAGGTCATCTAGTCCAACCCCTTGCATGAGCAGGAGACTCTATATGATTTCAGACAAATGGTTATCCAGCTTCATATCTGTATTATTAGTATTAGTGTTGTTACTGTTATTGTTGTTATTTTATATTAGATTATTATCATACTTTACAGCAAATCCTTGACCTACAACAGTTTCTTTAGTGACCGAAGTTACAACAGCACTGAAAAAAGTGATTGTAAGACCATCCTGCGGCATCCTGTGATCAAAATTCAGCTGCTTGGCAAGTGACTCATATTTATGACGGTCGCAGTGCCCTAGTTTTGTGTGATCCCCTTTTGCGACTTTCTGACAAGCAAAGTCCATGGCGGAAGCCAGATTCGCTTAGCGACCGTGTGACTCAGTTAACAACTGCAGAGATTCATTGAATAACGGTGACTAGGATGGCCAAAACCCACTGAACAACCATCTCGCTTAGCAACCTAAATTTTGGGCTCAATTGTGCTCATAAGTCAAGCACGACCTGTGTTACTTTACAGGTAATTCAAGGCAGCGAGCACACCTTCAGACGGCTTCCTCCTCCTTCCCCCCCCCCAACAACAGCAACCTTGCGAGGTGGGTTGGGCTGAGAGAGAAGGACTTCCTGTTCAAAATTGACTTATTTCGTACAGTGATTGTGATTTCTCTCTCCCTCCTTCCCACCCTCCCTTCTTCCTTCCTTTTCTCCTTCCTTCCTTCCTCTCCCTCCCTCCTTCCTTTTCTCCTTCCTTCCTTCCTTCCCTCCCTCCCTCCCTCCCTCCTTCCTTCTTTCCTTTTCTCCTTCCTTCTGTCCTCTCTTCCTCCCTCCCTCCCTCCCTTCTTCCTTCCTTCTTTTCTTCCTTCTTTCTTCCTTGTGGGTAGCTTTCCATATTCGAATTACCAAGCAAGTGGAACCGTAGAAATAACAGATAATAAATAAATAGCTTGCCTCTAGAAGTTGTGAATGCTCCAACACTGGAAGTTTTTAAGAAGAGCTTGGATAACCATTTGTCTGAAGTGGTGTAGGGTTTCCTTCTGAAGCAGGGGGTTGGACTAGAAGACCTCCAAGGTCCCTCCCAACTCTGTTATTCTGTTCTGTTCTGTTCTGTTCTGTTCTGTTCTGTTCTATTCTAAACAGTAAGTAAAATCCAGGAAATAAATAGAAGAGAAATAAAGCTTTCCGACTATCCTGGACAACAGTTCTGCTTTTTTGGAACAAGGGGGGTTTTTGTGCAAATTTGCATCTTCTCCTTTTGTAGCCCAGGCCATTCCTAGTTCAAAAAAGAAAAAAAGGACACCGAAGCCCATTCTCAGCTCAATGCCCTGATCTGCTCCTATTTGATTGTCTGCTCTGATTGTCTTTTTTCTTTTTCTTTTTCTTTTTCTTTTTCTTTTTCTTTTTTGAGAAATGAAACCACCTCCCTTAAAAATAAACTGTTCTTCCCCATCCTGGAAGTAATTTTATGAAAGAGCGTAATGACCAGCAACAAACCTCAGAAAGCACAATATACCTTACTTGGTATATTATATATTCCTGGAATATGGAAAAGAAGGGGAGGGGGGAGAGGGGAGGGGAGGTGCTTTCAGAGGCGATGGCGCCCTCTGGTGTCCAAAGCCTGCTTAGCCCACACTAAGAATACAGCAGTGATTCCCAAGGTGGGGCCCACGGCCCAGAGGAGAACCAATTTGATTTTTAATGGGGGCAATCGCAACCTTGTTTAAACCAAGTTAATGGCCTTTTAGGCTTCCTCTGTATGAGCAGAGTTCACTTTTTGAGTAAAGTAAGAATTATATGTGGGGGGGGAGGGGGGCAGGCATCAGGATTTTAGAGATACTTAGGTAAGGCATGGCCAAAAAACAGTTGGGAACCACTGGTAGTTTTCGACTTAACAAGTTGGATTAGTGACCATTAAAAGTTCCATTGGCACTGAAAAAAGTGACTTATGACCGTCACAGCATCCTCATGGCGACATGGAAGAGAAGTTGCCTTCGGAAGTTGTGGGAGCTTCATCCCTGGAGGCTTTCAAGAAGAGACTGGGCTGCCCTCAGTCAGAAATGGTGTAGGGTCTCCTGCTTGGGCCGGGGGTTGGACTGGATGACCTCCAAGGTCCCTTCCAACTCTATTAATCAATCTTCCTTCCTTCCTTCCTTCCTTCCTTCCTTCCTTCCTTCCTTCCTTCCTTC
>WNWU01000238.1:335724-355588 GCA_012654045.1 Ptyas mucosa
TTCCTTCCTTCCTTCCTTCCTTCCTTCCTTCCTTCCTTCCTTCCTTCTTTCCTTCCTTTCTTTCTTTCATCATAGGGCTGCAAGGAACCTCAATGGTCTTCTAGTCCAACCCCCGATCAAGAAAGGAATCCTCATACCATCCCAGACAAATGGCAGTCCAGTCTTTTCTTACAAACCTCCACTCACAACTTCTTGTGGCAAGTCGTTCCACTGATTATTTGTTCTCACTTTCAGGAAATTCGTCTTTAATTCCAGCTTGGTTCTCTCCTTTCTATTTCTATTATTTCTATTATTTCTATTATTTCTATTATTTCTATTATTTCTATTATTTCTATTATTATTTCTATTATTTCTATTATTTCTATTTCTATTTCATTCCATTCTAATTCCATTCCATTCTATTCACCAGTGGAACAACTTGCCACCAGAAGTTGTAGGCACTCCATCACTGGAGGCTTTTCAGAAGAGACTGGACAGCTATTTGTCTGAAATGGTATAGGGTCTCCTGCTTGAGCAGGGGGCTGGACTAGAAGACCTCCAAGGTCCCTTCCAACTTATGCTGTTACTATCGCCCCTCTGTGCATCACCTTGGCCATTTTGACCGCAGCCTATGGACACCCTGGCCATCTTACATCGTTGCAAAACTGCACCACGCAACGCCACAATATCGGCGCTGCTGTCCTGCTCCGTTTGGGAACAAAAGTTGGCTTTGAATTGCCTCCAACCTCCACCCCCACCCCGGCAAACGGAAATAATATTTGGACTGCAGAAGGACGTACTTTTCAAGCAGCGCTAAAAACAAAACACAAAGAAAACCGGAAAACTTGGGTCTGCTTGTTAAGAGTCCCCTTGCATCAAACAGGCCACTTCAATATTTATGCGCTAATTAATGTGTTCCGCTGGCTGAGCGCCTCTTCCCGCTATGGAACGGTTGCTCCCTGCGGATTCTTTCAAGTTTTCCTCCAATTAAGCCCCAAGAGACTCCCTCCGCAGAGGCCTCGTCTTGGAATAGATGCTTCCGACATGTGGTCCTCGACGTACAACCACCACCAAGCCCACAATTTCTGTTGCTGAGTGACTTCAGTAACTTTTACCCCGTTTTACAACCTTTCGTTGTTAATTGAACCATCGCCGTCGTCAAGTAAGTCACATGGTTGTTAACTGAACCCGGCTTTCCCATTCCCCTTGCTTCTCAGAAGGTCGCAACTGGGGATCGCAGGACACTGCGACCGTCATAAGTGCAGGCAGTCCTCGAGTTACGACCGCAATTGAGCCGAACATTGCTGTTGTGAGTGAGCTTTGTCCCATTGTAAAACATTTCTTGTCACCGTTGTTAAGTGAATTGCTGCAGCTATCATGGTCATTAAGTGAATCCAGCTTCCTCATTGACTTTGCTTGTGAGAAGGTCGCAAAAGGGGATCACGTGACCCCGGGGCACTGCAACCGTCATAAGTATGAGTCAGTTGATCACCTGACCACGGAGGAGATGCAACAGTCGTAAGTGTGAAAAGCAGTCATAAATCTCTTTTTTTCAGTGACGTCATAACTTTGAACGGTCACTATAAACCAACTGTCATAAATCAAGGACTCTCTACACATGCTCAAGGTCCCCCCCTCGTTTTTAATGGAGTTTTTCCAGGGGGAAAATCTTGGCCAGCTGTTAGTCTGCCGGTCTGTCCTTCTCTTCTTCTTCTCTTCTTCCAATCTCTGGATGGTTGTCTGTCCATCAGCGATCCAGCCTGGAATCAATGAACGCCCAGAGATTTCTGCCCTGCAGGAAAATCCATCCATCGATCAGTTGATCAATCAGTCAGTCAGTCAATCAGTCGATCAAGCAGAGCTTCAGCTGAGCAGGAAAGAGAGAAGAGTTAACTGTGAGCATTTAATAGAACCTAGAACCTAGAATCAGAGTTGGGAAGGGACCTTGGAGGTCTTCTAGTCCAACCCCCTGCTCAGGCAGGAGACCGACAAATGGCTGTCCAACCTCTTCTTGAAGACCTCCAGTGATGGAGCCCCCACAACTTCTGGTGGCAAGCAGTTCCACTGGTTAATTATTCTAACTGTCAGGAAATTTTCTGCTTAATTCCAGGGTGCTTCTCTCCTTGATGAGTTTCCATCCGCTGCTTCTTGTCCTGCCTTCAGGGGCTTTGGAGAATAAGTCGACCCCCTCCTCTTTGTAGGAGCCCCTCAAACTCTACTACGTGGCATGTAACAACAACATTCCTTCGCATCCCATAATATTCTTAACGTGATCTGGTTCATGCTCATCTTCATCTTCAGGTGGTGAATGTGTGGCATATCCCGGAGAGGCTCCCGGCTCCTTTTGCGAGGCTCCTCTCACCTTTTCATGAGCTTGCAGGTAACAAGTCCTTGACAGCTCTAAGCCCGCTTCAGCATCCGGTGCTACAGATAGTTCTCCATTTACGAGAGTTCATTTAGTGACTGTTCAAAGTTTAAAGGCACTGAATAAAATGACTTACGACCTTTTTTTGCAAAAGGTTTGCCAAGGATAGGAAGAGGGAGAGAGGGAGGGTGGGAGAGAGAGGGAGAGAGAGAGAGGGAGAGAGAGAGGGAGGGAGGGAGGGAAAGAGAGAGAGAGAGAGGGAGGGGGAGAGAGAGGGAGAGAGGTGGAGGGAGGGAGGGAGACGGAGGGAGGGAGAGAGGGAGGGAGGGGGAGAGAGAGGAGGGAGGGAGAGAGGGAGGGAGGGAGAGAGAGAGGGAGAGGGAGAGAGGAAGAGAGGGAGGGAGGGAGGGAGAGAGAGAGAAGGCAGCTTGGTTGATGCATGGTGAGGGAGCCGAGGCTGGGAACTGAGCCTGTTGTCATACTGGTGTAGAAGAAGAGGAAGGAAGGAAGGAAAGGAGGGAGGCACACAAAAAAGGAAGGAAGGAGGGAGGGAGGAAAGAAGACAAAAGAAGGAAGGAAGGAAAAGAGGGAGGGAGGGTCACAAAAAAGGAAGGAGGGAAGGGAGGGAGGGAGGAAGATGGAAAGGAACAGAAGGAAGGAAGGAAAGACAGGAGAGGGGAAGGAAGGAAGACAAAAGAAGGAAGACAAAAGAAGGAAGGAAGGAAGATAAGAATGAGGGAAGGAATGGAGGGAGGAAGATAATGAGATAAGGAAGGAAGGAAGGCAAATCAGAAAGAAGCAATGGAACAAAGCAGGAACACCTGTTTTGAAGCTCTTCCACTGCTGCTGTGCGGCTGCCATCTTGACTTTTTTGACCCTATCCTGGGGATTCTCCCGGTTCCTTTTATGAGGCTGCTGGGTTCCCCTGTCTCTCCCTGCCAGTCCCCTGCCTCCCTCCCACTTTTGGTTGGGGGAAGGAAGCACGTCTGCTCCTCCGAACTCTCTCTTTTTTTAAAGTCACAGATTTTATTAAGTTCCGTTATAAGATACATATTAAAAAAATACAAAAGTTGGACAAAGAAGAGGGAAAAGTGCAAAGAAAGAAGGAAACATTATTTGATTCAGCGGCTTGCAAAAGCCCCGCAGCCCCGACCTCTGACCTTGCCTTTCAAGCCATTTCCCCACCACTGCAAAATCCTTCTAATCATGGAAACCTAACATCAAAGTTTCATTCCCCCCCCCACACCCCAGTTTCAAGCTTCTGCCCATTCGAGCTCTACAAAGCCCCCCCCCCTCCCCCCATCCCTCGGCTCAAGCAACCCACCTGCCATTCAGGGAGAGGGGGGCATCTGACCCTCAATTAGCAATTTCCCCCCTGCAGGGTGGCTAAACACATGAGCCATTCACGGCCCCTGCAAAAAATAATAATAATTCCAAGAGATTAATTTTCCAGGCTCTTTTTTGGGGACGCTCAACCTCCGGGAACCAAAAAGCCAAAGAGCCCAGGGCCAAAATGCACACTTAATACAAAGTGCAAAATGGCTTTTGGGTCAAGCAATCAGCATAATTCCTCGCAATGGCCAGTTTTGTGCAGCCAAGAAGCTTAAAACGGACTCTCTTTTGCCAACTTCCCTGCTTTTAAGGGCTGGCAACCAACTGGCTTTAATGCTGACCTGTTTTCCTCTCGGGGAGCTTTTTCTATTTGCAGGGTAGGTAATGGAAGCAAGAGGGGGGAGGGGGTGCATTTACATAAGCAAGGGGGCTTTTCTGCTGCCCACAGAGCCCCCAAGCTGAAATGCAGATTAATTTGGGGAAATCAAAGCAGCAGCGAAGGAGAGAAACAAAGGCCAAAGTGGATCCCCTCGTGGTGCCATAGTAACTTGAATAAAGGGCAAAAAATATTAGCTTTTGCAGCCTTTTGATATATTTCCAAGGAGAAGGTCCAAAGAGGGCCGGGAGGAAGGGGGGCCATTCCAGAGGCAGAAAAAGGGGCCCAGGTTGCAGCCCCTGGAGAAGGGAAGGAGATCCATCCAGATTGCAGAAGGTAAAGGGCAGCTCACTTTTAGGACTCCTTTCTCGTAGCTAGTTGCCTTCGAGACCCCAAATCCCATCATGCTTTTTTCAGCTATTTAGGACTGAGCCAGCTGTGGACTGCAGCTGCCCAAAAAGCCCACACAGTTCTAGGCTGCATCAACAGAGGGATAGAATCAAGATCAAGTGAAGTGCTAATACTGTTTTATAAGGCCTTGGAAAGGCCACACTTAGAATAATGCATCCAGTTTTGGTCGCCACGATGTAAAAAAGATGTGGAGACTCTGGAAAGAGTGCAGAGAAGAGCCACAAAGAGGATGAGGGGACTGGAGGCTAAACACATATGAAGAACGGTTGCAGGAACTGGGCATGTCTAGTTTGATGAAGAGAAGGACCAGGGGAGACAGGATAGCAGTCTTCCAATATCTGAGGGGCTGCCACAAAGAAGAGGGGGACAATCTATTCTCCAAAACACCTGAGGGTAGAACAAGAAGCAACGGGTGGAAACTAATCAAGGGAGAGAAGCAACCTGGAACTAAGGAGAAATTTCCTGACAATGAGAGCAATTAATCAGTGGAACTACTTGCCTCCAGAAGTTGTGAATGCTCCAACACTGGAAGTTTTTAAGAAGAGATTGGACAACTATTTGTCTGAAGTGGTGTAGGGTTTCCTGCCTAAGCAGGTGGTTGGACTAGAAGACCCCTAAGGCCCTTTCCCACTCTGTTATGCTGAAACCGGTGGCTGGTTGCATCTCTGTTTTCCGGTGTTGCATTAACTACGGATGATACTGTCCAATTTCGGCCACCGCCTTCGATTCTCTCCCAAACAGTTTCCCATGCACTGTTCATCCACCTCCTTTCTCTGCTCGCTTTTATGGACTAGTTTTGGCCTGGGATTTTATCCTCCGCCTTCTGCTTCTCTTGCCATCCAGCACAACCCTCGTTGTGTCTCGGGAGGA
The DNA here is from genome assembly GCA_012654045.1 of Ptyas mucosa. Lineage (NCBI taxonomy): Eukaryota > Metazoa > Chordata > Lepidosauria > Squamata > Colubridae > Ptyas > Ptyas mucosa. The sequence continues at coordinate 341,058 of WNWU01000238.1, forward strand.
ACAATCTGTGCAGCACATGATGTGCTGTTGTAAATTTCCTGCTCTGGCAGCCGAAAGGAGTTTATCCCATGGGGGTCTAGTCAACCGCCTCCACTCTGGAGCGTTATTATACAATAGCCCCCAACTTTTACAACTGTAACAGAACCCGTGCCATGCTTGTACAGGGCGGTCATAAAACAGGTCAGCCATATTGTTAGATCCTTGCGGATACGACGTTCCAGTGACAGCCTCTGTTGCCGGGCGCCGCGGATTGGCTACGACGTGAGCAACTAAAGTAGCGGGAGATCGGCGACTTGTGATTGGTTCTTGTTCCCTGACAGCCAGCTATTTAAGGAGCTGTCAGATAAGTTCTGTTCGGTTCGGGTTCCCGCGTTCTATCAGTTAGCCCTGTTTTGGTTCTAATAAAGTTGGTGTTGAAGCAACCTCGCCTCTTCATTATTCACCCACTGGACTTTACATGTGGCGACGAAGGTGGGATCTCTGAGGTGAAGGTTATTCGAGACACCCCGGAGCATGCGTGACAAACTATTGCTCACGACAAACGGCTTCGCAGGATGGCGACCGCTCTCCCAGTATTCACGCCCTTCGAGCCTGCCACTGAAACATGGGACGAGTACTACGAACAGTTTGAGTGTTTTTTACAGGCTAATGATCTGTCCGACCTATTGGGCGCGCGGAAGAGGGGCTATTTCCTTAGCTCATGCGGCTGGGAGACCTTTGCAACTGCCAGGGCTCTGACTGCTCCTCAACCTCTGTCGGCCGTGTCATGGGAGTTATTGCTCGAGAAATTGAAGCACCACTACTCACCCGCCCCCTCAAAAATCGCCAGGCGCCATGCATTCCACCAGAGGTCTCAACGGGACGGGGAGTCCGTTAACGAGTATATGGCCTCTCTGTGCTCAGCAGCTCTACATTGCGGCTTCCGGGAGCTGGATGAGATGCTTCTGGACCAGTTGGTGTGTGGGGTGCGGAACATGAAGCTCCAGCAGCGGCTGCTGGCTCGTTCAGACCTGACGCTTCCGATCACCTTAGACGAGGCCAGAGCCACTGAAATGTCCGCTAAGTCAGCGGCCGAGATCCAATGTTCCCAGGCGGGGGGGGGGGGGCCACCAGCGGGTGTCCCTCAGTCCGTGCACTTCGAGGAGTCTGACCATGTTGACACGTCGGAGGGGGACAGCAATGTGAGCCGTCTCCAGACCAACCGGAAGAAGGCACAGCTGACCCCAAGTAAGACCTCCCAGGGTAATTGCCTGGGCTGCGGAGGCTCACACGCCCGCGCAGAATGCAGATTCCGCTCCGCTGTCTGCCGACATTGTGGCAAGCGAGGACACCTCGCCAGAGTGTGCCGTTCTGTTCCTCCATCCTCAGAGGGAACTGGAGAACCTGGGGCCAAGCGGCTGAAGACTCGTCAGCCCGGTCACCGCAATGACTGCTTCGCTACCGCAATTGATGGTGAGGTTGCAGAGGTGGCCGTCAGCCATGCCTCCGCTCCAGTCTCCGAGCGCAAAATTTATGTCACTATCCTGTTGGAGGGGAGCCCCTGCAGAATGGAGGTGGACACGGGCTCCTCCAAGTCATTAATCTCATGGCCCACCCTCACAGCCCTACTACCTTCTGTCTCGCAGAGACGGTTGCAGCCTTGTCCCATTAAATTGCGGGATTACCAGGGCAAAACAATCCCCACTCTGGGCTGCGGCTGCTTCCATGTCGCCTACAATTCTTTTTCTGGCAGCCTACCCCTGATAGTCGTCCGTGACAGCCTTCCCACTCTCCTTGGGTTGGACTGGTTCGCTGCTCTTCATCTAGGTGTGTCCGGGGTCCACGCAACCTACCCGGTCACTATGGCGCAGCTAACCCAGGAATTTGCCGATGTGTTTGACAGTCAGTTAGGCAAATATACAGGGCTTCCCATCTCCTTTAATCTGGATCCCCAAATAGCACCAGTACGCCTGAAACCACGAAGGGTGCCCCTTGCTCTGCGGCCCAGGGTTGACCAGGAGCTCGACAAACTTATAGCACAGGGGGTCCTTCATCCGGTGGAACATTCTAATTGGGAAACCCCGATTGTTGTTCCCCTCAAACAAGATGGCTCAATTAGAATTTGCACCGACTATAAGGGGACCATCAACAAGGCCCTCAGGCTAACCATTACCCGGTGCCCGTTGTCCAACACTTATTACACTCCTTGGGCCAGGGAAAAATTTTCACGAAGCTGGATCTAGCCCAAGCCTATCAGCAGCTCCCGGTGGATGATGCCACCGCCCTGGCCCAAACGATTGTCACCCACCGGGGTGCTTTCAAATGCACCCGGCTGCAATTTGGGGTGAGCGTGGCCCCTGGTATCTTTCAAAGCCTCATGGAGCGTTTGCTCCATGGACTGGAGGGGGTGGTGCCCTATTTTGACGACGTCCTGATCGCGGCTGCCGATCAGGCCACGCTCATCGTCAAACTTAGGGCTGTCCTCTCCCGATTCTGACAGGCGGGGTTGAAGCTACGGAAGGATAAGTGTAGGCTAGGCATGCCCTGGGTCGAATTTCTGGGGTTCCTGATTGACGGATGCGGCATCCGTCCAGCCCCCTCTAAAGTGGAAGCTATCAAGCTCGCCCCACCGCCCAAGAACAAGGCCGAGCTCCAGGCTTTCCTGGGCCTTCTCAATTTTTATGCGGTTTTCTTGCCCCACAAGGCTTCGCTTGTGGAGCCGCTCCATCGGCTCCTGGATGCCAAGGCCCCTTGGCACTGGGATCACAAGGCAGCCGCATCCTTCCGTGCTGTTAAGGACATCCTCACCTCCGACGCGGTCCTTGTGCAGTACGACACTAGTCTACCTCTTTCACTGACGTGCGACGCTTCCCCCATGGGGTAGGGGCTGTATTGAGTCACGTCTTGCCTAACGGCACCGAGGCACCTATCGCGTAGTACTCGAGGACTCTGTCATCAGCTGAGAGGAACTACAGCCAGATAGATCGGGAGGCTTTAGCGGCCGTAGCGGGGGTGAAACGCTTTCATGATTACCTGTATGGGCGGTCATTCTTTCTGGTGACCGACCATAAGCCCCTGTTAGGGCTGCTAGCTGGTGACAGGCAAACCCCCTTGATTCTCTCACCGCGCATGTCTCGTTGGGTGGAGTTTTTGGCGGCTTACTCATATCACTTACAATATAAGCCAGGAAAGGCCATCGGCCATGCCGATGCCCTTAGCCACTGCCCACTTCCCTTAGCGGTCCTCGACCCCACACCAGCAGCTATGGTCCTCATGATTGACCACTTAACAACCTTAGTGACAGCTGTTGACATTCAGGCTCAGTCGGCTGCAGACCCAGTCCTGTCCACTGTACTGGATTGGGTACGCAGGGGCTGGCCACACGTCCAGTCTGGTACCGAGTTCATTCCCTATTACCGCAGGCAACATGAATTGTCTGTCAACAAGGGCTGCCTGTTGTGGGGTAACCGGGTGGTTGTTCCCCCTGCCTTCAGGCCGCAAATTCTGTCCTGCCTCCACAATGCCCACCCGGGCATTGTGCGCATGAAAGCCCTCATCCGTAGTTATGTCTGGTGGCCACATATAGATCACGACATAGAGAGCTGGATTGCGCACTGTCCACAATGCCAACTCACTAGGCCGGCCCCTCCAGCGGCCCCAGTACAAGAGTGGGAACCATCCAGGGCGCCGTGGGCCCGAGTCCACCTGGACCTCGCGGGCCCATTCCAGGGCCAAACGTTCCTAATTGCGGTAGACGCGCACTCTAAATGGGTAGAGCTTGCACTTATGCCAACCACCACGTCTGCCACGGTCATCCGGGTTCTGGAGGGCCTGTTCTCTACTCATGGGTTGCCGGATACTATAGTCACAGATAACGGGCCGCAGTTTACATCGGCACCCTTCCAGATGTTTCTTGCCCGGCTGGGCATTTGCCATGCCCAGACGGCCCCATTCCATCCGGCTGCTAATGGGCTGGCGGAACGAGCCGTGAGATCGGCCAAAGACGCACTATGTCAATTGGGCATGGCAAATTGGCACAAAACAATTAACCAGTACCTGTTCGCTCAGCATACCACCCCCAGCTTGACCACCAAACACAGCCCGGCGGAACTCCTTATGGGTCGGCGGCTTCGGATGACCCTCGACCGCCTGCACCCTACATACAACTTGGAGCCTTATACAAGAGCGCGCATACCCCCCAGGGCATTTGGGGTGGGGGACCTGGTCTATGCCCTAAACTTTGACAAAGACTGCAGGTGGCTTCAAGGGCGGATTATACAAATAACCGGTCCCTATTCTTATAGGGTTCAACTCTCTGATGGGAGAGTTTGGCGACGACATATAAACCAGCTCAGGCGAAGGGTTGCCGACACGACCACCCTGCAGCCCGGCCACGAGCAACAAACACCTCCTTGTCAGGACACCACAAGTGGAGACAACGCTGTTCCCTGTCCCCCGACCACGGCTTCCTCGGCGGACGGCTTACCTGTTGTAGACGGTCAGGCGGCGAGTTCAAATTCCCCACTCTTTAGCAACGCGCAAGTCCCATCAGCTTCAGGAAGCGAGGATCTGGCTCCACCTCCGACATCGACCGTGTTGCCGCTACTCTTAGCTCCGCCTCCTCCGCAGGCCACCCCAGAGCTGAGACGCTCTGGGCATCACCGTCGTCGTCCGACCTATCTGGAGGACTACGAGTGCGCGAGCCGGGTGGAAAGGGGTGTTAGATCCTTGCGGATACGACGTTCCAGTGACAGCCTCTGTTGCCGGGCGCCGCAGATTGGCTACGACGCGAGCAACTAAAGTAGCGGGAGATCGGCGACTTGTGATTGGTTCTTGTTCCCTGACAGCCAGCTATTTAAGGAGCTGTCAGATAAGTTCTGTTCGGTTCGGGTTCCCGCGTTCTATCAGTTAGCCCTGTTTTGGTTCTAATAAAGTTGGTGTTGAAGCAACCTCGCCTCTTCATTATTCACCCACTGGACTTTACACATATGACTGACGTTCTGTAGGACCTTTTTTGCAGGGGTTGTTAAGAGAGCACAGCAGTCGTAAAATGAGCCGAGTGTAGCTACTGGGGCTGGTTTTGCTGAAAATCGGAAGTAAACGCAGCTTTTTGGCGAAAACATCACAAAATGTGGTCACGTGACTACAGGGCACTGCAAATGAGCATGAGTTCAAGTTCTGCCTTAGGGATGAAAGCCAGTCCCCAGGCAACGGTGAGTTCTAGTTCCGCCATAATTCTGAAAGCTGGCTCGGACAATCACCAGGAGACGGTGAGTTCTAGTCCCGCCTTAGGCATGAAAGCTGGCTGGGCCAATCCCTCTCTCTCTCAGATCAACCCACCTCACAAGTTTGTTGTTGTTATGTGACCCCAAGCGCAAGCTCTGTCCTAACTAACTTCCAATGTTATTAACTGACCGGTCGTAAGTCAAGGACTACTGTACAAGGGCCAGCTCAAGGGTTTCCTGCATTGTTCACATTGTCAAAATTCAGCTTCAGTTTTTCAAACTCTGCAAACTTGTTTTCTTTATCCAGGGCTCGTTTTCTTCGCCACTTGGTCATTCCAAATATGCTTGGCTTTTAAAACAGCCAGATATTTATACAGGCAGTCCTCAATTTACGACCACGAATTGAGCCCAAAATTTCTGTTGCTAAGCGAGACACTCCTTAAATGAGTTTTGCTCATTTTTACGATCTTTCTCGCCATATTTGTTAAGTGGATCCCTGCACTTGTTCAGTCAGTAACGCGGCTGTTAAGTGAACCCGGCTTCCCCGTCGACTTTGCTTGTTAGAAGGTCACAAAAGGGGACCCTGCAACCGTCCTAAATATGAGTCAGTGGCCAAGCATTTGACTTTTGATCTTGTGACCATGGGGATTCTGCAACGGTCGTAAGTGTGAAAAACGGTCCTAAGTCCCATTTTTCAGGGACGTTGTAACTTCGAACGGTCACTAAAGGAATGTCTGTAAACCGAGGAGGGGGAACTGTACCTCCTTCCCATTTGTCTGCGCTTGGAGTTTAGCATTCCGCAGCTCAATTCCATCTCGGCATTCAATTTTTCCCCGTTTTGATTGCGAGCGGGTGCAGACAGATCCCCTTCTGTTTTAATGCCGTCCCCAAAGGTCTGAACTGTATCTAAAAGCAATTTTATTCCTCTTGATGATTTTGTTTCTAGTGTCAAATCAACCATGTAGAAACATCTCTCGCTGGCTTGAATAATTCATAGCCCCACAACATTTTATTCAGAATTATTGTCAGCGGAATCCGAGCCATATTAAAAAGCAATAAAAACAAAGAATTTCCCATAAAAACGCAACCCCCTTCTGATTCCTCCAAATTCTCCTCCATTTACATCTGTGCTGCTTTCGGGGTTTTGTTTTCTTTTTTTAATTCTTAATTTTAAGTATAATTACACCTTCCTCTTAATCCAGCTACGGGGCAAATCAATCAAATTCTCTTTTGTCATTAATCCAGGACATATCACTGTTTGTTTGTTTTTTTGTCTTTCGGAGTTTTTAAACATTGTTTTATCACTCAAAAGTTGGCCCTTTAAAAAAAAACATTTCTCTGCAATGTTTGAACTTCTCTTTTGGCTCCAAAGGGTGCAATGAAGTTGAGATCAGGTGTTGGTAGAAAATATGGATCATGATTCTTGTCAACGGTTTGAATGTGGTGTAGATAGACAGTGATTGGACACAGGTTTTCCTTTTGTTTTATTTTTTCATGAAACATTCAGCCCCAATAAACCAGCCACCTATTAAATCTTGCTGCAAGGTTTGATTGAAATGATTTGCACGGGGAGGAGAACGCCATACTCCAAAGCAACATTTAAATGAAATTAAATCCACAATGCTCACGTTTTCCTGGGCCAGTCCAATTTTTCATATTCACAGTTTGCTCTTCAACCCTTTCTGCATTTAACTGCAGTGTTTTGCATGAATATAAACGTTGCATCTCTTTTTCCATCTATAACTGTTTTTGTCTGGTTATCCCAAATGATTTTTCCCTTCCTTATGTTTAGAGATTCTTTTAGTTCAGTTTAGTGATTCGATTACTTTCGTGTCAACCCAACATTGATTTTTTTGAAATTGCTTATTTACCTGGAATTGTTTGATCTGACTTGCAGGCCACACAAATTTCTTAAAAGTTGCCACCTCAATTTTATGACTTCTGCAATTGCTTTGTGATCCTGATTGTGTTCCTTTTTCATGCTTCTTTTTACTTCCCCATTTTTCAGCTGTCTGGCTTTGAATTTTCTAGGTGGCTAAGCATTTCAGCAAACAATTTACTTAATTTTCCAATATCATTCTCCTTTTTGGCATTTGATCTTGGTTTGGTGGCTTGCTTTCAGTTTACAACCTAATTCTTGTGTTATTGTGTTGCTAAGTTGGACAGGAGCTGATTAGTCTCTTTGAGGCTTTCTGATCTTGGTGGTTTTCTCGCAGACATTTCATTACCAAACTAGATAACATCATCAGTGCTAAAAGTGAGGAGGAGGAAGAGGAAGAGAAAACGACTGTGGGTCCTGTGTGCTCTCTGAGCTTGGTGGTATTCTTGCAGAAATTTCATGACCCAACTACGTAATATCATCAGTGCTAGAAGGGAGTGGGGATTGCAGAGAGTAGGAGGAAGGAGGAGGAGGAGGAGGAGGAGGAGGAGGAGGAGGAGGAGGAGGAAAGTGACTATATAGTCCTTAGGACTCTCTGAGCATTTTGAGACATTTTGTGACCCAACTAGGTAACATCATCAGTAACAGTAGAAGGGGGTGAGGTCATATTGTACATAAACAGAGAGCTAACCCCCACAAGGACCGGACAGTTCCACCTTTTCCTGCAAAGCTTCTCTTCTATCTTTCTCTGCCAGCGGCGTCTTCCCCCCCACCCTCTGGGGTCCCAGCTCTCTTTGAATCTGCAGCCCCCCTCCCCCCCCTCCATAATCGGAATGTCACCAGCGAGAAGAACGATGACAGCAGACAGACAGATCCATCTTCTCCAACTGGCTGCGAAAGGAGACGCTACAGACTCTGAGTGGGTAGCTGGCTTTTCCGGAGAAGCTATTTTGGAAATCTCAGATTTCGGGTTGTGTGTCAGTCTTGGAGACTCAAATATTCACACGACAGGAATGTAAATTTATCTGTAAATTGTCCAGAGTGACTTAGACAGCGAGATTGGCAGCAAAGACTTAGAGGTTGATCTTATCTCCTTGCTGCCATCTAGGGAGCTTCAGGATTTATGCAGCCAAGCTCTGGGAGATAACACAGCTTACACCCGTTTGTTTAGTGTCTGTTCAAAGCTTTAACGGCACTGAGAAACTGACTTATGACCTTTTCTCAGATTTATGACCGTTCCAGCTTCCCCAGGGTCACCTGATTAAAATTCAGACATTGGGCAACTGATTCATATTTATGACGGTGATCAACTTTTGTGAACTTCTGACAAGCAGGGAAGCCAGATTCACTTAGCAATCATTTTACTAACTTTAACAACTATAGTGACTCACTTAACGGCGGTGGCAGGAAAGGTTGTAAAATGGTGAAAAATGCATTTAAGAGCTCTCTTGCTTAGCCACAGAAAATCTGAGCTCTATTGTGGCTGTAAGTCAAGGATGATGTGTACAAGACGAGAGAGCTGAGCTCTATTGTGGTCGTAAGTCAAGGACGCGAGAAAGGCTGATCTTCAGAGACATTTATCATCCCTTCTTTGCTGTGTTCACACAACACAATACAATGTGAAACCTGAATGAATAAACCAGAAGGATCCAACCTTGGCAACTTTAAGACTTGGCAACTTCAGGGGCTTTGGAGAATAGCTTGACCCCCTCTTCTTTGGGGCAGCCACTCAAATATCGGAAGGCTGCTATCATGTCTCCCCTGGTCCTCCTTTTCATCAAACTAGACATACCCAATTCCCACAGCCATTCCCGGTTGTTTGTGTTAATGTTTTAGAACTTAGAATAACTTTATGGTCACTTTAAATGTTCACTAACTGGCATACATTAAAATGAAATTTCGTTGCATGCAGCTCTCCAAGGGTCACCACCTCCAATATAAACTACAGAAACATGACGAAGGAAGGAAGGAAGGAAGGAAGGAAGGAAGGAAGGAAGGAAGGAAGGAAGGAAGGAAGGAAGAAAGAAAATAAATTATGATTACACCCACATGCCCACCTATATTATGTTTTAGCCTCCAGTCCCCTCATCATTCTGGTTGCTCTTCTCTGCACTTTTTTTAGAGTCTCGACATCTTTTTTATAGCGTGGTGACCAAAACTGGATGCAGGATTCTAGGTGTGGTCTTATTAAGGCTTTATAGAGTGGGATTAGTCCCTCCCTTGATCTTGATTGTATCCCTCTGTCAATGCAATTTAGGATTGCATTGGCTTTTCTGGCTGCCGCTGCACACAGCTGGCTCATATTTAATTGGTTGTCCACTAAGACACCGAGATCCCTCTCACAGTCACTGCTATTAAGCCTGGTTTCACCCACTCTATATGTCTACTTTTGGTTTCTCTTGCCTAAGTGTAGGACTTTACTTTTCTCTACATTGAATTTCATTTTGGTAGATAGGGCCCAGGGTTCAAGTCTGTCAAGATCCTTCTGGATCTTGAGCCTAGGGCCATGATGGGGAACCTATGGCATGCGTGCCATAGGTGGCACACAGGGCCATATCAGTGGGCACGCGAGCTCAGCTCTGGCACGTATGCGTGCGCCAGCCAGCTGATTTTTGTGCCTTCTGGGCCCACTGGAAGTTGGCAAATGGGCTGTTTCCGGCCTCCGGAGGGCCACGGGAGAGGGGAGGAGGCTGTTTTCTCCCTCCCCCGACTCCTAGAAAGGCTCTGGAGCCTGGGGAGGGCAAAAAACAGGCCTACCAGGCCCACCATGCCATCGTGTGCCAAAAGGGGGGGGAGCACAAGGGGGCATGGGTGCGGGGGGGGGGGGGGGGCACATAGAACAATGGGTGGGCACATGCATGCGTGATCCTCTTGTGCTCCACCCACTTTTGGCACACGATGGCAAAAAGGTTAGCCATCACTGTTCTAGGGTGTTGGCTATTCCTGCCAGCTTAGTATCATCCGCAAATTTGGCGAGTTCCCCTTCTATTCCCTCATCTAAGTCATTTATGAAGATATTGAAGGGTTCTGGGCCTAAGACGGAGTCTTGGGGTGCCCCACAAGGACCGTTCCTCTCTCCAAGCATTCTTGGGGTTTGGGTGGGTTCGAACGTTTTAGGGGTTCGGCGAACGGCTGTTTTCCATGCTGGCCTACGAGATCACCATCTTCCTGGGGAGAAGTTCAGATGATGGCACCCAGATCAGAAGCTTTCTGGATGTCAGGCAGACAGAGGCCTCCTTCGAAACCATCAAGCAGATTGCGCCATATTTAGAGGCGCCATTCATTGCGCTCGTGTTCCCTGAAATCCAGCCAAACTTCACAGGGCTAAATTTGAAACCGTTTCAGGCATCGCGTTTGGAACTCAACTTTGGAGAGTTGCTTGAAAATCTGAAGGCGGCCATCTGGAGCTTAGACACTGGCATCGATGGAGCAAACTGGAGAGAATGGACTCTTCCAGGCTGAAGCACTGAGGAGAACGAGAGGTTGATCCCCCTCTGTGCCCGTTAGCTGGAGACGGTTTCCCACCGTCTCTCCGTGAATCGGGCCTTTGAGAGGACTGATGGAGCTCTATGGAAATGAAATAATCCATGAATCCATGAATCAGGGGGCTGGAGGCTAAAACATACGAAGAACGGTTATAGGAATTGGGTAGGTCTAGTTTAATCAAAAGAAGAGTTAGGGGGGACGTGATAGCAGGAGCCTTGGTGGCACAGCAGACTAAAGTGCTGTTAACTAGCACCAGCTGCCTGCAATTACTGCGAGTTCAAATCTCACCAGGCTCAAGGTTGACTCAGCCTTCCATCCTTCCGAGGGGGGTAAAATGAGGACCCGGATTGTGGGGGCAATAAGCTGACTTGGTATAAAAAAGAATATCTACTAAGCAGGTATACACAAAAGTCTGAAGGCTATTGCTTAACGCATTGTAAGCCGCCCTGAGTCTCCGGAGAAGGGCCGCATATAAATCGAACCAATAAATACAATAAATAAAAAAATAAAAAATAAAAAATAAAAAATAAAAAATAAAAATAAATAAATAAATAAATAAATAAATAAATAAATAAATAAATAAATAAATAAATAAATAAATAAATAGAAGTCTTCCAATATTTGAGGGGCTGCCCCACAGAAGAGGGAGTCAAGCTATGCTCCAAAGCACCAAAGAAGGCAGGACAAGAAGCAATGGGTGGAAACTCATCAAGGAGAGAAGCAACTTGGAATTAAGGAGGAATTTCCTTTCAGTGAGGACAATTAAACAGTGGAACTGCTTGCCACCAGAAGCTCCATCACTAGAGGATTTCAAAAAGAGATTGGACAACCATTTGTCTGAAATGGTACTATAAGGTCTCCTGCTTGAGCTGGGGGTTGGACTAGAAGACCTCCAAGGTCCCTTCCAACTCTGTTATTCCTTCCTTCCTTCTTTCCTCCCTCCCTCCCTCCCTCCCTCCCTCCCTCTCTCCTTTCCCCCTTGGAACAGTATAGGGTCTCCTGCCTTAGCAGGGGGTTGGACTAGAAGACCTCTGAGGTCCTTTCTGGCTCTGTTATTCTGTGATTCAATGACTGGCATTCCAGATGGCTGTGCTATCTTGCAGAAGAAGAGCCAGCGTGCAGAGAAATAATTGCCCAAAAAAAAAAAAGGAGAATCCATCTGGAATCTGTTTAGGATGGGCCGGCTTTTTCCAAAGGCAGAAAATAATTCAGCAGCATTTCTTCAGACTGGTCTCTTCGCCTGCCTGATTTGCAACATAGGAAGAAAAGCCCAGGTTGAGACACAAACTCGTCTTCCTTGCAAAAAAGAAAACAGCCCCTCTTTCGCAGATTCACCTGTTGTCCATCTCATTGCCCTCCTCTCTTCTTGGAGGAAAATGAAAAAGTCTCCCAAATCTGGACCAGCCTGTGCCTCCCACAATCAGAGCAGAGCTGGAAGGGACCTGGGAATGTTCTGCCCCAGCTACGGATCCCAAGAAGTGTAGCACACACACACAGCTCCAAAAACTCCATTTAATACAAACAGATCCCTTTCAAAATACAGGCTTTAACCACCAATGTCCTTATCGGCCTGCTATGAATTACAGAGATTAAACAAAGTCCGACAAGGGTTGGCAATCAGCCCAGAAACCAAGTTGTAACAAAAAACTCACTCTCAAAATGCTCTGCGTAGGACCAAACGTTGTTTCCAGCAACATTTGCCAGCTGTGTGCAAACTGAAATAGGCTAAGGGAGTGGCTAATTAACCACAAGCCTTACTCTCGAGGAGACCTCCTTCTGAGTAGCCACTCCTGCCTTTTGGCAGCCCTGCATGCTCAAGCATTGAGGAGAGGCTCCTCTACTTCACTCTCTCCACTTGAAGGAGCCTCTGGAGGTTCTGAAGGCCCTGGCTGAATCCCCGCCTCTGGCACCACATCCTCTTCAGCCTCCTCGCTGTCCAACTCGAGCACTGGCTGCACAGGCTGCTGGCGCGACACCACACCAGCCTCCTTGTCGTCGGGATCAGTCACAATCCGCGCAGGCCGCTGGCGGACCACAACAGGGAGGTCTTCTAGTCCAACCCCCTGCACAAGCAGGAGATCCCAGACCAGTTTAGACAGATGGTTGTCCAAACTCTTCTTGAAACCCGCCAGTGATGAAGCACCCACAACTTCTGGTGGCGAGCTGTTCCACTGGTTAATCACCCTCACTGTTAGGCAGTTTCTCCTTAATTCCAGGTTGCTTCTCTCCTTGATTAGTTTCCATCTGTTTCTTTTTCTTGCCTTCTGATGCTTTGGAGAATAGACTGTCCCCCTCTTTTTTGGGGCAGCCCCTCTAATACTGGGAGACTGCTATCCTGTCCCCACCCCCCCAGTCCTTCTTTCTCTAGACTGGGCAAACTCAAATCCTGCAACCGTTCTTCGTATGTTTTAGCCTCCAGGCCTTTAATCATCTTAGTTGCTCTTCTTCGCACTTCATTCTGCAGAAAAAACCATGGCTACCAACCTGCCTTCCATGGAGGACCAGTATACTGCACGAGTCAAAAAGAGGGCTGGGAAAATATTTACAGGCCCTTCGCATCCTGGACATAAATTGTTTCAACTCCTCTCCTGGCCTCTTCTGGGTCTCCCAAGGGGAATGGCGGCTTGCCGGCTTTGCAGCTCCCTCTCAGGGCGCCAGAGCTGCGGCTGGGGAGGCTGGGAGCGACAGTTCACAGGTGTGATGGCATCCTGACACGAGCACAATTCTGGCCTTGATCTATTGACTTGGTAAGCACGGGACCCAAACCTTGGAGCGTCAACATACGGAGAAGGCTGGATGCCAAGAAATAGCAGGAATGTGTATTTCTGCTGCAATTTTTTTTCTTTTGCAGCAAAACTACCTACTTCTCCATGTCAGTCTGCAAAAATCTCTTTTGTGCACCAGGAGTTTTATTGTTTGGGGTGCCTTGTTGCAGACATAAGGCATGGAAAGACTACTCTGCAAATTTTGCATCCGTCTGGGGGAATACACGAAGCCTGAAACCACCATGGCGCATAGGGGTATCTCTATGCATTTGCTGCAAAGAATGCCCGTTTCCATCTACATGAGGGGTGGGTGGGAATTCGCTTCCGTTTCCTTTTCATTTTTGCAGAAGAACCTGGGGCGGGTGGGAGGGGGGGGGGCTTTGCGTTGTGGTTCTCAGTTTTGCAAGGTCAGAAAAAGGAAAGGAAGTCCCAAATCACCTTCAAACAGTTTTTTACCTGGAAGATTTTCCTGTTTTCCCCAACATATTTTACTTTTAAAACAGAACAGTGGCTGGCGGGCCATTGAATATATGGAAATACGAGAAGGATTTTTTTCCATCTAAAGTTTTGTGTGTTTGTGTGTGTGTTAAACTCGGATACATATTTTAGGAGTAAACACACCATCACTGAGAGTTGTGTGTGCAAATTTGTAATATAATAATAATAATAATAATAATAATAACCATCATCATCATCATCATCATCATCATCATCATCATCATCGACAATTCTAATTTTTCCCCATGGAAGTGTTTTATATTGGAGGGGATACAGATCTCTCTTTATCGCTCTCTCTCTCTTTCTCTCTTTCACTCTCTTTCAAACACACACACACACTTTTCCTTTCTGTCTCTCTGTCTCTTTGTCTCTCTCTCTTTCTCACTCATTCACACACACACAAACACACACTGTCTCCCTCTGTCTCTGTCTCTTTTTCTTTCTTTCTCTCTCTGTCCCTCTCTCTCACACACAAACTTTTTTATCTGTGTCTCTCTTTCATTCTCTTTCTCTCTCTCTCTCTCTCATGCACACACACTTTATCGCTTTCTGTTTCTCTTTTTCTGTCTCTGTCTCCTCTCTCTCCCTCTCTTTCTTTCTCTTTCTCTGTTTTTCTCTCTGTGTGTGTTTCTCTCTCTATGTGTCTCTCCCTTACTCACTCTATTTCTCTTTCTCCCTCTGTCTTTCTCTCTGTCTCTC
>WNWU01000238.1:357186-367405 GCA_012654045.1 Ptyas mucosa
AGATAGATAGATAGATAGATAGATAGATAGATAGATAGAGAGAGAGAGAGAGAGATGGATAGGTGGATGGATGGATGAATGGATGGTTAAATAGTTATACGTGATAGAACTAATAAATAGACAGACAGACAAACAGACAGACAGACAAGGATGGATGGATGGATGGATGGACGGACAGATGGATAGACGGAACAGTTTGCCTTCAGACGTTGTAGGTGCTCCATCACTGGAGGTTTTCAAGAAAAGATTGGGCATCCATTTTCTAGGATGGTATAAGGACTCCTGCCTTGAGTTGGACTGGATGACCTCCATGGTCCCTTCCAGCCCTGTGATGCTATGATTCAACGATCCTCAAAGTTTGATGAGAATTTCTGAACGGTTTGGTGTAATGAAGGGAGAAAGTCAGGGAGCAGTTGAGCACGTAGTCTTCTCACTTCAACCATCCTCACCCAAGCAATGTTTCCCCTGGCTTTATGGCCCTTAGTCAATCATTGGCTGACGTCTGCCATTCCTGCTTAATATTTACCTGGAGGTGTTGGGGAGACTATTAATGTTACATTTGCAAGAACCAGGAGCGGAGGGTGGTTACGCAGCCCAAACTCCTTGTAACCCTTGCAAAACTCTCGTAATAACCTCTGTCGAACACGGTGCTGTTGGGAGGTTGTGCCATCGCAGAGGTTACAGGAAACTTTCCAATTAAATCCAGGCAGGGAGGGGGAGGAGAATTTCCCAGGTTAATTTTCCTGCCAAAATGTAGAGTTGCTTTAGGATGCCCCTCCTGAAGGATGCTGCCGCAGACAGAAAGTTGCAACCTGCAATAAGCGACATTCGCCATTTCCTTCCAATTCCAAACTCCATCCCGTTTGGATTTAGATGCTGATCTCACCTGGGCCTAGGATTTTCCCTATTTAGTCTGCCTCACAAGGTGTGTTTTTATCCTCTGTAAGGCACCCACCGCAGAAGACTCGTACGCCATTCGCAAAGCCGCCTCTTGAAAACCACGGGGATCGTCCAACCCGAACGGTCCTTCTTGCTGGTCTTTGCAATCTGGAGATCTCTTCAGCCTCATGTTTGTCCAGGTAATCTCTTCTTCCAAGATGCTCCTGGGTGTAGTTAACTTTGATCTTGGTTTCCGTGGTCATTCTGATTTCCCAATGCGTGGGCTTTTGACTCCCAGCATGGATGGTTGGGGAATTCTGGGAGCTGAAGTCCAACCGTCTTAAAGATTGAGAAACTTTGATGTAGGGAGGGTGGGGGAGCTGTGTTGTGGGTTCCCAGCCTGTGCTTAGCAGACCCCACATTATCAGGTTTTCATGTTAAACCAGAACAGGGTTAGTTGTTCCAGTGAATGGAGACTTTCCTTTCCTTTCCTTTCCTTTCCTTTCCTTTCCTTTCCTTTCCTTTCCTTTCCTTTCCTTTCCTTTCCTTTCCTTTCCTTTCCTTTCCTTTCCTTTCCTTTCCTTTCCTTTCCTACCCTTCCCTTCCCCTTCCCCTTCCCCTTCCCCTTCCCCTTCCCCTTCCCCTTCCCCTTCCTTTCCTTTCCCTTTCCCTTTTCCTTTCCTTTCTTCCCCCTTCCCCCCTTTGTCCTTTTCCTTTTCTCCTTCCTTTCTTTTCCCTTCTCCTCCCTCCCCTCCCCTCCCCTCCTCCGTGCAAGGATGAGGGGCTCTTCCTGACCCAAGGGGGAAGGAAGGATCTGGTGCAGGACTCCTGTCCTTGACCAGCAATGCCCAGTTCCCAGGCTGGCTCCACATTGGGGAACACTGACCTGGCTTGCAAAGACCTCCGTGGTGCCAGGTAAAAATTGACTCAGGGATCTGGAAGCGTCCTCCTTCTTCAGAGCAGTACTAGCGGATGGGCAAAGAATCAACATAAGGAGGCCCACAATGATGCATTTGGAGCGGCCACATGTCCAGAATAAGATACTCATGACCACTGCAAGGAGTAAAACATCGAAATAGCAATTGACAGAGAAGAGACAGAATGCGTGGAAAAACTCCCCTTCCTAGGGACGTAGATCGCTCAAAGCAGTGAATGCGGCCTTGAAATAAAACCTCGGACTGCACGGGGTCACACAACAATGCTGAACAGGAGCCGAATGTGGAAAAGCAAGGTGTTCAGCTGGAAGTCTGCTTATGTTGTTGCAACCGTTACTTGCCAAAGGACGCGGGGGGAGGGAAGAGTGAGAAGGAACGCAGGCTCCAGACTTCAAGATGGAGAGCTGTGAGAGCCAAGGACACTCCGGCGGGTGTTGGCCAAGACCAGAGGCTGGGCTTCACTCAACGGACTCTCAACATTCTTCAGCATCCCAGGACTTGCGTTTGCTCAGCCGGGAACTGCCCATCGCAGGGTCTTTACCTGTCAGCGGTCCAATGCATCAGCCTTGCGAAGCTGCTACCCACCTGGCCCCTGGAAGAGGGAAAGCCAGCCCCTCAAACAGGGGAAGCATCAGCTCCCAGTTTCTCATGATGGCTAAAGAGAGCCTCCATGGACAGAGGCAGTCTATCTCTGGGCGGACAAATAGCAGGCACACCGTTTGCATCTTCAGCTCACGGAGAGAAAGGGTTGGGGGAAGATGGAAAAAGGGAAGCACGGGAAGGCTTGGCATGGCGACCTCTTTCCACCTTTTCAAATCTTGCCCTGCCTGCTTCTTTGAGATTTTCTATGCTCTGGTTGGTGTCCGCTTTGATGGTCTCTAGCCATTGTTGTTCTATGGAGGCCATGGAGCGAAGCCCAGCTCCTCTTGCCTGAACTTATTCCAGGGATTTCCTTGTGGTCTCTCGTCCAAATGCTAACAGGCTCTATGGAGGCTTAGTTTCCAGGCAAAGTTGGTTTGGAAGTTAAACACTGCCCCCTGCTGACCGAGAGTGGGAATGGACTGCATTCATTTTTGCATTTTGCATTTTTAAAGAAAAGCCTGGAGATTGAATGGATGCATGAGTAGATGATTGGTGGAAAAATGGATGGATGGATGGATGGATGGATGGATGGATGGATGGACAGACAGATAAGAAGATGATAGATATATTCTCCAAAGCACCTGAGGGCAGGACAAGAAGCAATGGATGGAAACTAACCAAGGAGAGAAGCAACCTGGAATTAAGGAGAAACTTCCTGACAGTAAGAACAATTAATCAGTGGAACTGCTTGCTACAAGAAGTTGTGGGTGCTCTATCACTGGAAGTTTTCAAGAGGAGATTGGAGAACCACTTGTCTGAGATAGTATAGGTTCTCCTGTTTGAGCAGGAGGCTGGACTAGAAGACCTCCAAGGTCCCTTACAGATTCTCTTCTCTTCTCTTCTCTTCTCTTCTCTTCTCTTCTCTTCTCTTCTCTTCTCTTCTCTTCTCTTCTCTTCTCTTCTCTTCTCTTCTCTTCCCTTCCCTTCCCTTCCCTTCCCTTCCCTTCCCTTCCCTTCTCTTCTCTTCCCTTCCCTTCTCTATTCTAAATTTTATTATTCTATTTTCTATTCTATTCTCTATTCTCTATTCTCTATTCTCTATTCTCTATTCTCTATTCTCTATTCTCTATTCTCTATTCTCTATTCTATTCTATTCTCGCTCTAGATAGAGAGAGAGAGAGAGATAGATAGATAGATAGATAGATAGATAGATAGACAGACAGACAGATAGACAGATAGAGGTAGGTAGATAGGTAGGTAGACAGACAGACAGACGGAGACAGATAGATAGTGGTAGGTAGGTAGGTAGGTAGAGAGATAGAGCTAGAAATAAAGAGAGAGAAAAAGAGAGAGAGATGAGAGAGAGAATGAATATAGGTGGTAGATAGCACAGAGGGAGGGTCAGCTGGGAAAGGTGGCCTTGCCTTCCTTCTCAACCTTATCTGACCCCTCCCCCCCCTCCCCCCTGTATTTCAGCCTGCAAGACCAGGCCATGGGCTGTGAATTCTCCGAAAGGTGAGCTGCCGTTCCTTGCTAGCATCGCTTCTTAGCGCCCGGAGGGGGGTTCATGGGGGGGAGGAGGTTAGGGCTGCTTGGGTCTTGATCCTGCCCTTTTTGTGGGGTGGGGGGGCTGAAGCTAATGTCCATCTGGCTCAGGAGTCACTGACTAGCCAGGAGGGTCCTTCTAGGCTTAGTGACTTAGGATCATTTTCCATACTTACGACCGTGGCAGCATCCCTCTGGTCATGGGATCAAAATTCAGACATTCGACAACTGATCTGTATTTATGACGGTTGCAGTGTTTCCGGGATCATGTGATCCCCTTTTGCGACCTTCCCACAGCCAATGGGGAAGCCGGATTCACTCAATAAACTGTCTTACTAATTGAACGGCCTCAGTGATTCGCTTAACCACGGTTGCGAGAAAGGTCGTAAAACAGAACAAAATTCAGTTAACAACCGTTTCAGTTAGCAACAGAAATTTGGAACTCAACCGTGGTCGTAAGTCGAGGATCTCCCTGGAAAAGCATCCATTAAAACGAAGATGAGCCGCAAAGGCACGAATAAAAGATCCGAAGGACTACAAAAACCCAGCCTGCTCCGTTGATGGTGTGGGGGGTGCATTGCCCAGACTGCATGCCAACCTGTGCCCATCCATGCAAAGCCTCTTGGATTCGTTTTGCAGGGAGTCCTCAACTTACAACTCCTCATTTAGTGACCATTCGAAGTTATGACGCCACTGAAAACAGTGACCATTTTTCACACCACCTTTGCTGCATCCCCACGGTCACGTGATCCAAATTCGAATGCTTGGCAACTGGCATGTACTTATGACGGTTGTGGCATCCCGGGGTTCACACAATGCCCTTTTGCGACCTTCGGACCAGCCAAGTCAACGGGGAAAGCCGGATTCACTTAACAACCGTGTTACACAATTAATTATTAACTGTGTTCATCAACTGTGTTAATAGGGTTAGTTACTGTGAAATGGTCTAAGGTTGGAGGGTGGACTAGAAGACCTCCGAGGTCCCTTCTTGAACCTGAAACTAACTTACTGTAACAACCGCAACGGGTCACTTAACAACAGTGTGAAGAAAAGGTGGTAAAATGGGACAAAACTTTCCTTAACCACTTGTCTTGTTTAACGACGGAAATTTGGGGCTCAGTTTTGGTAGTAAATTGAGGGCTACCTGTATTTTTCTCCGGCTCGTAGGCATTTTCACTCACAATCCCCCAGCTGCAATCAAACAATTAAGGCAGCACAACACGAAAGTGCGACTGTGGTTTTGCTCTTGCGTGACTAATGGGAAGTGTTAAGGAATATGCGCAGAGTAACCCTTGAGTAGCAAGGGTGTGCACATGAGAAACAACTGAGAGTGATTGTGAATAAGCACTGTCAATACACAGATACACTGAGTTATGATATTCTGTTACTTTTAGGAAAAAGTAAAGCAAAGTCCAATAAACAATCCAGGTCATACACAGATAAAGATAGTTAAATTGTCCATCCAGGAATATTCCAAGAATAAAGTCTTCTTACCAGTTGTTGTAGTCATACGCAATAAAACAGTTCTTTTTGGAGTTGCAAACAGGAACAAGTACAGCAATAAAACAATCAGTAAAACAGTAGAAAACAACAAGTATCAATGATCAAGCAGTGATCATGCAGAGAGAACAGGCAGAGAGGAGCAGAGGTAGCAATAATAATGTAATAAGAAAAATAAGCCATGGTTCAAGCTTCCTCTTAAGTACATTAACTACAGAGCTAGCCAATCAGAATACAGTATGATGCAATACAGCATTACAGTCTTAAAGCTATATATTACATTTTGACTGCAAACATGCATTGATGGTTTATATATATTGCAACCCAACCAGTTAGGCAATAGCCATTCCCTAACAGGAAGCGCGTAGGAAGGCTGTCCTGACACGTGTGTGTGTGTGTGTTTGTGTGTGTGTGTGTGTGTGTGTGTGTGTTTGTGTGTGTGAAAATCCAGTTGCTTCCTGAGATGCTCACCCACCGGGAAACAGAGCTGGCTGTCCTTGCAATGCAGTAACTCCATTTTTTTGTAATAATTTTGCAGCTGTGTTGGTAGCGGTGAGCAAAGCCTCCCTTCCTGGCATTTCTGGTGAGTGCCAAAACTTTCCAAAGATCAAGACGATAAGATCCCCGCTGTTGATACAGCTTGGGGTTGATACAGAAGGATTTTGTATTTATTATTTGCTATTTTTATTTATTTGTATCCCGCCTTCATTACTTTTGGAAATAATGAACATCCAATACTCCTTCCTCCTATGTGGAGGACTAGAACTCACCGTCTCCTGGTGTTTGGCCCAATGTCACCCAGTCGGCTTTCATGCCTAAGGCAGGATTGGAACTCACCATCTCCGCTTTCTACCTGGTGCCTTAAACTGCTACACCTGAGTTTTTCCTGCATTTTTCTCAATTTTCACGTCTTACCTATAACTCTGAGATTACTTTGTGGTCTCCTGTCCAAGGACCCAGACTTGGCCACCTTGGTACCCAGCCAGCTGCTGCAATCCAGTGAAACGTTGGCAACAAAGAAATAAAACACATTTTCTGACTTCCTTAAAGCAGAATTTAAGCCGTTCCTGGCTCTCTCGCAGCAAGGCGAGAAACGTCTTTTACGCCTCTTGAATTCCATCTAGGGGACCAAGGCAACTGCTCCATTCCCCCCCCCCTTCTCAGAGGGTCCGGGGTGCAGCATCTGTGGGTGGCCGAGGGTCAAAACCTTCAAAATGGCAGCTGAGAGGAAAGCCCTCCTATTTAATCAGCCTCACATGGTATGATTGACGCATGGAAAAAGAAGGCAGGGAGCTTGTCAGAGGTTGTGGCTGCCATCTTGCCTTTTTTGACCTACAGAGGGACATCTATGCTGGCTTCCTTGTTTTTATGTCCACCCCCCAGTCAAAAATCACACTAAGCCATTTTTCCTTACAGCAACCGGGTTTAAAACATTCCTTTTCCAGCAGGCAAGCCTGGCATAACCTCTTTTAAATTGTTTTAAGTTTTAAATTTTAAATTTTAAATTGGGTTTTATAATTGTGGTTTTAAATTGTTTTTGGGCCATAGTATTTAAAATATTTTAAAATGTTTTTAATGTTTGTATTACATGTATTTTATCTTGGCTGTTCACCGCCCTGAGTCCTTCAGGAGTAGGGCGGTATATAAATTTAATAAATAATAATAATAATAATAATTTAAAATGAGTATAAATCATAGTTAGCCAAAATAACCAATGATGTGCATCAGTCTTAACCACGATACAGCTGCCCCATTCTTAACACAGCTGGTTCTCAACTTCCAACCGCTGGTTTAACCATTCAAAGTTACAACGGCAGTGAAAGAAAATTGACTTATGACTTGTCCTCGCACTTATGACCGTTGCAACATCCTCACGAGTCCTGTTGGGTGTTTGGCAACCGGCATTTAGATCCACTTAATGATTGTGTGATTCACTTAACAACCAGAGTGATTTGCTTAGCAAGCCAGGGCGCAAACATGTGCAGAACTGGGTGCTGTTTAACGACGGCGTGATCCAGTTAACAACGGTGGCAGAAAAGGTTGTAAAATCGAGTCTGGTTCACTTAACCACTGCCTTGTTTAGCGACAGAAAATCTGGTCCCATTTCTGGTCGCATGTTGAGGACTACTGGGATTCAATCGATGCCCGGTTCAGTGTGTTGGGGAGCCTAGTCAATGGGCTTTCTTTGGGGGCGGGGGGACCCCACGTATGACGGACCCTCTTCTCCCTCCTGCTCCTCCAGGTTCTGCCTGTCCCTCCTGCTCCTGCTGCTCCTGCTGGCTCTGCTGGGCTGCTGCCTCCGGTGCTGGCTGGGGCGGCCCAGGCTCCCGGCGGCCCAGAACTCCCTCGTGATCTTCACGGTGGGGGAAACCGAGTCACTTCACGGTGGGTTTCAAGTCCGGGTGCTGGAGAAACGCTTCGTCTTGGCTGAGTTGGGGGCCTGCGTGGCAGGGAAGTCCATGGGGGGTGGGGGGCAGAAAAGTCAGGATGGCGGCCCTAGGAAACCCCTCCCCCAATCCTGTCAGTGCAACTGGGATCCTGCGTTCGTTGCCATTGTGGCCACACAAGGATGGACGATGGAGACCCTTGAGGCAAAAGAGGTTGGACCCTGCAGGGAGATATGGAGATGATAGGCAGGCAGACAGACAGACATAGAAATAGAGATGGATGAGTGGATGGATGGATAAATGAGAGATGAGAGAGAGAGAGAGAGAGAGATAGATGGATGGATGGATGGATGGATGGATGGATGGATCAATTGATTGATCGATCGATAGATAGATAGATATAGTAGATGGATGGATGGATAAAGATGTGGATAAGAAATGGATGGATAGATAGAATCCTCCTGGTTAGTGCTGGCTTCCCGGGAGGTTACACGAGGCTGGCTCCAGAGGATTATTAACGCTTCTTTGAGTGAGGGTGCCCTGCCGGTTGCTTTGAAAGAAGCGGTGGTGAGGCCCCTCCTCAAGAAGCCCTCTCTGGACCCGGCTGTGTTGGCCAACTATCGTCCAGTCTCCAACCTTCGTTTCATTGCGAAGGTTGTTGAGAGTGTGGTGGTGCGGCAGCTTCCACAGTACCTGGATGAAGCTGTCTATCTAGACCCGCTCCAGTCCGGCTTCAGGCCTGGGCACAGCACGGAAACGGCATTGGTCGCGTTGGTTGATGATCTCTGGAGGGCTCGGGATAGGGGTTGCTCCTCTATCCTGGTCCTATTAGACCTCTCAGCGGCTTTTGATACCATCGACCATGGTATCATGTTGCGCCGGTTAGAGGGGTTGGGGGTGGGGGGCACCGTTTTGCGGTGGTTCTCCTCCTACCTCTCCGACCGGTCGCAATCAGTGTTGGCAGGGGGGCAGCGGTCGACCCCGAGGTGCCTCGCTTGCGGGGTACCGCAGGGATCGGTCCTCTCGCCCCTCCTGTTCAACATTTATGTAAAGCCGCTGGGCGAGATCATCCATGACTTTGGGGTGGAATTCCACCAGTACGCTGATGATATTCAGCTGTACATCTCCACCCCAGGCCACCCCAACGATGCCCTTGAAGTGATGTCCCAGTGCCTGGAGGCCGTGCGGGCCTGGATGGGGAGGAACAGGCTTCGTCTCAACCCTTCCAAGACCGAGTGGCTGTGGCTTCCGGCGTCCCGATATAGCCAGCTGGTGCCATCGCTGGTTATTGGGGGTGAATCATTGGCCCCCACGGAGAGGGCTCGCAATTTGGGTGTCCTCCTGGATGCACGGCTGTCTTTAGAAGAGCACATGACGGCCGTGGCCAGGGGGGCTTTCTATCAGGTTCGCCTGATACGCCAATTGCGTCCCTTTCTGGATCGGGACTCCCTACGCACAGTCACTCAGGCACTCGTCATTTCCCGCCTGGACTACTGTAACGCTCTCTACATGGGGCTCCCCTTGAGGTGCATCCGGAGGCTCCAGTTGGTCCAGAATGCGGCCGCGCGGGGGATTATGGGAGCAACGGGACGCTCCCATGTGACACCTCTCCTGCGCGAGCTGCACTGGCTTCCTGTGGTCTTCCGGGTGCGCTTCAAGGTGTTGGTGACCACCTTTAAAGCGCTCCATGGCTTAGGGCCAGGGTACTTACGAGATCGCCTTCTGCCGCCAATAGCCTCCCACCGGCCAGTACGTTCGCACAGAGAGGGCCTCCTTAGGGTGCCGTCCGCCAGACAATGCCGGCTGGCGACCCCCAGAGGGAGAGCCTTTTCTGTAGCGGCACCCGCCCTGTGGAATGACCTACCCCCAGAGATACGCATGATACCTGACCTCCGGGCTTTCCGACGAGCCCTGAAAACACATTTATTTCATCTAGCCGGCCTGGCTTGACCCTATTGTTTCGGTTTTAAATTATAAATTGGTTTTAACTTGGTTGTTTTAAATTGTGGGCCAAAACTATTTAATTATTTTAAATTGTTTTTTAATTTTGTATGCTCTATTTTATTTTGGCTGTTCACCGCCCTGAGTCCAGCTGGAGAAGGGCGGTATACAAATTAAATAAATAAATAAATAAATAAATAAATAAATAAAGAGGTAGATAGATAAGAAATAAATGGATAGGTAGAGGGATAGACAGAAAGACAGATAGATAGAGATGGATAGATGATGATGGATAGATAAGTAAATGGGGAAGAGAGAGGTGAAAGAGAGAGAGAGATGTGAATAAGGAATGGATGGATAGATAGAAAGAGGTATAAGAATAGATAAGAAAGAAAGAAAGATGAGATAGATAGATAGATAGATAGATAGATAGATAGATAGATAGATAGA
>WNWU01000238.1:371193-388246 GCA_012654045.1 Ptyas mucosa
TGGGGTCCTTGGTGGTCTCTAAGCTTGGTTGCTTTCTTGCAGACATTTCATGACCCAACTAGGTAATATCATCAGTGCTAGAAAGGAGGAGGAGGAGGAAGAAAAGGACTCTGGGGTCCTTGGTACTCAGAGAGTTGTTTGGCTGTTCCCTTGCAGACCTTTCGTTACCCATCCTGAGTGCTGGAAGAGGGTATGTGGAGAGGAGGAGGAGGAGGAGAAGAAGGGAGAAGACTGTGGTGTCCTTCATACTCTCTGAGTTTAAGCAAACCACCGCAGTTGTTAAGTGAGTCGTGTGGTCATTAAACAAATCCAGCTTCCCCAGCGGTGAAATGCTACCGGTTCGTGCGAACCAGTAGTGATAAAAACTACCATCCCAACCGGTATTTCCGATGATCAGCTGTGCCGCGCGATTTAAAATAGCTAGAAAGAAGGAAATCCTGCTTGCTAGTGAATCTAAATCGCGCGGCACAGCTGTTCCCGCCCTCGCTGTTCTACTTACTGTCCCAAGCCTCCTTTTTCCATGCGAAGCGCACATTTGGTGCATGTGCGTGCACACAGCGTGCATTTGGCATGAACTGCGCATGCGCAGGCAACAAACTGGTGGCAAACCACGGAGGATTTCACCACTGAGCTTCCCCCATAACTTTGCTTGTCGCAAGCCCCCTGGGAAATTCTCAAATGGCAATCACATGACCCCAGGACACTGAAAGTGCTCTAAATCCATGTGCAAAGTATCCAAATTTTGATCACGTGACCGGGGTGGTGGCGCAGCAGTGGTCGCAACTACGAGGACTGGTTGCAAGTCGCTTTCTCCAGGGCTGTTGTAACTTTGGGTGGCTGCTAAATGAATGCTTTGCAGGTCAAGGAGCCCAGCCTGCTGAATTGGGGCAGGAGATAAATTGCCCA
The DNA here is from genome assembly GCA_012654045.1 of Ptyas mucosa. Classification (NCBI taxonomy): domain Eukaryota; kingdom Metazoa; phylum Chordata; class Lepidosauria; order Squamata; family Colubridae; genus Ptyas; species Ptyas mucosa. Next base: position 372,100 of record WNWU01000238.1, read on the forward strand.
CATAAATCACATCCCTAAATTGTGATGTCAATTTCCTTCCTATCAGGGAAGTTAATTGAGACACTAAGTAGGTAATATAAGCCAGTTTGCTGTCCACATTTCAAAAACAGGAGCCAGCCAATGCAAAGTTTATTCAAACGCGGTTAGATAATCTGGGTTTTTAAAGGAGCTGCGTAACCAAGGCAACTAAAATAAATTCAGAGGTAAGGAACACTATGATCCATATGTATTTATTCATTACATTTTTTTTTAAAAGCTAACAATCTTGGGGTAAAACACAACCTGTGTGTTTCTCTTTCCCTTTGAGAAAACAACATTTCTGAAATCATACAAGATGAGGTCAACTAAGGTGAGGAACAAGAATCCAGGAGAAGAGAATAAATCGCCATTCCCAAGAAATTGACATCGAACGCTAATTCTTTTCTTGCAAAATAATTGTTTGAGAAGGGAAGTTTGAATTCACATCGAGGGAAACACGCTGGCAGGGTTCACACGTAAAAGCCAGACCCAGGTTAATAAAACCCATCTGCTGAGTTTGCATCATACAATGTGCAAACAGATTCATTTTTTTAAATTATAGAAATGGAATAACAGAGCTGGAAGGGACCTTGGAGGTCTTCTAATCCAACCCCCTGCTTAGGCAGGAAACCCTACACCACTTCAGACAAATGGTTATCCAACCTCTTCTTAAAAACTCCCAGTGTTGGAGCATTCACAACTTCTGGAGGCAAGTTGTTCCACTGATTAATTGTTCTCACTGTCAGGAAATTTCTCCTTCGTTCTAAATTGCTTCTCTCCTGGATTAGTTTCCACCCGTTGCTTCTTGTCCTGCCCTCAGGTACTTTGGAGAATAGCTTGACTCCCTCTTCTTTGGGGCAGCCCCTCAATTATTGGAACACTGCTATTCTGTCTCCCCTCGTCCTTCTTTTCATCAGACTAGACGTGCCCAGTTCCTGCAACCGTTCTTCCTATGTTTTATCCTCCCGTCCCCTCATCATCTTGGTTGCTCTTCTCTGCACTCTTTCCAGAGTCTCAACATCTTTTTTACATCGTGGCGACCAGAGGTGGATTTCAGCAGGCTCTGACCAGTTCTGGAGAACCGGTAGCGGAAATTTTAAGTAGTTCAGAGAACAGGTAATAAAAATTCTGACTGGTCCCACCCCCATCTATTCTCTGCCTCCCAAATCCCAGCTGATCAGGATGAAATGGGGATTTTGCAGTAACCTTCCCCTGGAGTGGGAATGGAGATTTTACAGTATCCTTCCCATGCCACACCCACCAAGCCACGCCCACCAAGCCATGCCACGTCCACCAAGCCACACCCACAGAACCGCTAGTAAAAAAATTTGAAACCCACCACTGGTGATGACCAAAACTAAATGCAGTATTCCAAGCGTGGCCTTACCAAGGCATTATAAAGTGGCATTAACACTTTTAACGTGATCTTGATTCTCTCCCTCTGTTGATGCAGCCCAGAGCTGTGTTGGCTTTTTTGGCAGCTGCTGCACACGGCTGGCTCATATCTCAATGGTTGTCCACTAGGACTCCAAGATCCCTCTTACAGTTACTGCTATTGAGCAAAGTACCACATATACAGTACCTGTGCATTTGGTCTTTCTTCCCTAAATGTAGAACCTTGCTTTTTTCACTGTTGCATTTCATTTTGTTAGATAGCGCCCAATGTTCAAGTCTGTCAAGATCCCTCTGTACCTTAAGTCTTTAACTTCTGGAGTGTTGGCTATTCCTGCCAGCTTGGTGTCATCTGCAAATTTGATGAGTTCCCCATCTATCCCCTCATCCAAGTCATTAATGAAGAAGTTGATTATGGTTGAATGCAGTGTTTCTTAAACTTGGCCCCTTTAAGAGGGATGGACTTCAACTCCCAGAATTCCCTAGGCAGAGTTGGCTGAGGAATTCTGGGAGTTGAAGTCCACCCCTCTTAAAGGGGCCAAGCCTGAGAAACACTGCCTCAATGGGATAACTGATTCTCCCAACAAAATAAACCACAAACAAGCCAGCTTCATTTTCATTCAAGTTTGTGCGTTGGGTGGATCTTACCAACTCCCATTTCCCAATGTAGGGGTAGTCCTTTTTTAAAAAAAATTTGATTTATATGCCGCCCTTCTCCGGAGACTCAGGGCGGCTTACAATGCGCTAAGCAATAGCCTTCATACTTTTGTATATTTATACAAACTCAGCTTATTGCCCCCACAATCTGGGTCCTCATTTTACCCACCTTAGAAAGGATGGAAGGCTGAGTCAACCTTGAGCCTGGTGGGATTTGAACTTGCAGTAATTGCAGGCAGCTGATCTTAATAACACTGCTTTAGTCTACTGAGCTAAACCAGGCTCCTTAACTTTCAATCATTCGTTTAGTGACCATTCAAAGTTGCTTATGACTTATGACCATTTTCCACACGTACAACCGTTGCAGGAGCCCCGGGGTCACGTGATCAAAATTCAGATGCTTGGCAACTGACTCATATTTATGACGGTCGCAGCGTCTCAGGGTCACGTCATTCCTTTTTGCGACCTTCTGCTGAGCCAAGTCAACAAGGAAGCTGGATTCATTTAATGGCCGTGTTACCACTGCAGTGATAACTGTGGCAAGACAGGTACTAAAACGGAGCACAAATTTCTCACTTACCGACATAAATTTGGGGCTCCATTGTGGTTGTAAATCAAGGACTACCTGTCATTGTGAGAATAAACCCGTGGGATATTGCACAGCTGGAATTCTCCCTCAACCTCTGAAATCTATTTCTGATACACACACAGCCATAACAAATAAACTTGCATATCTCTCATTTGGGTTGATTTTCTCACATTTCATTCCATAAATTTGTTCCATCGCATCATTTGAAATCTGTTTTTTTTTTAAAAAACAACAACATTGAAGGTTCGTATTATTTCGAGACACGTCGCTCCAAATAGACATATTTTCTTAGAAACTTCATCATGCAAATTGTTCTGGGCTAACTTTTTTTCCGAAGAGGAAGGCACGAAAGGGAAGATTCTGGGGTCAAGACATCCGAATCTACCTAATTCGATTGGAGTCTTGGCAAATGGCATTGCAAAATTCGGAGGAAGAGCAGTCTCGAGAAGGGAGAAAAGGAGCCTCACACTAGATGAAAAATGCAGAAACGCAGCCATGCGAACTAATTCTGGGTGCAGGAAGCAGGCAGGCGAATCTCTTATCAACCCAGCGGTAGGGAAATTCTCTTGCTTCCTGGATGAAAAACCTCCATCTTTAGGCGATGAAATACGGCAAGGGTGTTTCTTGCATTACAGGGTTCGTTAAGCAAAATAACTTTAAAGACTCAGGATGGAGAACTTGCCACCAGGTCTTTAAGGAGCCCCTTCATTCTGAAGACTTTCGGAGCCTGTCTTGTGCCCCCCTCCTCATCCTTACACCCGGGTGTCCCTTGCGTACATCTTGGCCGTGGCGGTCGGCACAGACGGATGGCAGGAGAGAGTCATGGCAGGAGGCAGGTAAACCTTCCGTAAAGCACCAGGATAGAAGTCCTTCTCCGAGTTGGCATCTAAGAACCAGGAGACAAAAGACAGAGACATGGCTTTTAGCAAACCAGCAATAATTGGGCCTTGTAGTATCTGTGGCTCTTGGACAGGGGTCTCCAAAATTGGCCACTTTAAGACTTGGGGACTTCAACTCCCAGAATTCTGGGAGTTGAAGTCCACAAGTCTTAAAGTGGCCAACTTTGGAGACCCCTGCTCTTGGACTAAGAGGCTATCCAGGGGTAGGCAGGACAGCCAAGGGAAAATATGCTACAGCACATGTAGGTAGCCAAACGTAGAGGGTGGGCAGCTCTTTAAAGCAGCTGCCTCTATCATTGTCACGTGGATTTGGAAGAAGTGCAGTTATGATAAAGCCGTGTTTTTCTATCTTGGTGTCTTTAAGATATGTGGACTTCAGCTCCCAGAATTCCTCAGCCAGCATAGACAGGTAGCCAAACATAGATGTTCCGTAGCTCTTTAAAGCAGCTGCTTCTATAATTGTCATATGAAGCTGGGAAGAAGTCCAGTTGCGATAAAGCAGCATTTACCCACCTGGATGATTTAAGGAGGAGGAGGGGGGGAGGAGTGTAGGGTCTTTGATGCTTCCTGAGCTTGTTTGTTTTCCTGCCGACGTTTCATTACCCAGACTAGGTAACATCATCAGTGCTAGGAGGAAGGAGGTTTGCACTCATTTTATATTCTACAAGCACTGATGATGTTACCTAGTTGGGTCATGAAACGCCTGCAAGGAAACCACTAAGCTCAGAGAGCACCAAGGACCCTTGGTGTCAACCCTGAGCTAGGAATAGTCTCCTCTCTTAGTGTCTTAGCTCACCTTGGAGAAGGCGCCCGCAGCAGGTTAAGAAGGCACCGGCTAGGAAGCATCCCAAGGAACCACTCAGCCCGAGCCAGCAAGACCAGCCAAACTTATATTGGATGCCCACGAAGACATTATGGAAGACCAGGGCGGAGCGCTCCACATAGACCTCAATGGCGTACCAGGTAGAGCCGATGAATCCAGGAATACCTGTGAAAGAGAGAGGGAGGGAGGGAAGCTGTAGTGTCCACTATCCAGAATTAAAATTAAAGGAGCCTGAGTGGCACAGTAGACTAAGGCACTGTGATTAACATTCAGCTGCCTGCAATTAGTGCGAGTTCCAATCTCACCAGGCTCAAGGTTGACTCAGCCTTCCCTCCTTTCTAAGGTAGGTGAAATGAGGACCCAGATTGTGGGGGCAATAAACTGACTTTGTATAAATATACAAAAAGTATGAAGGTTATTGCTTAACGCATTGTAAGCCACCCTGAGTCTCCGGAGAAGGGTGGCATATAAATCGAATTTTAAAAAAAACAAAAAAGCAGCCAGGGTTGGAACAGACTTGAAGGTCTTCTCGTCCAGCCCTTGCTGAAAGAAGGCCTCCTCAGATCATCTCACACCATAAATGGAGCCCCCAGGACTCCAGGAGGCCATTCCGGGTCCTTTCTGCATCCATCTCAGAAGCAACACAGCTTCTTCAAGGTCCGTTGAATGATGCCATGAATGGGAGAAGGATTTCTGGGAGTGTAGCCCTGTGTAAGCCCCCCATATCTACTCTACTATGACCCCCCCTCCCCTCTGGGCCAGACCCTGTGGGACAAACTACCTCCTGTTAAGAGCGCCAAGCCAGAGATGAAGCAGATACGGTTTTTGATCCCTGGTTCATCCAGGAGGAACTTCACACAGTCCAGGCCCAGGAGGAGAAACACGAATCCGAGCCCGGACAGAAGGTCAGCAGTGATCAGCAGAATCCGGGTCAGGACCAGCTTCACTGCAAAAGAAGCAGGGTGGGTTGGGGGAAAGAAGGTGGGTGGCAGCCCCTCTAATCTGGGCGCAGCCCTGAACATGATGTTCTCCATCTTGGAAGGAGATCTTTGGATGAAGGATTAGAATACAATAACAGAGTTAGAAGGGACCTTGGAGGTCTTCTAGTCCAACCCCCTGCTCAGGCAGGAAAGCCCTATCCCCATGATGGTGAACCTATGGCATATCGGTGGGCACACGAGCTCAGCTCTGGCGCGCATGCGTGCACCGGCCACCTGATATTCAGGCCTTCTGGGCCCAGTGGAAGTCAGCAAATGGGCCATTTCTGGCCTCCGGAAGACCTCTGGGGGGTGGGGAAGGCCGTTTTAGCCCTCCTCAGGCTCCTAGGAAGCCTCTGGAGCCTGCAGAGGGCGAAAAATGGGCCCACCAGGCCATCACGTGCCAAAAGTGGGGGGAGCACAAGGGGGTGGGCACGCATGCAAAGGGAGGGGGCAGGGTGCCTAGAATTTTGGGTATGGGCACGCGTGAATGTGAGCCACCCGTGCTCCCCCCGCTTTTGGCACACGATGGCAAAAAGGTTAGCCATGACTGCCCTATCCCATTTCAGACCAATGGTTGTCCAATCTCTTCTTAAAAACTTTCAGTGTTGGAGCAGCCACAACTTCCAGAGGCAACATGGCTTCCTAAAACTTCTTGATTTCTTCCCTAGAACAACTTCTTCTTTTTTAAAAAACGTTTTTTATTTTTGTATTTTTTTTTTTACAAACATATAAATCAATGCGTGAACAGTGTGGCACACATTAGAGTGTCATACATTCTAATACAAATAAAATTAGTGAAATTAGTCATTACATTCAATCAATTTATATATTTCTAATAATGATTATACAATTATGATAAGTTGCAATCTGTCATCATTCAATTATCCCATGTTTTCTCTTATTGTTAGTTTTATTTTATTATATAAAAGTGTCTACACTAACATTCCCCCTTCTCTTATTTCTATCACTTATTTTAGCTTTTAATCATGTCACCTTTTACTGAAAAACATTTTCTTTCTATCCTACTTAATTTCTAGTCATGTCACCTACCTAAAAAAACAAAACGAAAGAGAGTGAGAGAGAAAAGGAAAAGCAAATCAGAATAACAAAGAAGAGAAATCATCTATCCATCGTCTCTTGCCCGCTTCAATACTTTAGTTGCTATGCTTTTCTTAATTTGCCTCCCACATTCCTCTGTGGGATCTTTATCTCTCTCTGCCTTTGCTTCTTGGCTATTCAATCCAGGTATTTCTCCCACTTCTACCCTTTGCCACTGCCGAGTTTCCAAAATTTCTGCCCGGGCCCCTATCTCCCTTTCAAAACTTCTTGATTACTTCCTAAAACTTCTTCAAAAAAGGCAAGTGCCACCAAGGATGGACTTGGTTCTTCTAGATCAGAGGTTTTCAAGGAGGACCTCAGGATAACATGGGGCTCTAGGCAGATGGGCCCCCCAGAGATCATCCATCACCAATTGGGATATTTTAACAAGACTAAAGAGGAAGGAAAAGGGAAATCACATAGCATGCTACAGATACTCCATGGCTCACAATCATTTGTTTAGGGACCATCCGAAGTTACGACGGCACTGAAAAAAGTGACTTAGGACCATTTTTCACACTTACGACGGCAGCATCCCCATGGTCACATGATCACAATTCAGACGGTTAGCAACCGACTCACATTTACAACGGCTGCAGTCACGTGATCCCCTTTTGCGACCGTCTGACCCAGCAAAGTCAACAGAGAAACCAGACTCACCTAGACTAACTTAACCACTGCTGTGGATTCACTTAACAGCGGTGACAAGAAAGGTCGTAAAATGGGTGCAAAACTCACTTAACAACAGTCTCACCCAGCAATGGAGATTGTGGCTGCCATTGTGGTCGTAAGTCGAGGACTTCCTGTGTAGATGACCTCCCGGGTCCCTGTGAACCCTCACCTTCAGGGCAAGCCCACCTACCTGGGTGCTCAGCGAAGATGGAGTCGTATTCGTCACAGGTGGTTATCCCATCGAAGGCATTGGTGACGCACTCCCACCAGAGGCCACGGCACGTGGCACTTACCTAAAGGAGAGGAAGCCGTGGTTATTTCTCTGGCTGTTACAATTCCACTGTTTCGGAAACCAGCGTTGCCTTCACACCACTGTATTAACCCGGCTGTTGATCTAACCAGCCTTTTTCTCTGCTGTAAGGTCCAAAAATGCACTTGAGTCTCCAGAATGCCAAAATGGGACTCAGGAAGAGGCTTGAAAAAGTACAAAGAAGAGCTGGGGGAAACTATCTCCACAACATACAGGTAGAAAACATACAGAGCCAACAATGTGCGGTGGCAGCCAAAAAAGCCAATGCAATCCTAAACTGCATTAACAGAGGGATACAATCGAGATAGGGAGGTACTAATACCACTCTATAAAGCCTTAGTAAGGCCACACCTAGAGTACTGCATTCAGTTTTGGTCACCACACTATAAAAAAAGATGTTGAGACTCTAGAAAAAGTGCAGAGAAGAGCAACCAGGATGATGAGGGGACTGGAAGCTAAAACATACAATGAACGGTTGCAGGAACTGGCCCTGGCTAGTCTAGTGAAGAGAAGGACCAGGGGAGACAGGAGAGCATCTTCCAATATTTGAGAGGCTGCCCCAGAGAGGAGGAAGGGGGCCAAGCTATTTTCCAAAGCACCTGAAGGCCAGACAAGGAATAACGGATGGAAACTGATCAAGGAGAGATTCAACCTAGAAATAAGGGAGAAATTTTCGGATAGTGAGAACAACCAACCAATGGAACAGAAGTTGCCTTCAGAAGTTGTGGGAACTTCATCCCTGGAGGCTTTCAAGTTGAGATTGGACTGCCATTTGTCAGAAATGGTGTAGGGTCTCCTGCTTGGGCAGGGGCTGGACTAGATGACCTCCAAGGTCCCTTCCAACTCTGTTAATCTGTTAATCTGTAAATTTTGAAAGCATGTAAGGAAAAAGCCACACCTAAGTGGGTGTAGCCCCAATGTCTTATACCAGTACCTAAATTTAGCCAATGAGAGAGAAAAAGAGCCTTGGTGGCGTAGCAGACTAAAGTACCGTTAACTAACACCAGCTGCCTGCAATTACTGCAAATTTGAATCTCACCAGGCTCAAGGTTGACTCAGCCTTCCATCCGTCCGAGGGAGGTAAAATGAGGACCCGGATTATGGGGGCAATAAGCTGACTTTGTATAAAAAAGAACACCGCTTAAGGGGGGGGGGGGGCGAAAGCCCTACTAAGCAGGTATATACAAAAAGTAGAAAGGCTATTGCTTAATGCATTGTAAACTGCCCTGAGTCTCCGGAGAAGGGCGGCATATAAATCGAACCAATAAATAAATAAATAAATAAATAAAAAGTTTGTTACCCAGTGTGACAATGTCATGCCCACGTCCCCTCCCCCTTATCCATGGAGCATTCTTTGTCCTTGCACTGTCCATGCTTTTTGTTATCTTACAGAGCATCCCTTGTAGCCTTGGGTGTCCATGCTCCTAGGAAGCCCCCTGCTCTGACCCTACCCTCTGGAACCAGCTGCCCCCTGAGATAAGGAGAACTCAAGACCTCAGTGCCTTCCGCCGTGCCCTTAAAACCTACTTTTTCCAACAAGCCGGGCTGGCTTAGGAAGTAATTTTAGATGTTTTTTAAATTGGTTTGTTATTTTTAAAATTGGAGCCAAATTTATATGTATTTTTAATTCTTAATATTTGTATTGTATGTTTTTTAATTCTGGCTGTTCACCGCGCTGAGTCCTCAGGGAGAAGGGCGGTATATAAATTGAAAAAATAAAATAAATAAATAAATTTATCTATGGGGGCAGGATGTTCCTGGGTAACTCCCTGCTCTGCCTTTCTTATTTACTCTCCAAGGATGTGCCCAGCTTTGAAGCGAACAAACAGAAGCGAGAAACCAGAAAGCAAAGGATACAATTCTTAACAAGTGAGGTTTATAGAATGAATTCCTAACAAATAATTTCTAACCGCAACAAAATAGCACAAGCAACTCTTAACAGAAGCAAAGAGCAAAGGTCCGGTTGATTCGTGTCCCTAGGTCCTTCACACAATACCTCAAAGCAGGAGCTTAGCCGTCATGGCTGCGTTTTAGATGCAACGCCTGCTAAGCCAACCTCCCCTCCCCAAATTTGAATCCAAGTTAAGAGGTTGTGCGCGAAAGCCTCTGCTGGACTTTATTGGAGGTAGAAAATGACGCTGTGTGAACCCCGGCCACGAAGGCGAGGAGAGAATCACAATGGCAAGGAAGGTGTGAATGGCATCTGAAGAGGGAAGACATGGAGCTCACATCTTAGCAAAGGCCAGATTAGAATTGGAAGCGACCAGCTCATTAAAGGCAAGAAATAAAATTCTGCTTGCAAAAGACCGGGAGGTTTTGATAGTGGGGAAACCAGTTTATTTTGGCTGGTGAAAACCCCTAACCCTAACCCTGCCCCACATCTCTCTAGCTGCTCCCAGTATCATAGAATCCTAGGGCTGCAAGGGTCCTTGGAGGTCTTCTAGTCCAACCGCCTGGTCAAGCAAGAGGCCCTGTACCATTCTGAACAAATGGCTGTTCAATTTCTTCTGGAAACCTCCAGTGATGGAGCACCCATAACGTCCAAAGGCAACTTCCCTTCCACTGGACAACTATCTCGCTTAGCAACAGACATTTTGGGCTCAGTTGTGGTCGCAAGTCGAGGGCTACCTGAATAGTATCAATGGGATTCAGTGAGAACAATTCACCAGTGGAACTGCTTGCCACCAGAAGTTGTGCATGCTCCAACACTGGAGGTTTTTAAGAAGAGACTGGACAACCGTTTGTCTGAAATAGTAAGAGTCTTCTGCTTGAGCAGGGGGCTGGACTAGAAGACCTCCAAGGTCCCTTCCAGCTCTATTCCAATTGATTGATTCAGGTGTCTTTTTTTCAATTTTTGTTAAGCAAGTAGAAGCGGGGCTTAAATTAAGCTAGATAAGAAGAAGTGTGAGAGAGGAAATCCCCCTTCTTTCTCCTCCCCCTCACCAGCCAGCCTCTCCTGGGCTGCCCTTCTACCAACGTGGCCATTGCAAAGCCCCTCTTGGAAGGGAGCCGAGGTCAACACCCGCCCGCAATCTTTAGAGAGCCAATGGACCAGGGAAGTGCGAAAAGTAACTCAATCTGTCATGAATTAACACCGCCGGCCCTACTTGCAGTGGCCGTTTAGCTTTCACACTTGAGCAGGGAAGTGTGAAATGTGGAGGCTGGCAAACAGCCTCAAGGGCAGATTAATGAGGCTGGAAGAGGGTGGCGGGCATCACATGGGCCGTTCAGCTGGGAGGCCAAGGTTAAAAAAGTCCTCTGAGGACTCCAAAGATCGTCAGCTCACAGCTTCCCAAGCAGGTTCTGCAATTTCTTTGTGCTTCCTTACAGAATATAGAATAACAAAGTTGGAAGGGACTTTGAAGGTCCTCTAGTCCAACCCCCTGATCAAGTAGGAGACCCTACACCATTTCAGACAAGTGGCTGTCCAGTCTGTTCTTAAAAATCTCCAGTGATGGAGCACCTACAACTTCTGGTGGCAAGCTGTTCCACTGGTTAATTGTTCTAACTGTTAAGAAATACCTCCTTAATTCCAGGTTGCTTCTTTCCTTGATTAATTTCCATCTGTTGCTTCTTGTCCTGCCTTCTGTTGCTTTGGAGAATAGCTTGACACCCCCTCTTCTTTGTGAGAGCCCCTCAAATACTGGAAGATTGTTATCATGTCACCCCTAGTCCTTCTCTTCGTTACACCATAAAGCATGATATAAAAAGATGCTGAGACTCTGGAAAGAGTGCAGAGAAGAGCAACCAGGATGATGAGGGGACTGGAGACTAAAACATAGGAAGAACGGTTGCAGGAACTGGGCATGGCTGGTCTAGTGAAGAGAAGGACCAGGGGAGACAGGAGAGCATCTTCCAGTATTTGAGGGGTTTCAACAAAGAAGAGGGGGAGTCAACTTATTTTCATTTTAAAAGATAAGTTGTCATATCAATATGGGATACCATTTTAATAGAATAGAATAGAATAACTGAGTTGGAAGGGACCTTGGAGGTCTTCTAGTCCAACCCCCTGCCCATGCAGGAAACCCTACACCACTTCAGACAAATGGTTATCCACCATCTTCTTAAAAACTTCCAGTGTTGGAGCATTCACAACTTCTGGAGGCAGGTTGTTCCACTGGTTAATTGTTCTCACTGTCAGGGAATTTCTCCTTCGTTCTAGGTTGCTTCTCTCCTTGATTAGTTTCCATCAGTTGCTGCTTCTCCTGCCCTCAGGTGCTTTGGAGAATAGGTTGACACCCCCTCTTCTTCGGGGCAGCCCCTGAGATATTGGAAGACTGCTATCCTGTCTCCCCTAGTCCATCTTTTCCTTAAGGTAGACATACCCAGTTCCTGCAACCGTTCTTCATATGTTTTAGCCTCCAGTCCCCTAATCATCTTTGTTGCTCTTCTCTGCACTCTTTCTAGAGTCTCAACATCTTTTTTACATCGTGGTGACCAAAACTGAATGCAACATCCTAAGTGTGGCCTTACCAAGCCATTATAAAGTGGTATTAACACTTCACATGATCTTGATTCTCTCCCTCTGTTTATGCAGCCTAGAACTGTGTTGGCTTTTTTGGCAGCTGCTGCACACGGCTGGCTCATATCTCAATGGTTGTCCACTAGGACTCCAAGATCCCTCTCACAGTTACTGCTATTGAGCCAGGTACCACATATTCAGTACCTGTGCATTTGGTCTTTCTTCCCTAAATGTAGAACCTTCTGTTTTTCACCCTTGAATTTCATTTTGTTAGATAGCGCCCAATGTTCAAGTCTGTCAAGATCCCTCTGTACCTTAAGTCTTTAACTTCTGGAGTGTTGGCTATTCCTGCCAGCTTGGTGTCATCTGAAAATTTGATGAGTTCCCCATCTATCCCCTCATCCAAGTCATTGATGAAGATGTTGGAGAGCACTGGGCCTAAAACAGAGCTCTGGGGTACTCTACTGCATACTTCCCTCCATAGAGATGCAGTTCCATTGAGGATGAATAATAATAATGGAGAGGCAATCCTAGCTATGTAAACATTGAGTCTGATGGGATGGCGGTGACAACCATGACAATAATAATAACAATAACATCCTGTTGATATCCATAGGACTTGGTGGGATAATGCAAAGCTGGATCTAAACAAATAGCCACCTCTCTATATTTTCTGGGATGGTCCCTGTGCCTTTGACACCTGCATGGTAGGCTGAAATTCAACTGGTAATGTTTCTGTTTGTTACTGAATTTCACCTTTCATGAAGGAAACACAATAGCTCCAGTCCCAAAGCAGAGACAGAGAATAAACGAGCCCAAATCTAAGATAAACGGTCCTTTAGATCAGAGTTTCTGGAGTTTAGCAACTTTAAGAAGTAGGGGAGGGACTTGGCTGGCTGGGGGATTCTGGGAGTTGAAGTTCACCCATCTTGAAGTTGCTAAACCTGAGAGACATTAGATCAATAAGAACATCCTCTTTCTTTCTTTCTTTCTTTCTTTCTTTCTTTCTTCTTTCCTTCCTTCTTTCCTCCCTCCCTCCCTTCTCTTTCTTTCTTTCTTTCATTCATTCATTCATCTATAAAATGTATAGGCCACCCACTTTACCTCAAGGTAACTGTGTGGCTTACCATTATATAATATATAAACTAAAAGCATAAATAAAATAGTACAAAATCCCAAAACTGCATCCCAATTAAAAAAACTACTAGGACTTCATGGAATAAAGCAAGCCTGGCTCTCGACCAATGGCCTGAGCTCTATATTTTCTGGGTTGGTCCCTATTCCTCCGACACCTGCATGGCAGGCTGAAATCCAACCGGTAACATTTCCTTTTGCTGCTGCTTTTCCTTTTGCACCTGGGAGAGACTTCCAAGCACTAACTGGTCTTTTGCCAGCAAGAAACATCCAAGAATCCAACTGTTGTGTGGGCTTACACACACACACACACACACAGAGAGAGAGAGAGAGAGAGACATAAATACACACTGGATGCCGCTGGGTCCTTACCTCCAGGGAGTCATCGGTGTTGACCATCCAACAATCCGTCCAGGTGGCCGCGATGAGGAGCCCCACCGAGAGGAAGGCTGAGAAGCAGCCCAGATACTGGAGCAGAAGCCTCATCTTCTCTGCCAGGGAGACCCCGGCCTCTCTCTAGGACAAAACCTCCCTCCCTCTTCCTGCTGATGGACACTGACCAATGGCCCCACAGCCCCGTGCCTGGGAGGAAGAGGAGGAGGGCCCTGGCAGGTGCGGAGCAGCTGGGGGAGGGGGCACGCACCCGGGCATGTGCCTGCATTAAAGTCCTCCTTAATTGGCCAGGTTTTGCTCAGCCTCAGGTGGACTCACCTGGCGGATCCAGGATTTTCCTGGAGAAGAGCTGGCCGCTTCCAAGGAAAGTTTTGGTCACATGCGCAGGGGCAGGTCAACTCCAGATGATGCCTCCATGCCATCAGCAAAGCTCGGGCGGTGCCAACCTGAACAGAATTACAGAAGAGCTGAATAAAGCAGAAGAACAGAATAAAATGGAACAGAACAAAACAAAACAAAATGCTAGAATAAAACAGAATAACCAAATAAAACAGAGTAACAATTAACAGAAAAAAACAGAACAGAATAATAACAGAATAACAACAGAATAAAGCAGAACAGAACAAAACAGAATAACAGAATAACAATAAAAAGGAATAACCATATAAAACAGAATAACAATTAACAGAATAAAACAGAATAACAGAATAACAATAACTGAATAGCAGAATAAAAGAATAACAACAGAATAACAGAATAAAAGAGAATAACAGAATAAGAATAACAGAACAGAACAGAACAGAAAAGAATAACTTTATTGTCACCTTGAATGTACACTAATCGGCATACATTAAAATGAAATTTCATTGCATGCAGCTTTCAAAGGCTCACCACGTTCAATATACACCACCTAAAATGATCAATAAATACAATGTACGTAGTCACATATATTATTTATTTATTTATTTATTTATTTTTAGATTTCTATACCGCCCTTCTCCCTGGGGACTCAGGGCGGTGTACAGCCAAGTAAAAACACATAATATAAACAATTAAAAACCAATTAAAAAGAATATCTAAATTTGGCCCAGAATTTAAAAACACCCCACTTTAAAATCATTTAAAAGGCTTCGCTTAGGCCAGCCCGGCTTGTTGGAAGAAAAATGTTTTAAGGGCCCGGCGGAAGGCACGGAGGTCATGGATTCTTCTTATCTCAGGGGGAAGCTGATTCCAGAGGGTAGGAGCTCCCACAGAGAAGGCCCTCCCCCTGGGGGGTCACCAGCCTACATTGCTTGGCTGATGGCACCCCGAGGAGACCCTCTCTGTGGGAGCGCACGGGTCGATGGGAGGTTGTCGGTGGCAGAAGGCGGTCTCGTAGATAACTGGGCCCTATGCCATGGAGCGCTTTAAAGGTGGTAACCAACACCTTGAAGCGCACCCGGAAGACCACTGGGAGCCAGTGCAGCTCGCGCAGGAGCGGTGTTATGTGGGAGCGCCATGTAGCCCCCGTGATTACCCGTGCGGCCGCATTCTGGACCAGTTGGAGCCTCCGGGTGCTCTTCAGGGGGAGCCCCATGTAGAGAGCATTACAGTAGTCCAGGCGAGAGGTGACGAGGGCGTGAGTGACCGTGCACACGGAATCCCGATCAAGAAAGGGGCGCAACTGGCGAATCAGGCGTACCTGATAAAAGGTCCCCCTGGCCACAGCTGTCAGATGTTCCTCTAAGGACAGCTGCATATCCAGGAGGACTCCCAGATTGCGCGCCCTCTCCACGGGGGCCAAAGACTCGCCCCCGATAGTCAGCGATGGCGTCAGCTGGCTATATCGGGAAACCGGGAACCACAGCCACTCAGTCTTGGAGGGGTTGAGCTTGAGCTTGTTCCTCCCCATCCAGATCCGTACAGCTTCCAGGCACTGGGACATCACTTCAAGGGCATCGTTGGGGTGGTCTGGGGTGGAGATGTACAGCTGGGTGTCGTCAGCGTACTGATGATATCTCACCCATTATATGAAACACAGAGAAACAAACAACAAAAATTGTAAAGTACTTTTTCCCCCCTGTCTGTTTTAGTTGATTTGAAACCCATTTTGGCAAAGTGGAGCAGAAGGGAAGCCGAACCCCAAAGTTAGGGGTCTGGGGGCAACACCGCTTCTCCAGGAGGGTCTGCATTCTGGGTTTTCTCCAACAGGTGGCGCCTGGCTCATTCCTCCTGCCCAGGAGGATGTTGAACTGGGGAATAATTGATGTTGCTTTCTCTATGTTTTTCTGTAGTTATGCTTGCATTTTGGTCTGTGACCGTAAATAAAGTTATATATATAACTGGGGAATAACAGCTGGATGTGAAAGTTTGGAGAAGGAGCTGAACTCCACTTGGCCTTCCTGCCAGTTAGCAAACTTTTTGCAATTCCCTCTAAGGAATGATCTCCTTCCCTTCTTTATTAAGGACCCACATTTCTCCCCTTGACTGAGAATTTAAAAATAGATGATTATCTGTGGTTCGATGGGAGACCACAGGGAGATCTCAGGGTTACAGGCTAGACAGGAAAGGGGCGGGGCAATCCTTAGAAGAAAGCAAAGATATTCCACCTTTAATACAGCAAATACTCTACAGGGAGGCATCTATCATATCTCTTGGAGCCGATTGTGATTCAGGGACATTGTATACCTTTTTTAGAATAGAATAGAATAGAATAGAATAGAATAGAATAGAATAGAATA
>WNWU01000238.1:398246-414249 GCA_012654045.1 Ptyas mucosa
AGAGAGAGAGAGAAAGATGGGGGGATTATTAAAAGCAACAAAGCATTAAAAACACCCACCTGGTAAATGTAAAGTATAAAACAATGTAAAAGAACGAAAATGTAAAGAAAACCATCTTGATAAAAATTTTCTAAGCTGCCAGAAATCAGCCTTTACTGAGGAAGGGGTGGGAAGGGAACATCTCTGGGGGTTCAGGCGAGAGGGTCTGGGGCACAGCCAGGGCATCTCCTCGGAAGCCCCCTACCCTGGCACCAGGTTCAGTTCTTTGCAGTCTCTTGGGCTGGGCCCCAATCAGGAATGGTGGTTTTTGCCAAGCCTCCCATCTGGAGGAACATCTATGGAGAGGTGTCTCAATCGTCGTCTCCACTGTGAAACTCTCAGCATCCTAGACCAAGCTAAGTCCAAAAATGCTGCAGGGTTCCTGAGCCTTCAGACAAATCAGCCATCAAGAGACACATAGACATAAACCACATTTGTGTCAAAAAGAGAAGATATCCTCTACGGCAGGCAACACCCAGATAAGCAGGGATTAACACCAGACAAAAATCAAGTGGAAAACAATACCCAGATCAAGGAACCACCAATTCAGACAAACCATCAAGCAGAAAATAATACTATGATGAAGGAACGACAACAGAGAAAAGGACACTTTTCTCCCAAACTGGCAGGGCAAGCTGTTGTATACAAACAGGAAGCAAAACCTACATTCACCAACACTGACAATGTTCCCTAGTTGGGTCATGAAAGGTCTGCAAGAAAACAACCAAGCTCAGAGACCACCAAGAACCCCCCATCTCCTCCTCCTTTCCACACAAACCTTTCTTCTTTTACCACTGATAGTGTTATCTAGTTTGGCAATGAAACATCTGCAAGAAAACCACTAAGCTCAGAGACCACTAAGGACTCCACAGCCATTGTCTCCACCTCCTCCTCCTCCTCCTCCTCCTCCTCCTCCTCCTTCTTCTTCTCCTCTTCTTCTTCTGCATTTCTCTTCCTCCTCTCCCCCTTCTCCTTCTCCTTCTCTTTTCCTCCTTCTCCCCATTTCTTCTTCTTCTTCTTCTTCTTTTTCCTTCTCCTCCTCCTCTTCTCCTTCTTCTCCTTCTCCACCTTCTCCTCTTCCTCCTCCTCCTCTTCTTCTCCATTTCTTCTCCATTTCTCCTCCTCCTCCTCCACTTCTCCTTCTGCACCTTCTCCTTCTCCTCCCTCTCCTTCTCTTTTCCTTCTCCGCCATTATTTCTTCTTCCTCCTCTTCCTCTTCCTCTTCCTCTCCTCCTCCTCTTCTTCTTCTTGTTCTTCCTCCCCCTCCTCCCTCTCCTTCTCCTCCTCCTCCTCCTCTCCACAAACAAACCCTTCTTCTTCTACTACTGATGCTGTTATCTACTTTGGCAAAGAAAAGTCTGCAAGAAAACCAGCCAGCTTAGAGAGCCCCAAGGACTCCAGAGACACCTTAGTAAATGAAGCAGTCACTTCGTTGATTCTTGCATGTAGGATACAGAAGCGATTTTCTATTGTCTCCTTCCTGAATATTCCCTGGATAATTGTTTCCATTTCTGTGTGCTTAATAGTCCCAGGGTGTCACCCACCCAAATAATAGCCAGGCCTGTCACCGCTTAGCATTTTTGCCAGCCAGAATGGAAGGATGCTGCTTCAAGGAATGGCCGGTCCAATATTTTTAGGGGAGAGATATACAGATATATCTTGACTTATGGCCATTTGTTTAGTGACCATTCGAAGTTACAACGGCACTGACAAAAGTGACTTAGGACCATTTTTCACACTTATGACCGTTGCAGCATCCCCATAGTAAGCAAAATTCGGACACTTGGCAACTGATTCCTATTTATGACGGGGTCACGTGATCTCCTTTTGCAATCTTCTGACGAGCAATGGGGAAGCCAGATTCACTTAACAACGGTGTTACTAACTGAGTAACTGCAGTGGTTTGCTTAACAACAGTGGCAAGAAAGGCTGTTAAATGGGGCGAAGCTCACTTAACAACTGCCTGACTTAGCAAGATAAATTTTGAGCTCAGTTGTGGTCATAAGTCAAGGACTGACCTATAGATCAGCCAGCATCTTTCCTAAAAGAGAAGAAAGTTCCTAAAAATAATTAAGGTATCCCAAATGTTTCCTCTAAGGCCCCAGAGGAGCAAAGGAACAAGCAAAACTGCAAAAATAAGAGCATGAAACATTCCTGTTATTCTAACTTTCTGTTTTTGTTTTTGCATTTTCCTCAACACAACACACCGTTTTCTCAATGTTTCTTCAGGGAGGGTGCAGAGCATCAATTATTTTGGCTTCAAGCTGACTTAATGCTGCTTTTCTCCCAGACTGCATTGTTTGACATAAACAAGCTCCTGACTTTGAAGGCTGCGGTTTCCAGCAGATCCACAGGGTTTCTCTGCAGCCACCCAAACATGTGTTGCTTGCGTGAGATCAGTGTTTTTGCAGGATCTCAGGGTGAGAGTCTCCGTGGTTGCCACCTGACTGTAATTTGTGGTCCGGCTGTGATGGACAGAAAGGGCCGAGAGAATGAAAAACTGCACATCTTGTAAGCAAAGGGAATGCAGAAGGAGCAAACCACCCAGGAGAAGGGTGGGAGAGGAGGAGGAGGAGGAGGAGGAAGAGGAGGAGGAGGAGGGGGAGAAGAAGAAGAAGAAGAAGAAGAAGAAGAAGAAGAAGAAGAAGAAGAAGAAGAGAAGAAGAATTATTAAAATTAAAACTATAGTGAAGGAGGAGGAGGAGGAGGAGAAGAAGAAGAAGAAGAAGAAGAAGAATTAAAATAATGGAGAAGGAGGAGGAGGAGGAGAAGGAGAAATGATATAGGACAGTGATGGCTAACCTTTTTGCCATCGCGTGCCAAAAGCAGGAGAAGCTCGGTGGGGTCACACGCCCGCGTGCCCACATCCATAATTCTATGCGCCCCACCCCCCACGTGATGGCACCTGGTAGGCCCATTTTTTGCTCTCCCCAGGCTCCAGAGCCTTTCTAGGAGCCTTGGGAGGGCAAAAACTGCCTTCCCACACTCCCCAGAGGCCCTCCAGAGTCCGGAAACAGTGTGTTTCCTGACTTTTAGTGGGCCCAGAAGGCCCAAAAATCAGCTGGCTGGTGCACGCATGCGTGCCGGAGCTGAGCTCGCGTGCTCACCGATATGGCTCCGCGTGCCACCTGTGGCACCCGTGCCATAGGTTCGCCATCACGGATATAGGAGGAGGAGGAGAAAAAGGAGGGGAAGGGAAAGGGAAAGGGGGAGGTTGGGGACGAGGAAAGGAAAAGAATAAGAAAGAGAAGGAAAAATGTAGGAGGAAAAAGAGGAGAAGGAAAAGGAGTGGTGGGTAGGAGGAGGCAAAGGTGGCAAAATAGAAGACGTGGTAGAAAAAAAAAGAGAAGGGGTGTCCAAAAGGTTCTTTTTCAGGAGGCAACTGGACTTTCTTGCTTTTTCTTCTTTGAAGACGTTTCACTTCTCATCCAAGAAGCTTCTTCAGCTCTGAGTGGATGGTGGGGAATGGGAGGATTTATCTTCCTTGCAGACAGCTGATCATTTGCATCCTTTTAGAGAGGCGTTGAGGCCACTTGGAGGTTTCTCTGTGTCCTCAGGGTCACCTGAGTGGTGCAAATGGTTCCTGTAGTCTGCAATTTTTCCTCTGGAAATCCCTTCCTCCTCCCACACCATTCGAAGGGGGTTCATCCCAAACTGTATAGCTAAAAGTCTGTAGAGATTCTCAGCCATCCAGGTCGTGGTTGTCCCAAAGGTGCTTTTTCAGGAGGCAAAGAAAAAACCAGAAAGTCCAGTTGCCTCCTGAAAAAAACCCACCTTTGGGACAAATGTGACTCGGATGAATCTCTACAGACTAATTTGCATCTATTTTTCTCCAGTGCTGAAAAGAATTCAACGGCTGCCTTTTTCCTTCGCCTGTTGCATTGTTGATGTGATGAAGGGGATTATTTTTATAGAAAAAGGGATTTTTTGCCCCCTCTAAATTGGGGTGATGGTGGCAATCTTTGGGGGCAAGTGAGTTGTGGGAAAGCCAATCCCACAGTGCCATCCCCCCTAACGGCTAGCCCTGGGCTGAAGCAACCTCTGAGCCCTGGATGGTTTCCCTCCAGCCAAGAGAATCAGAGGATGTGGGCATAAGGGTCAGAGTGCCATGGGTGCGGATTCCTGCAGGAATCAGGGAATCGAGCTTCAAGCTCCACCCAGTGGGGAGATTCAAGTAATTGAACAACCGGTTCTCTGCCCTCATGATTTCATCCAACGACCAGTTTGCCAAACTGCTCAGAAAGTTAACAACCGGTTCTCCTGATGTGGTGCGAACCGGCTGAATCCCACCACTGGCTCCACCCCTTTTTGTGTGCACATGCCATGCAGCTAAGAAGGGGGCGGAGCTTTGATCACACTGACATGGTCACTATTTTGGATTCCTTGACTGCACCTTGAGGAGACCCCAGGCGTCTCCAGGTGAAGTCCAGCATCATCACCCACACAATACTCTGCTAATAGACCTCTTTCCTTTTCTCTTTCTTTTTAATTTTTATTTTTTGAGACAGCGAGAGAGATGGATGGACTACATGGGTGGATAACAATTAACAAAAACGAACAAAAAAAGTTTATACACACACATATGCATGTCTGTATGTATACATGCACAGACGCATTTTGATGACGTCAGGGTCGGTGGGTGGAGCCTCCCGCCAGTTTTACTACCGATTCTATAAAACCAGTGCGAACCCGGGACAACCCACCACTGGTGCTGGCTGGGGGATTCTGGGAGTCAAAGTCCACTTATCTTAAAGCATGCTGGCTGGGGGATTCTGGGAGTTGAAGTCCACCCATCTTAAAGCATGCTGGCTGGGGGATTCTGGGAGTCAAAGTCCACTCGTCTTAAAGCATGCTGGCTGGGGGATTCTGGGAGTCGAAGTCCACTCGTCTTAAAGCATGCTGGCTGGGGGATTCTGGGAGTCGAAGTCCACTCGTCTTAAAGCATGCTGGCTGGGGGATTCTGGGAGTTGAAGTCCACCCTTCTTAAATTTCCCGAGGTTGGGAAACCCTGGTTGAGAAGCAAGAGGCATCACTACTTCAGGATTGCAAAACCTAGGGAGACATGGGAACAAGTCTGCAACCTCAGCAGAACTGCCAGCAAAGGCAATAAGGTGGCTATTTTCGGAGTGAAGGATTGACTGTTGACTGTTTACCGTTTCTCCTCGTTTGTTTTCTCTCTTCTGAATCCCCGTTGCGGTTGAGCTCCCCAGGTTGAGTTAATAACCGTTATCATCACCCAGTAGCCAACTTGCAAAGCAAATTGTTCCAAGTTAAGCAGGTATATATATATATAAAAAACATCTCCCAAGTCATCAAGATGAGGCAACGTCCAGGAAAGGGCTGGATTCAAAACATCTGGTGCTCCGAGCACCTTTGTTTTTCGGCGGCTGTGGTCTGTTTGCCAAAGGTGAGGGCCAGCCCTGTCTGAGAAATTATCCGGTTCAGGATTATTTAGATTATACGGAGGGAGGCAAACAGCCCCGGAGGCCTCCCAGAATAGAGCAAGATCGATCAACAAAGCAGTTGGGGTTTTTTTGCAAGTATTGTTGGACTGAAAAAATACGATCTTGAGAGATGAAGGTTTACTCCTCGCTTATCCTAAAAGCCCCCTTCCTTGGGCCTCTGGTCTTGGGCTTCTTGTGAACCTGGGGAAAGGAAGCACGAAAAAAAAATTGGGTTCGAGTCAAATGTATCTTTGAACCCCTCGGATATCCACCTCTTCGGCATCTGGAATTGGAAAGGAGCGATGGCACATTTGAGCCAAGTTTCGCTCGAGAAAACATCCTTGCTCCAAGCCAAACACAGGATTTCAAGCGAGCCAATGACAACAAACAGAGGGAGAGGGAGAGAGAGAGAGAGAGAGGACTACCGAATAGAATCCCGTGTGGAGCAATCCTCGGGATGATTGGAAAGTCTGCAAAAAAAGCAGAATAGAATAGAATAGAATAGAATAACAGAGTCAGAAGGGACCTTGGAGGTCTTCTAATCCAACCCCCTGCTTAGGCAGGAAACCCTACACCACTTCAGACAAATAGTTGTCCAATCTCTTCTTAAAAACTTCCAGTGTTGGAGCATTCACAACTTCTGGAGGCAACTTCTGTTCCACTGATTAATTGTTCTAACAGTCAGGAAATTTCTCCTTAATTCCAGATTGCTCCTCTCCTTGACGAGTTTCCATCCGTTGCTTCTTGTTCTACCCTCAGGTGCTTTGGAGAACAGCTTGACTCCCTCTTCTTTTGTGGCAGCCCTTGAGATATTGGAAGACTGCTATCCTTTCTCCCTTGGTCCTTCTCTTCATGAAACTAGACATACCCAATTCCAGCCACCGTTCTTCATATGTTTTAGCCTCCAGTCCCCTCATCCTCTTTGTTGCTCTTCTCTGCATTCTTTCCAGAGTCTCCACATCTTTTTTACATCATGGCGACCAAAACTGGATGCGGGATTCCAAGTGTGGCCTTACCAAGGCCTTGTAAAATGGTATTAACACTTCACGGGATCTTGATTCTCTCCCTCTGTTAATGCAGCCCAGGATTGCGTTGGCTTTTTTGGCAGCTGCAGCACACGGCTGGTTCATACTTAAGTGATTGTCCAAGCCATTGTAGATGCAAAGTTTTTTTTTTTTGAGGGAACTAGGAGCTGAAAGGGACGTGCCCAGGAAAAGGAAGAATCATAGACTTGCAGAATCGGACCGGAAGGGACCTTGGAGGTCATCTAGTCCAACTCCCTGTCCAAGGCAGGAGTCCTTATAAAATTCCAGAGAAATGGTTGTGCAATCTTTTCTTGAAAACTTCCAGGGAGAATCTTCTAAAACAAACAAACAACTTACTAGCCACTAAAGGTAAAGGTCAAGGTTCCCCTCACACATATGTGCTAGTCGTTCCTGACTCTAGGGGGCGGTGCTCATCTCCGTTTCAAAGCTGAAGAGCCAGCGCTGTCCGAAGACGTCTCCGTGGTCATGAGGCCGGCACGATTCAATGCCAAAGGCACACGGAACACTGTTCCCTTCCCACCAAAAGTGGTCCCTATTTTTCTATTTGCATTTTTTATCTGCTTTCGAACTGCTGGGTTGGCAGAAGCTGGGACAAATAATGGGAGCTCATCCCCTTACGCGGCACTAGGGATTCGAACCGCCGAATTGCCGACCTTTTGATCGAGAAGCTCAGCGTCTTAGCCACTGAGCCACCGCATCTCTCCTAGCCACTAGAAGTAGCAAGAAGCAACTAGCCACTAGCAAGTAGCAAATTCCTGCAGAAAAATAGCCCAAAGACTTTCAACAGAAGCAAAAAGCATGAAAAGACACATTTTTGGCTATGTGGGCAGGAAAAGGGAAATTAACAAAAAGGAAGAGGTCTGCTACGGCCAAGAGAGGATGGTGAGATAGTGGCAGGGGGTGGAAGAGAGTAGAGTTTGGCTCAGGTAGGTGATCCTTGACTTACGACTACTATTAGAACCAGAATTTTAGTTGCTAAGCGGGAAAGTTGCTTAAGAGAGTTGCTTTAATAAGTCTCGGCTGATTTTATAACTTTTTTTGTTCCGGTTGCTAAGCGAATCACTCTGGTTGTTAAGTGAGTCAGATGGTCGTTAAGTGCATCTGGC
The DNA here is from genome assembly GCA_012654045.1 of Ptyas mucosa. Taxonomy (NCBI): domain Eukaryota; kingdom Metazoa; phylum Chordata; class Lepidosauria; order Squamata; family Colubridae; genus Ptyas; species Ptyas mucosa. The sequence goes on from WNWU01000238.1 coordinate 405,882, forward strand.
TACCCCTCCCCCCCCCAAGCTGGGAAGGCCACAAGTGGTGATCAAAAAACCCCGGGATGCTGCAACCGTCATAAATACTTGCCAAGCGGCCAAATTTCAATCACGTAACCATGGGGAATGCTGTGTTGGCCGTAAGTGCGAGGACTCGTCGTAAGTTTTCAGCTGTCACTTGGAACGGTTGTAAGTCGAGAACCACCCGCATGATGCTTCCGTCTTCTCCTGGGGCTGCGTGGCTCATGGGTTTATGATGTTGGTTTTTAATCTGTGGAAAAATGTACTTAATGAGTTGTACACCATTGTCGGTCCTTAGGAGTGTGACAGGTTCGACGACTCAGTGGGTAAACAAAAATAAATAAACACAGCCCATTGTCTACCCAGACAAAAAAACACACACCCGTCCCAGCTGACAGGAACCCCCAGACAGCCTCTCTCTCTCTCTCTCTCTCCCCCCCAGGCCTTTGATCAGTGCGAGGGCCAAAACTGGGGAATAAGCAACTTTTAATAATGTTTTAATCTCTGCCCTTTTAATCTTTTAATTAGTTTTTACTAGTTTGATAACTTGTAAGCCATCCAGAGTCACTTGGAGGGGAGATGGGTGGGATAAAACTTTAATAAATCCAGATTGGTACTTGACATATGACAGACAGTTGGTTTACTGGAGAGGCTGGACAGTCCCTTGTCTGAAATGGGATAGGATCTCCTGCTCGAGCAGGGGGCTGGACTAGAAGACCTCCAAGGTCCCTTCCAGCTCTACTCGGATTCTGATTCAGTTCATTGAGTGGCCCTTCAAAGTTAGAACAGCACTGAAAAAAGTGACTTACGAATGTTTTTTCACACTTTTTCACACTTTCATCACAGCACCTGATCACGTGATCAGCGTGGTCACGTGATGAAAATGACTTGGCAACTGACTCGTATTTATGTCGGTTGCCGCATCCCGGGGTCACATGATCCCTTTTGGCGGATCTGGGGAAGCCAGATTCGCTTAACCACCAGGTTACTAGCTTGACAACAGCAGTGCTTCACTTAACAATTGTCTTTCTTAGCAAGAGAAATTTTGGGACTAACATAAATAATAAATAATGGATTTTCCTGAACTGGAATATGGTTCAAGAGGCGTCCACTCTCACCCGAAGGTTCTGCTCTACCTGTGCAGGTGAGTCACCTGTGGCCAGGTAGGGAACAGGCTGCATTCCCAAAGGGAGGCACCAACCTTAAACGTCCTGTAAATTCGATGAGTGTCAACACAGATTTCTGCTACGGTTGGCTTCGTGCAAAACTGGGAAGCAAAAAACCCAAAATACTTAGAAAAATATATTTTTAAAAAGCTCTTATTGCTATTAAAAATAACAAAGAGGGGGAGGATGTGACCCAGATGTGCTACTGTGGGGGGGGAGAGATGATAGGACTTTCAGTGAAATGGCCAAGTGAAACCACCAGGGGGCGTTGGAAAGGCGCCTGGTTTAAAAGGCAGCGCAGATGTTGAGAGCTTCACTCCCAGTTCTGAATCCAGCCGTGCGCTCTGGAGAAACTTCTGGATTACAAAAGAAGCCAGAGGACTCAGAAGAAGAAGAGCCTCCTTTGCCAGCGCAGCCTCTCCGCTTTGAAGAACGGGTCGGGTTTGCTCCGGGCTCTTTCTCCAACGCCAACCCCATCCAGCCGCTGTCCCTCTCTCGGTCCAGTTGGGTCCTGCGTCTTGCAGCATCATTGAAGCAGGATGGCTAATGGCGGTCTCCAGATGTTGGGCTTCGTCCTGGCTTTCATCGGCTGGATTGGCATCGTGGTCAGCACGGCCATGCCCCAGTGGAAGATCTCCTCTTACGCGGGGGACAACATTGTGACGGCCCAAGCCATCTATGAAGGCCTCTGGATGTCCTGTGTCATGCAGAGCACGGGACAGATGCAATGCAAGGTTTACGACTCCCTTCTCAAGTTGCAAGGTAAGCATCTGCTTGAGGTGGGGGAGAAGGTGAGGGTCTCCCTAGGCTGCCTTCACACAACGTGTTTCCTAGGGGGGCTGAATTAGTCCACTTTCTGGGGTCCAACAGTGGCATCCACCCCTAGCTAGCCAAACAAGCCACCTTCTACAGGTACTCCTTCTACCTTCTGCAATCTCTACAGAATGCAGAACAAACTTAGTGTAATCATTTCTCAGGCGTGAACGTGTTGGGTGAACCCAAGTCTCTGGGTGGGCAGGTGGGTAGGGGGTCTCTTTGGGTGAATCAAAGACCCCGATGGGGTCTGGGGAGGATTGAGGCTGGCAGATGGTGCCTTTCCTGAGTCTTCCTAACCCCGTACCCTTGAATTCAGCTCGGCTTAGATCCCTGCTGAATCTGATTAAAGAAAGTATTTGATTGTTTGCTGCCGAATCTTTTTGTAGCTAAGTTTAACTTTCCAAGTTTTGTAAGGTTTAAGTTTGCGAGTTTTTCAGCCATTGGCTCTGCCGATGCCGGCGTCTTTACTGGTTTGTGACAGCCGATAGTTAAATTTTCTGAAATGTTGTGCGTTGTTTGAGCCCCTACGCCTGGTATGCCAATCAATTGTTTAGCAACTACATGGATCTTTCTTCTCTTCTTTATTACCTCCTCTTATTGGTATGATGATGATGATGATTCTGTTGCTTTGCGTGTACACTGAGAGCTTCTGCAGCGGAGACAAATTCCTCGTGTCGCACTTGGCCAAATCACACTTGGTCAAATAAAGTATTGTAACTCTACTAATTCTAATTCTTTCGGGTGAATAGCTCCTCCAGAGCCAAAGGATTGGATTGTTTCAGTTAGTCCAGCATCTACCTTATGATCCGACACACTTTTTTGCACAAGCAGGATAAACGTTTAAGGCGACGACTATTAAAAACATGAGCGTTCAAAGAAATAAAGCCCACAAGCAACTATTCTGTTTTATGTGAATCCAGCTCTTCCACAGGCGAAGGTTTTACGCAACTGGACGAAAAATCTCTGTAATTATCTCCTTCATAATATGTGTCCGGTGACGCCTTCGTGTCATGCAATAATTTTTCAGTGGGTTTGCAGGCTGGCTCGATTGAGACCTTCTGCTGTCCCAGACTTTGCAGAACCACCGATAGATTTGAAAACGCAACTTTTGACAGCCAGGGCGACAGACCTCAGGTTTGAATTTCACACTTTGCGTTTATTAAATCTACTTTTGAAAACTGGGCGCCGCTGGCAACAGCAAAGGCCAACCTGACAGGATGGTGAATTGCAAACACACAGTGTTGTATTGTGTTTTTTTTTTCGTCCGAAGATACATTCCCGGGAGTCGCACACAGAACCGCTAAGCTTGGTTAAAACAGGGTTGTGTAGTTTGGGATGCAGAAAGTTGTGTGAGAACCAGAAGATCTGTGCAGGGTTGGACTAGAGAGTTCTCTCTTTGTCTGTTGGGCTTTTGCAAGTGATAGAAACCAGTGGTGGGTTTCAAAAATGTTTACTACCGATTCTGTGGGTGTGGCTTGGTGGGCGTGGCATGGCTTGGTGGGTGTGTCTTGGTGGGCGTGGCAAGGGAAGATACTGTAAAATCTCCATTCCCACCCCACTCCAGGGGAAGGTTACTGCAAAATCCCCATTTCCTCCCGATCAGCTGGGATTTGGGAGGCAGAGAATAGATGGGGGCAGGACCAGTCAGAATTTTTACTACCGGTTCTCCGAACTACTCAAAATTTCCACTACCGGTTCTCCAGAACTGGTCAGAACCAGTGGTGAAATCTAAAATTTGTTACTACCAGTTCTGTGGGCGTGGCTTGGTGGTGGTGGGGGTAATGTGACTGGGTGGGCGTGGCCATTTTTTTTTCCTTTAAAACCATTTTTTCTACAACATCTTCGGCAAAGAGGTTGTAAAAAAATGCTTTTAAAAGCCTCTGAGGATCCCAGCTGAGTTGCCTGATCAGCGGAGGCTTTTTTTCTTTTAAATGCCTCTGCCGATCAGGCAACTCAGCTTGGATCGTCTGAAGCATTTAAAAGAAAAAAAGGGGTTTTTTTTTTCTTTTAAAAGCCTTTGATGATCCCAGCTGAGCCGCACGATCATCAGAGGCTTTTTTTTTTACTTTTAAAAGCATTTTTTCGGCCGAAGAGGTTGTAGAAAAAATGCTTTTAAAAGTAAAAAAAAAGCCTCTGATGATTGTGCAGCTCAGCTGGGCATGGGGGGGGGGGCAGGGATTTTTGCTACCGGTTCTCCAAACCACCTGCCTCCATCGCTACCGGATCAGGCGATCTGGTCTGAACCGGGAGCATTTCACCCCTGGTCAGAACCTGCTGAAACCCACCTCTGATAGAAACCCTGGAGCTGTGGTTTGTGAAACCTGATGCGTTATTCTGCACATTGTGTGAACGTAGAAGGAGCTCTTTGTTTAGTTCTACAAAAGATGGTTTTTCATTCAGTGGGCAGAGACCCCAAAAGATGCCAGGAGAAGTTCTTTCTTGTTATATCTTCTCCTTTTTCCACATGTCAGGGAAACAAGACATGGTTACAAAGAAATGCTCTACATGCTTATGAGTCTCTATGAATCTCAGTGGAAATTCTCAATCATCCAGGTCATGGTTGGCCCAGAGTTGCTTTTTGTCAAAAACTTTCTTGGGTTTTTTTTCCCTTGAAATGAGTTTCGCTCCTCATTTAAGAAGCTTCTTCAGTTCTTCAGAACATCTGAGTACTGAACTGAAGAAGCTTCTTGGATGAGAAGCGAAACATTTTCAAGAAATAACCCAAGAAAGTCCATTTGCCTTTTGGGGAGAGAAAAAAAACACCTTTTGGGTTATGAAGTTATTCCCAAAAGTTAAAACTGGCAGCTTTTTTCGCATTAAGAGACCTTACTTCAAATCAACAGGCAGGATTAACTACAGGAACTGAATCTATCAATCAATATAAATCAATAACTGGTTTTTAAAAAAAAAAAAGAAGAAGAAGAAGGGAGGGACAGAGTGAGCAGGGAGAAAGGTCATTCTTGGATGAACTTAACTTGGAAAGGGAGGTTGTGAATCGGAATTCGAAATTCGAACCCTCGATTTGGAAACACGAGCCAAAGACACAAAACTGAACAAGGAAATTCATCTTGTTTTGCCTTCAAGGCTGGTGGCGCAGTGGACTAAGTTCTCTTAAAAGTAGCACTTAAGTTTCCAGCTGCCTGCAATTACTGCAAGTTCAAATCCCACCAGGCTCAAGGTTGACTCAAAGCCTTCCATCCTTTCTAAGGTAGATAAAATGAGGACCCAGATTGTGGGGGCAATAAGCTGACTTTGTATAAATATACAAAAGTATGAAGGCTATTGCTTAACGCCTTGTAAGCCACCCTGAGTCTCCGGAGAAGGGCGGCATATAAATCAAATTTAAAAAAAAAAAAGGCTGACGTTTGGGACTTGGTGAGAGTTTGGGGCTGCTTATTGGGGTTGGGAGAGAGGGAGAGGAGGAAAGCACAATGGTTATCTTTGCTTAGGGTGGGGGCAGCTGATAATTGGCTCCCCAAAAAGGACAGAGAAGATTATATTTTTTTTTTGCGCTGAGTTCACATGAGCCATGCTCTGGGCAACTCTGAGATGGGTGGACTTCAGTGCTGGCTGGGGAATTCTGGGACTCGAAGGTCCTCACATTTTAAACTATTAATTTATTTGTGTATCGCCTTTATTATTTTTTACAAATGACTCAAGGAGGCAACGCATCTAATATTCCTTCCTCCTCCTATTTTCCCCACACCAAGAACCCTGTGAGGTAGGCTCGTCTGAGAAAGAGAAACTGGCCCAAAATCACCCAGCTGTCTTTCATGCCTAAGGAGGGACTAGAATTCCCTGTCACCTGGTGATTGGTTCAAAGTCACCCAGTTGGTTTTCATGCCTGAAGCAGGACTAGAACTCCCAGTCGCTTGGTGATTGGCCCAAAGTCATCCAGCTGGCTTTCATGTCAAAAGTAAAACTAGAACTCCCTGTTACCTGGTGATTGGTTCAAAGTCACCCAGCTGGCTTTCATGCCTAAAGCAGGACTAGAACTCCCAGTCTCTTGGTGATTGGCCCAAAGTCACCCAGCTGGCTTTCATGCCAAAGGCGGGTCTAGAACTCACTGATTCCTGGTGATTGGCCCAAAATCACCCAGCCGGCTTTCATGTCTAAGACAGAATTTGAATTCATGGTCTTTTGTCTGGATGGGGATTTCTGGGAGTTGTAGTCCTCACCTCTTAACGTTGCCAAGTTTGAGAAACTCGGGGTTAACCGACATGGCCGGATTGAGAGGGAAAGCTTACAAATCCATCATATTTTGCCTCATAAACGTTGAAAGTTAACGCTGAAATCAATTCAGTTCTGAGTTTTTCACTCCCTCGCTTTAAAGCAGGTTCGTGGTTTTTATACTGTTTGCGTTGTTTTTCCCCCCCTTCTGATGTTTTGAAATAAGCCGTGTGCAATTTTCAGTTCTTCTTTGAATAGCTTTGTAAATCTTCCAGAACACCCACCTTCTTCCTGAGTGGGTTAAAAAGATAACAAATAACCAACCTACCTACGGATCAGACTAAAATACAGGTGCTCAAATCAGACACCAGAGATGCTGTTTACGTTCCTTGTTGCAGTGTATTATTATTTTTTTTCCCCTTGTATAATATTCCTCCTTTTTTCTTTCTGGAGGACGCAGGATAAATATGTCCTCGGAGGAAATTTTATTCATAAATAATTTAGGAGGCACTGAGTAGATTGACTTGGAAAGGGATCGCTTTGCCAGGGAGCACAGATATTTAACAAGGAGTTGTGAGCAAAAATCTGATTCACATTTACAGCTGGATTCGATCCCGTGGCTTCCTCGCGTGACAGGCCGTGTTTGTGTGTATGTGCACAAGTTCATCTTGAGTTGCAATGGATAGAAAAGCAGTGGTTTCAGCGAACAGAAGGGGTGGTTCCTATGATTATAATAAGCCCAGGAATGGGCCTGGCAGATCATCTAGTCCAACCCACAGCCCACCACAAACCACGATAGGAGGTCACAGTGGCCCTTGGATTGGCTTCAAGTCAAAACATCACCTACTCACAATTTAGTCACACCCGACTTGATGCTTCACTGTTAAAACAAGGAGAGGGCCAAAATAATTGTGTGTCTCAATCCTGGCAGCTTTCAGATGGGTGGACTCCAAATCCCAGAATTCCCTAGCCAGCTGGGGAATTCTGGGAGTTGGAGTCCAGCCATCTGAAAGCTGTCAAGATTGAGAAACAGTACGTTAGACCGGGGATCCCCAAACTTGGCAGCTGGCTGGAGAATTCTGGGAGTTGAAGTCCACAAGTCTTAAAGCTGCCAAGTTTGGGGATCCCTGGGTTAGACCCTCCTGTTAACACCTTTCCTGGAAGCTGGAAGCCCAGGCCAGCTAAGTCCTGTAAAGGCACACTGCACATGCTCAGAGGGTCCCTCTTCCCCCCTCCTTTCTTGCTCCAACCCTGAGCTTTAAAACAGTTGAGAATGCTGGACCTCCTTCTCTGGTTCCTGGTTGGGAAAACCTGGACCTCTGGATTCTGCACCCCAAACTTCCTGACCGATTGGGGGGGGTTGCTCCTCAAGATGCAGCAAATGCACTCTGTGCATGACCAGAGGCACCACTTGTGAGAGACTCAGAGAACCAACCACACTTTTGCAGAAGGTCCAGCACAGTTTTTCTGGGACTCTTGAGCAAGGGGTGATGTGCCAGCCTGATTCATATCGGCGGGAGCCTCTTTGGGCTGGGTGTCACCCCAAATTCAGTCTCAGGAGGAACCTGTCCTGCGTGGCTGCCCCTCCCTCGTGGTACAGACACACCCAGAGAGCTCCTGTTGTTGGGATCAGCCTCGATTTGAACCCTTCTCCCAGGAGCTCCAGAATGGCACTCTGGAGGTATCTGATGGAGTGGAGAATGGCCACCTCCTCTCCCTGCGCACTCGGCTCCCTCTTTCGCCATCCGGCTGAATTTTATTCCAGTTGCATTTTTAAATTTCTTTTTTTCCCTACCCCTTTCAAAGAGGGCTATCTGGGTCCTAGCCCCATTTTGCAGCCTCTGGAAGAAGCCCCCAGATTAAAGCGCCCCAAAACGGAGAGCGGCCCCAGCCATCCAACTCAGGCCGCCTCTGGTCTTCAAATTGGTCACTTCAGCATCCTGTCCAGTTTTTTTTAATTAGAATGATAGAATCCTAAGGCTGGAAAGGACCTTGGAGGTCTTCTAGTCCAACCTCCTGCTCCTTGAATTACCTTGCAAACGTCCTTGACAGAAGAGCATATTTAATGAGGTTGGTTTTAAACCCAGTGTTATTTAAAAACAGCACTAAGAAATAGGATCTGCTAGGATTTTCTGCCAGAGCCTCTTTCCCTCAATATTTATTTTATTTTATTTTATTTTATTTTATTTTATTTTATTTTATTT
>WNWU01000238.1:425501-436845 GCA_012654045.1 Ptyas mucosa
CCAGCCAGCAGCGCTGGCTGGGGGATTCTGGGAGTTGAAGTCCACCCATCTTCAAGCGTCCAAGGTTGAGAAACACTGCTCTAGAGTCTTCAAGACGATCTTCTGCAGCTGAGATCAATAATGTTGGCTTAGCTGCTGCTCCATAGACCACTCGGAGAACATGGTTGGTGGAGTTTGCTCAGGAGGCATGGGGTAAGTGGTTCCCCAGCACAGGAAATTTCCTGCTCATCTCAGTTACCAGATCCTGGGATGTCCTCTGTCCTTCTGAAACCAGAAGTTCCTCCTCCATCACCACCACCATAATTCCTTCTCCTTTTCTTTCTCTTTCTCTTTCACCTTCTCCTTCTCCTCCACCAGTCTCCTCCTCCTCCTCCCCCCCCCAGTTCTCCTTCTCTTCTCTTTCTTCTCCACCAGTTCTCGTTCTCCTTCTCTTCTCGTTCTCCTTTTCCTCCTTCTCCTCCTCCTCCTCCACCACCAGCTCTCCTTGTCCTTCTCCTTCTCCACCAGTTCCCCTTCTCCTCCACCAGTTCTCCTTCTCCTTCTTCTCCTTCCTTTCAAGAACTTTTAGATGCCAAGTCTTAAAAAGAACGGTACTAGGACTCGTAATGTCTTTCAAAGTATCCGCTGGAGAAAGATGGCTACTTCTGTCATGGAGCGCTGACCATCTAATTATTCACGAGGGCAGCAACTTCTTCCTCTCCGCAAGAAGAAACGAGCAACAGCTTTTGAGAGACCGTTCTATGGGGGAATACCATGAAGGGCAGGAGGTGATTAAGAATGGGAGTCAGAATCCCATTCCAAAGATGACAACGATGGTGGGGATAACGTTTGTTTTTCCTCTGAGAACTTCAGATGCGGATGGAGTTTGCACAAACACCACATCCTACTGGGAACATGAAGAGGTTTCTGCACTTCTCTGATCCTGACTCTGAATTTAATTGGAAGCCAACACCCTGATCAACAAGGAAGCTGTTGACAGGAGGAATCTGATGCTGCGATCTAAGGCAGCTTCTGAAGCCCCCTGGCAAACTCAACTCCGCATGAGCTAAGAAGCCTTGCTCCCTGTGGAGGGAGGGCGTGGGGTGTCCAGGAATCCATAACTTGTTCTACTTTCCTTCTTTTAAGCTGCTGCTCGCCTCTTTCAACACATTTCCTCCAGACTGGTGGCCTTCCCATTGCTGAACGTTGCACTGGTTTATTCAAAATCAGGACAGCTCAGTGGGGACACGGATTTCCATTACTTAGGAAGAATAACAAAGAGTTGGAAGGGACTTTGGAGGTCTTCTAATCTAACCCGCTACTCAAGCAGGAGACCCTATACCATTTCATTCCAATCTTTCCTTAAAAGCTTCCAGTGATGGAGCACCCACAGCTTCTGAAGGCAAGCAGTTCCACTGGTTAATTGTCCTCACTGTCAGGAAATTTCTCCTTAGTTCTAGATTGGTTTTCTCCTTGATTAGCTTCCATCTGTTGCTTCTTCTCCTGCCTTCGGGTGCTCTGGAGAATAGGTGGACTCCCTCTTTGTGACAACTCTTGAAATATTGGAAGACTGCTATCATGTCACCCATAGTCCTTCTCTTCATTAGACTAGACATATCCAATTCCTGCAACTGTTCATCAGAACTTCTCCAAGGTTCCTTCTAGCTCTGTTATTCTGTTAATAATTGTTGCTCTTCTCTGCAGTCTTTCCAGGGTCTCTAGGAGTTGGGAACAATGGCCCTTTGATGACTTGTGGACTTCAAATCCTAGAATTCCTGAGTCGGCATGGGGAACGTGTCAGTGTATGAGAGTTCATGAATTGGAATAGGCATGGTAACAGGTCAGCCAATGGGGACTGTTTGGTGACCCAGACGGCTCGGCGGCTCAGCGTGGCTTAGCTTGACTAATTTGTATGTAAGAGTTGCTTTGTCCTTGCAATATAGCCTCTATATTATATAGCCTCTGTGCTTATATAGATTCTGTACTTCTGGATTCTGAGTTCTGGTTCTGGATTCTACTGCATGGGTATTGTATACATGCATCATGCTTTATATTACTGTATATAAAGAAGTTTCTTTTATACATGAATCCTGCTGAATTATTTTCTTGTGTGCTGGTTGGATTGCTGCAAACTCTAATAGAACTGTGGTTCTTTGATGCATTGTGGACTTCAACTCCCAGAATTCCTGAGCCAGCCATGCATAGTTCCCCATAGTTCTGGCTCGGGAATTCTGGGAGCTGAAGTCCACAAGTCATAAAGGATCCATTGTTCCCCAATTCCCCATGGATTAGACCTACGTGAGAGGCTGAAAGTAGGTGTGGACTAGAAATTCTCCTTTTTTTCCTCCAGAGAAGAAATTTGGGGTGTGAACAGCACCTCCCTGATCTTCCAGGGTTGGGCTGGATTAAGACTTGAAAGCGAGACCACCAGAGAAGTTGCAAAACTATGCCAGAAAAAAGTCATTTCTTGCTGTTTTCCACCAGGAAAACTGGACGGATGAAGCTCGCATGTAACATAAAGCCAAACAACACAACATCAACAATGAAAAAGTGGAAAGCAGTGAAGGGGTGGGCGCAGAGACCCTCTGCTTTCCTTTTGACGGTCTTCAGGTGCCTCTCATTAGCGTCTAATTGTGTTTCTTGTTTGAATGCCTTCTGGGAAGATCAGTGAAAGTACAGAAAGAGCTGGTTGAGAATTTGCACTGATCTGAAGCTCCTTAACCTGGTTTAGTTCAGGTGAAAACAAGAAAGGGTTAACCATTGGCTTGCCTAGATACAGGCAGTCCTTGATTTACAACTGAGTGCAAAATTCCTGTTGCTAAGTGAATCCGTTCTTAAGTGAGTTTTGCTCCATGTTGCAATCTTTGTTGCCATAGTTGTTAAGCAATTCACTGCCATTGTTAAGTTAATTGCATGGTTGTTAAGTGAATCTGGCTTCCCACTTGACTTTGCTTGTCGGATCACGTAACCCCGACGCTGCAACTGTCATAAGTACATGCCAGTTGCCAAGCGTCTGAATTTTGATCCTGTCACCAAGAGGATGCTACAAAGGTTAAGTGTGAAAAACGGCCATAAGTCACTTTTTCCAGTGCATGTAACTTTGAATGGTCACTAAATGAACTGTTGCAAATCGATTGCCTGTATGGAAGTCTGCAACGCATTGTGGTCGATTCTGAAGATCTGGGCCCGTTGCTGGCTGTGGAATTAATCACAGGGGCAATGAACATGAAGTCTTTATATAACTTCCTTCAAAATTATCAGGATGGTATCACTGCACCACAAATGCCAAGCATAGAACGCCCTGCATCTTCTCTAAACAGTTTCAAGATTGCCAGTTTGGTGGCTCTTTCGCATTAAAGAAAGAGCTGCCCAAAAAGCCAACGCAATCCTAGGCTGCATAAACAGAGGGAGAGGTTCATACCACGTTATAATCCCTTGGGAAGGCCACACTGGGAATACGGCATCCAGTTTTGGTTGCCACGATGTAAAAAAGATGTTGAGACTCTAGAAAGAGTGCAGAGAAGAGCCACAAAGATGATGAGGGGACTGGAGGCTAAAACATAGGAAGAACAGTTGCTGGAACTGAATATGTCTAGTCTAGTGAAGAGAAGGACTAGGGGAGACATGATAGCAGTCTTCCAATATTTGAGGGGCTGCCCCAAAGAAGAGGGAGTCAAGCTATTCTCCAAAGCCCCTGAAGGCAGGACAAGAAGCAATGGGTGGAAACTAATCAAGCAGAGAAGCAACCTGGAACTGAGGAGAAATTTCCTGACACTGAGAATAATTAACCAGTAGAACACCTTGCCACCAGAAGTTGTGGGTGCTCCATCACTGGAAGGTCTTCAAGAAGAGACCGGAGAGCCATTTGTCTGAAATGGTATAGGATAGGTTGGACTAGATGACCTCCCAGATCTCTTCCAACCCTGTTATTCTGTTTCCATGCTTGCTTAACATGCAGCACAGTTATAATGATGGAAAACATTCTCTCTAATAAGCTTTTTCAGCTTAGCAGGTTTTGCCAAAGTAACCCCTGAGTTTGGCATCTCAGCAACCATCAGGGACTCCTAAATATCTTCCAGTGATTGATTGGCTGCCCACCAATGATGGTGTCTCCTGCCCAGAGCTGAGGGTCCAATTGTTGCCTGTCTCCCTGAGCACATGAAGTGTCACCTTGGGGACTCAACTTGTGGAGCCCCTTCCGGTTGAACAAGAGGAGACAGAGCCTCCAAAGTTATGCGAGATTATTTAATCTCACAAGGGATAATCCAGAAGAATGCAGAATATGTGAGGTCCTTGGTGCTCCCTGAGCTTGGTTGCTTTCTTGTACATGTTTAATCATCATCCAGCTAGATAACATCATCAGGACTAGTAGAGAGGGGTTTAGTGAAGTGGAAGGAGGAGGAGGAGGAGGAGGAGGAGGGGGGGGGAGACTGTGGGGGGCCTTGGTGCTCTCTGAGCTTGGTGGTTTTCTTGCAGATATTTCATGACCCAAATAGGTAGCATCATCCGTGGTAGAAGGGGAATGGGGTTTGCAGAGGGGGGGAGGGGGGGAGGAGAGGAGGAGGAAGAGGAAGAGGAGAAGGACAATGACTGTGGTCCTTGGTGTTTTCTGACCATGGCTGTTTCCTTGCAGATGTTTCATTACCAACTTAGGTAACATCGCCAGTGCTAGAAGGAGGTGGAGTTTGCTCTCTGTTTATATACATTATGACCCCACTCCCTATTAGCATGATGATATTACCTAATTTGGTAATGAAATGTTTACAAGAAAACAACCAAGCTCAGAGAACACCGAGGAATGACATGAAGAAATAAACCCTTTGGTGGCCTAATACGGTTACCACGATGCATTGAAACAAATCAGTAGATTATCCCATCCTGGATAAGGCATCAGCCCAAGAGTCCTTTAAGGAAAGGAATTCAATTTAATAGTAAGAAACAAAAAAGGCAGGTCTGAGCCTTTCTAAAGGAGCCCTAGTAGAACATGATAAAATAAGTTTCTTTCAGCCTGAAAGTCTATAGAGATTCTCCATTATCCAGGTCCTGGTTGCCCCAAAGATGCTTTTTCTGGGAGGCAACTGGACTTTCTTGTTATTCTTTGAAGATGTTTCACTTCTCATCCAAGAAGCTTCTTCAGCTCTGACAGGATAGTGGGGAATGGAAGGATTTAGGGGATATTAGAAATAGCTTCCCACCAGATCCCGCTGTGGGTCCTTCAGTCCATGTGGATGTAAAACCAGGTCCTTTCTCTCTTTTCCAGGCAGTTTGCAAGCAACCCGAGCCCTGATGGTGTCCAGCATCCTTTTGGGTCTCATTGGATGTTTTGTCGCCATGATTGGTATGAAATGCATGAAGTGTTTGGAAGACGATGAGGTGAAGAAGTCAAGGATGGCCATTCTCGGAGGTGTCATCTTCCTCATTTCAGGTGAAGAGCATCTGTCTTCTTTAAATCCATGGCTATGGACCAGGGTTCGCCTTGGTCCTTGTGTTATTTTGTGGTCTTGTAAAAAGACTTCAGTATGGAAGCCACCAGAGATGGGCCGGTAGGTTGGATTCCTGGGAAAGAGTGATACAAATGGAAAATCAACCATCTGTAGGATTTGGGTGGAGAGGAGAGGCCTAGTCTGAGGTCAGCCTTGCTGAAGTTAAGGCCAATGGGTGGACAGTGATTGACATGGAGATGACTTGGGAATCCCAACCATCTGATCTGAAATCCAAGAGAGAAGACAACTGGGTGTAAATCTGATCAATGAGTGGTCTGACCAAGACAAAAATAGGGGAAGTCCTATTTTGCAATGCAAGATGTTGGCCAACCTTCCTCAAAGAAGGATCCTCCAGTTCTGTAAACTAGAATAGGGTCTACAGAGTTGTGATATCTCCATCTCTGGAGGCTTTGAAGATGAGGCTGAACTGCCCCTTCTCATGACGGCTTCGTTGGTTTCATTGCACATTGCAGAAAGTTGGATGAGATGAGTACTTCTCAAGGGTTGTCAACTTGAAGATGGGGAATTGTGCGAGTTGGAGTCCACCCATCTTCAAGTTGCCAATCCTGAGACATACTATATGTCAGGGGTCTCCAACCTTGGTATGAAGGTTGGAGACCCCTCCTCTATGTGTCCCAAACTATAATTCTGTTATTCTAGATGTATTGAACTTCAGTTCTCATATCACATCCAACACATCTGGAAGGGACCAACTTGAGGAAAGCTGGTGTCAGTTGGTATCACAAGCAGCTACTCTCGCTGGCTGACTACAAGCAGTCTTTCCTTCTTGGAAGTTGTTGACTTCACAATACCTCTTCCTTCTCTCCTTCCTTCCTATAGGCTTTGCCGCCTTAGTGGCTACCTCCTGGTATGGCAACCTTGTCGCACAGGACTTTTTCAACCCCTACACACCCGTCAACACCAGGTAAGTCAGATCTCAATGAAACTCTCAACTGATGGGGTGGGGCAGAAAGATCTCTACTGATATTTGGATTCACGGTTGACCCTCTGCTGATGGAATAACAGAGTTGGAAGGGACCTTGGAGGTCTTCTAGTCCAGCTCCCTGCTCAAGCAGGTGACCCTATACCATTCTGCACCAATAGCTGTCCATCCCTTCTTAAAGGCCTCCAGTGGTGGAGCACCCATAACTTCTGGAGGCAAGTTGTTCCACTAATTGATTGGCAGGAAATTTCTTCTTAAATCCAGGTTGCTTCTCTCCTTGATTAGTTTCCACCCATTGCTTCATGTCCTGCCCTCAGGTGCTTTGGAGAATAGATTGACCCCCTCTTTGGGGCAGCCCCTTAAATAATAGAACATTGCTATCATATCATCCCTAGTCCTTCTCTTCATTAGACTTCATTAGATCATCCTTTTGCTAGTCTCAACGTCTTTTTCATATCACAATGACTAAAACTGGATGCAGTCAGTATTCCAGGTGTGGTCTTCCTAAGGTACTAATACGTCACGTGATTTTGATTTTATGCCTCTCTTTATACAACCAAGGATTGCATTAGTTTTTTTGGCTGCCACCGTATACGGCTGACTCATACTTAATTGATCATCCACTACGATTCCAAGATCCCTTTCACAGTTATTGTTTTTGAGCCAGGTTTCACTTGTCGCTTTGGTTTTTCCTACCTAGGTGTAAAGCCTTGCTTTTCTCCACATTCAATTTCATGTTGTTGGATGGGGCTCATTGTTCAAGTCTGTCAAGATCTTTTTGGATCCTGAGCTTGTCTTCTGGGCTGTTGGCTGTTTCTGCCAGTTTAGAGTCATCTGCAAATTGGATGAGTTTCCCTTCTATCCCCTCATCTAAATCATTTATGAAGATATTGAGGAGTCCTGGTCCTAAGACGGAGCCTTGGGGTTCCCCACTGTTTACTTTTCTCCATGTGGATGTGATACCATTAAGGACTACTTGGTTTGACAGCCAGTTACAAATCCATCTGGTGGTGATGCTATCTATCACACATTCTTCTAGCTTACCGAGAAGTACCGTATTTTTGGGATGCACCTTTTCCCCCCAAAAAAGAGGATGAAAAACTGGGTGTGTCTTATACTCTGAATGTAGTCCTGCCCAGCTTCTCAAATGGAGGCTGAAAAAAGCATCAGAAACGAAGCTTCAGAAAAGAAGCCCCCAAACAGAGCTTCGGAGGCTTTTTTTCTGAAGCTCTGTTTCGGAGGCTTTCAGAGGCAGGAAAAAAAATGTTTTTTCTGAAACAGAGTTTCAGAAGTTTCAGAGGCAGAAAAACAAAACAAAACAAAAAAGCAAGGCACAGAGCTCACAACCAAGGAACCTGTTGCTAAAATTCACCTCTGGGAACAGCTGATTGGGGGTATTCCAGGAGGCCGATCCACCTGCCAATCAGCTTTTTTCTTATTTTCCTCCCCAAAAACTAAGGTGTGTTTTATACTCCGAAAAAATATGGTAGTTTGTAGTCTATTTTGTTGAATACCTTACTGAACTCTAAGTATATTATGTTCACAGCAATTCGCTGGTCTACTAATTTAGTCACTTTGTCAAAGAATGAAATAAGATTGGTTTGGCAGGATCTGTTTTTAAGCAACCCGTTCTGGCTTCCAAAAGAGACAGTGATTTCTCCTTGTCCCCCTGCCCAGGCCACCTGCTCCAATCTGTGCTGCTGCCATTGGCTAGAGAAAGTCTAAAATTAATTTCCAAGGAGGCATTGGAGCAATCTGCTCTATTGTGAGGCTCTGTGCTCTCTGCCCCGCTTTTACAGCTCAGCAATGTTCACCAGACCTTATGGGCGCCCTGGGAAAGGCCCGTGCCAACGGGAGAGTTTATGCAATTCCACCCTCTCTTCAGAATCTCATCAGGCTTCCCGCTTTAATCCTCGCAACTTCAAGGAAGGCACATGCTGGAACCTGTGGGTCATGTGGCCTTGTGTGGGGCATTTGGGAACCAGCCAAAGGACATGGATGAGGAAACAGCCGATTCTAAAGAATCACAAGCCGGGATGTTTATACCTGCAGAGACAAGGGGGTCATTCCTGGGAGAAAGATCTAAGCTAGTGTTTCTCAATCTTGGCCATTTTAAGATGGGTGGACTTTAGAGGGTTTCATGCTTGAGCAAGGGTTGGATTAACAGAATAAGAGAGGACAGAATAACAGAGTTGGAAGGGACCTTGAAGGTCATCTAGTCCAACCCCTGCTCAAGCAGAAGACCCTATTCCATTTCAGACCAATGCTTGTGCAAACTTTTCTTAAAAACCTCCAGTGATGGAGCACCTAAGGTTCTGGAGACAAGCTGTTCCACAGGGTAATTGTTCCCACTTTTCCTTAGTTCTAGGTTGCTTCTCTCCTTGATTGGTTTCCACCCATTGCTCCTTGTTCTGCCCTCAGGGGCTTTGGAGAACAGGTTGACCCCATCTTCTCTGTGACAACCCTTGAGATATTGGAAGGCTGCTATCATGTCTCCCCTAGTCCTTCTTTTCATCATACCCAGTTCCTGCAACCATCCTTCATATGTTGTAGCCTCCAGTCCCCAAATCCTCTTTGTGGCTCTTCTCTGCACTCTTTCTAGAGTCTCCGCATCTTTTTTACATCGTGGTGAACAAAACTGGATGCAGGATTCCAACTGTGGCCTTACTAACGCCTTATAAAGCAGTATTAACATTTCACGTGATCTTGATTCTGTCCTTCTGTTAATGCAGCCTAGGATTGCATTGGCCTTTTTGGCAGCAGCCAAACAGTGCTGGCTGGTATTTAAGTGATTGTCCACTCAGACTCCAAGATCTCTCTCATAGAAGACCTCCAAGGTCCCTTCCAACTCTGTTATTTTGTTATTTTGAGTGTCACCAAATAAAGAACTGAACTCTTGATGGATTGTTCCACCTCATTCTTGGACTTTGACTGACCATCTCTTTCCTCCTCAGGTTTGAATTTGGCCAGGCGCTTTTCATCGGCTGGGCAGCCTCCGCCCTGAGCATCTTGGGCGGCGCCTTCCTCTGCTGCTGGTGCCCCCGGCAAGAAACCTCCTACCCCCCAACTCGGCCGTACCCCAAGTGTGTCCCCTCCACCGGGAAGGATTACGTATAATACGACGGGGGAAGGATGACATGAGATGCTGGCATCGGACGACCCCAAGGGACACTGCTTTACTCCTGTCCTGCGCTCAGCAGAGCAAGCCTGCTTTGGCACACCACCTTCACCCACCCCCCATAAGTGAACTGTGCCTCTTTGTATCCCTGCACCCATTTCCGTTCCTGGCCGAGTCCTGCTCTCATCCCCGATAGGAAAACTGAGGAAAGGATTCACCCAGAAATCAAACATGCAGACGTAGGGAATACCACCTTCTCTTGGTGAGAGGACCAACAAGGCAGCCATTCCCTTTTTGGACCCTTCTTCACTCTCTTAAGGATGGACAGTCTCCTTCTCTCTCTTTGAAACCTTGCAAGAGAGTTCTCTTGAAGGGCCAGAAGAGAGGTGGGTCTCAAAGCAGAGGGAGGGGCCAATCCCCCAGAGAAAGGTTTGCTTGAAGAATTTACAAGTAGTCCTTGACTTATGACCACTATTGAGGCCAAAACGTCTCTTGCTAACTGAGTCAGTGGTTCAGTGAGTTTTGCCCCATTTTGCGACCTTTCTTGCCACCGCTGTTAAGCAAGTCGCCGCATCTCTTAAGTTCATCACACGGCTGTGAAATGAACGTGGTGCCCCTGTGGACTTTGCTTGTCAGAAAGTCACAAAAGGGGAATCACGTGGGCACTGCCACTGTCGTAAATACAAGTCAGTTGCCAAGTGTCTGAATTTTGATTCCCATGAACATGGCGATGCTGCAACGGTCTTAAGCGCAAAAAGCGGCTGTAAGTCGCTCTTCTTTTTTAAGTGCTGTCGTAACGCGGGACGGTCACTAAATGAACTGTCGTAAGCCGAGGACTACCTGTATTCTGCACACGAATGTGCTGGAGGTTCCCTCCCTCCCCATAGACTCCCAAACGGACAGGACTGTGAGGAATAGAGCTACCCAGACAAGCATCAGCGTGGGTGGGATTCTGCATTGTTAAAAGCAGAATTAAGGACCCCTCCTCCATGCTCAATCCAACAGCCTGCATGGCGTCCCCTGGTCAGGCTTCCATGCCAAACTTTGCACAAATTTCAGCAAATCCCCACTGATGTTTTTAGTACCCACCCCCACGCTTGGGTTCTGCCCCTCCCTCACCCTCCTTTTCTTCTCCACAGCAACTGGGTTAAGGAGCAAAACAAAAAGAGAGAAAGAGAGAGAGAATCAGCGCAAAGGGCCATTTGGATTAGGAGTTCTCGGAAAACACCACCCCGGGAAGCCGTGGGCATGCACAGATGTGTTGGGGCCCGCCCATTGCACACCCACCACCCCGTTTCATATTCCAAAGTCACACGATCGGTTCACCAGCATTGAGCCACGATTGTCGGCTGCAGTCGAACGCCGGATGCCTCCAGGGCCATCCAAAATATCGAATATTTTGATCAACGGTGGGAATAGTTGGGGAGGGGTCAGCCCTTGAGAGGAAGCATGGCCAGGGACACCCCTGGTTTCGTAGCCCCCTTCCCTAATTAAACCAGGTGCTTTAGCCCCCCCCCCCCCCCAATCCTCCGCCTGCGGGGATTTTCCCCAGGCTGGCTTTTCCGATTCATTAATTCTTTCTTCCCTGCAGCTGGAAAGAAAGCAAGATACTTCATAAAGACACACAGAATACAGAATAACAGGATTGGAAGGGAACTCGGAGGTACCTTGATACAGAATAGAGTTGAAGGGACTTTGGAGGTCTTCTAGTCCAACCCCCTGCTCAAGCAGGAGATCCTATGCCAGAAGTCTTCAAACTTGGCAGCTTTAAGAGTTGTGGACGTCAACTCCCAGAATTCTCCAGCCAGCTATGCTGGCTGG
>WNWU01000238.1:437245-449498 GCA_012654045.1 Ptyas mucosa
CCAGCCAGCATAGCTGGCTGGAGAATTCTGGGAGTTGACGTCCACAACTCTTAAAGCTGCCAAGTTTGAAGACCCCTGCCCTATGCCATTTCAGACAAATAGTGATCTAATCTCATCTTAACAACTTCCAGTGTTGGAGAATTCACAACTTTTAAAGGCAACTTCTGTCCCACTGGTTGATTGTTCTCACTGTCAGGAAATTTCTCCTGAGGTCTAGGTTGGATCTCATGAGCTTCCGCCCATTTCTTCTTGTCCAGAACTGAATATAGAATAACAGAGTTGAAGGGACCTTGGAGGTCTTCTAGTCCAACCCCCTGCTCAAGCAGGAGATCCTATACCATTCCAGATAAATAGTTGTCCAATCTCTTCTTCAAACCTCGAGTGATGGAGCACCCCAGGATTTCTGGTGGCAAGCCGTTCCACTGGTTGATTGTCCTCACTGTTAGGAAGTTTCTCCTTAGTTCCAGGTTATCTCCTTGATTAGTTTCTCATCCATTGTTTCTTGTCCTGCCTTCAGGGGCTTTGGAGAATAATTTGACCCCCTCTTCTTTGTGGCATCCCTTCAAATACCGGAAGACTGCTGTCATGTCACCCCTAGTCCTTCTCTTCATTAGATTACAGAGACTGCAAACACACACAAACAAACAATTTTGCTGTTGTGTTATCGAAGTCTTGAACACACAAGAACTGACCCAGCTTGGAGGCATCCGGATGTGTTGGGTTGCAATATCGCAGTGCAAAACATCTGGCGTGCAAGCCAACCTAAAGAAGCCAGAGATGGAACCTAATTTTTGTAAAACTTCCAGGGATCAAAATGGAAAGGGGGAAAAAGTCCATTCCCTCCCTCCACCCCCAGTGGCAAAGGTCCCCTTGTTGTAAAAAGGAATATTTCCACCTCTCTTGCTGCAGAAGTGGGCTGTGAAACACACCTATACAAACACACACACACACACACAAATACACAAATACACACCTACAAATGCACCAGTCCGCTGCAAGGTGGGTTCCTTGTTGTCACTATCATGATCCTCATGGTGTGGCTGTGATTAAGTCTGCAAAGTTGCCAACACTTACTCAGGAGTAGACCTCACCAGTCTTAGGGCACTCCTGAGCAAACCTGTGCGGGATCCAAATTGCTTATATTTTTGGGACTGAGATTGTTGGTGAACCTTTGAACCATTTTGCCACCCCGGTCTGTCAATCATGGGGGCACCAGCCATGCCCCTTGGCTAAACTTCACTGGGAGGGAGGGAGGGACACACAATTCTGTGAGAAGAAACTGTACAAAGTATTAACTGTTTTCAATAAATGTACCTTTTCATTTTTTAAGAAAACGGGTCTCGGTGTTGCTATTTAATTTTATACGCCTGCGCGTAGAGACAGTTTTCACAAAAAGGAGAACAGTGGTGCAAAATTACTCTTTTAAGGACATTGCAGTGAGTTGAGCAGCACAGGGATTCAACTTCAACAGAAAACTTGGGTTGTTAAAAGGCTTCATGTGTTGTGTGAACTCAGGCTGTGTGTTAGGGGGTAGTTTAGGGAAATGGTTCTCAACCTCGGTGGCTTAAAGATGGGTGGACTTTAAGTCTCAGAATTCTCCAGGCAGTATTTTTAAGATGGGTGGACTTCGACTCCCAGAATTCCCCAACCAGCATGCTTCAAAATGGGTGGACCAACTCCCAGAATTGTCCAGCCAGCTTGTTTTAAGATGAGTGAACATCGACTCCCAGAATTCCCCAGACAGCGTACTTTAAAATGGGTGGACTTCAATTCCCAGAGTCATGTGCTTTAAGATGGGTGGACTTCAACTCCCAGAATTCCCCAACTAACATGCTTTACAATAGGTGGACTTCAACTCCCAGAATTCTCCAGCCAGCTTGTTTTAAGATGAGTGAACATCAACTCCCAGAATCCCCCAGACATCATGTTTTAACATGGGTGGACTTCAACTCCCAGAATCCCACAGCCTGTATGGCTAAGCTGGGGGATTCTGGGAATTGAAGTCCACCCATCTTAAAGTTTGCCAGGGTTGAGAAGCCCTGACTGAGGAGCTTAGCATGAATGGACTCACTCCAGAAAACGTGACGGGAGTTCCTCACAGGTCTATCGCTTCGCCACCCACGGGCTCCTTGCACAAATAGGGCAATTGTGTTGCAACGCACTCCTTGAGACAGTCTTCCCAAAACCAGCCTTCCCAAAGGAGATGAGGAGATGAGGGAAAATGCAACCAGACCGGCCCGACCGGTTTCCAAATGAAGCCAACCTCCACCACATTCCTTCCCAGACACTCATCCCCAAAGGAACATCCTGTAATTAAGATCTACGTGGCTTAATGGGAGGCAGCCAGATTCTCTTGCGTTTGTTTTCTCTCTCCCCCGTCTTGCAAAACTCGTTGGGAGAAGACCTGCTGTGAAACAATCTCTCTCGGAGGAGCAGGGGGTTTCAGGCAGGTTCCCCAGGGGAGGGTGGGGTCTTCTCCATAGGTGCCTGCAAAGGAGCACGCGGTGGCCCTGTTCCAACACACATGACTTGATGGGTAGGCATGATGCCGCGCACACCGGGGTGGTTTCCACCAGTTCTTGTGTGTGTCTTTGGCCTTCCGTGGATGGCATTACGTGGAGAAAAAACATCTTGAGGTTCAGATTTGTCCACTAGTGGGAAGGCTGACCCACCAAGACTGAAGGCTCTCCATCATCTCTGGAGGCTTTGAGGAAGAAGCTGGAAAAGCGACCTCACGCGATGGTTCGGTTGCTTTTCTGGCACCCGGCAGAGAGTTCGACTAGATCCGTGATGGCAAACCTATGGCACACGTGCCACAGGTGGCACACGGAGCCATATCGGTGGGCACGTGAGCTCAGCTCCGCTGTGCATGCACACACCAGCCAGCTGATTTTCAGGCCTTCTCGGCCCACTGGAAGTAGGGAAACGGGCCATTTCTGGCCTGCAGAGGGGTGGGGAAAGCCATTTTCGCCCTCCACAGGCTCCTAGAAAGGCTCTGGAGCCTGGGGAGAGCAAAAAACGGGCCCACCGGGCCATCGTGGGCACGCATGCGCCAAAAGTGGGGAGAATGCAGGGGGATCGCGCACACATGCGTGGAGGGTGGGGCACATAGAATTATGGGTGTGGGCATGCACATGTGTAACCCCCCTGCGCCCCCCCCAGCTTTTGGCACGTGATGGCAAAAAGGTTAACCATCACTGGACTAGATGATCCTTGGAGTCATTTCCAACTCCACAGTTCTAAATCCTTGGTCTCTGAGCTTGGTGGTTTTCTTGCAGATGTTTCCTTACCCAAGTGGGGAATTTCATCAGTGCTAGAAGGGAATGGGGTTTGTGGAGGAGGAGGAGGAGGAGGAGGAGGGGTCCTTGGTGGTCTCTGAGCTTGGTGGTTTTCTTGCAGATGTTTCATGACCCAACTAGGGAACATCATCCGTGCTAGAAGGGAGGGGGGTTATATTGCAGATAACCCCAGCGCAGATGCCCCTCCTTCCTAGTCGATGACGTTCCCTAGTTGATCACGTGACCCTGAGACACTACAACCATCACAAACATGAGCCAGATGCTGAGTGTCCAACTTTAGATCCTGTGAGCGTGGTAATGCCGCCATGGTCATAAATGTCAAAAATGGTCACAAGTCACTTTTTTCAGTGCTGATCTAACTTTGAATCATCACGAAATGAATGTTCATAAGTGGAGGACTACCTCTACTTCAGACAACAGGAGTGAGCCAACAGTTCCTTGCAGAAGATTGCTTCCTTTTGTCTGAAGGATCGCGGAAGAGTTGGCAAGCTCTCCATGCGCCTACCTAGAGTTTGGGACCTTTATGGATATTTGATCTAAGACTAAGACCACCAATATTTCTTCAGGTGTCCTGCAGGATTGCCCAAACTTTGCAAACATTTCCAGGAGTTGACACAAGAATTTAGCAAGGTTTGAATGGCATCCTCTGAGCCCAGGGGCACGCTCACTGAGGTCTGAGTTTGCAACCGCCTGCAAGTCACATCTAGGAGTAGTAAGCTATTCTTTGAAAGCGGGGCAAGAGCCACGCACCAGAAGAACTGATTCGGGTACTGAATTTGGTCTTCTGTCCAGAGGTGATTCTTGTCTAGGTGGGCCCCTCTCTCCATAAAAATAATAAAATTAACAATTATATTGATTGCGCTTTTCAATACTTTCTCTGCAAACTACAAACGCAATATGTCCCAAAGGTGTTTTTTTTTTTCCAAGAGGCAACTGGACCTTCTGGTTTTTGTTTGAAGACATTTCACTTCTCATCCAAGAAGCTTCTTCAGTTCTGACCATCAGTTCTGTCAATTCCATTCCATCAGAACTGAAGAAGCTTCTTGGATGAGAAGCAAAACGTCTTCAAAAGGAAAAACCAGAAAGTCCAGTTGCCTCCTGGAAAAAGCACCTTTGGGACAACCGTGACTGGATGACTGAGAATCTCTACAGACTTTTAGCTATGCAATTTGGGATGAAGACCCTTTGAATGGTGTGGGAGTCGGAAGGGATTTCCAGAGGCAAAATTGCAGACCACAGGAACCATTTGCACCACTCAGGTGACCCTGAGGACACAGAGAAACCTCCAACGACCCTCTCAAAGGATGCAAAGGACCAGCTCTGTCTGCAAGGAGTATCAATCCTTCCCTTCCCCACCATCCAGTCAGAGCTGAAGAAGCTTCTTGGATGAGAAGTGAAACGTCTTCAAAGGAAAACCAGAAAGTCCAGTTGCCTCTTGAAAAAGCACCTTTGGGATAACCATGACCTGGATGACGGAGAATCTCCATAGACATTTACAAATGCAATAGTAAATAATAGGGAACAGTCATAATAAGACAAATAGAATACAGAACACAATACATGATATGTATTGTTTGGTAATAATAAACAGTGGCTGCCAGGTAGTAATAATATATATGCCCTGTGTATCATCAAATTGTTGTTTTCCTGTTTTGCCTGCAGGTTGCAGATAAGACCATTGGTTTGGTGCTCAAACATGGGAGTTTCTTGCCTGTTTTTCACTAAAAGGTGAAAATGTGCGCCTTTCAACTCCCAGAATTCCCCAACCAGCCATGAATTCTGGGAGTTGAAGTCTACACATCTTCAAGTGGCCCAGGCTAAGCTGGCTGGGGAATCGTGGGAGTTGAAGTCCATAACATTGCCAAAATTGGCTGGCTCTATGGAATTCTGGGAGTCAAAGTCCACACACATCTTTATGTTGCCAAGGCTGAGCTGACTGGGGAATTCTGGGAATTGAAGTCCATACACCTTAACCCTGCCAAGCTTCAGCTAGCTAGCTAGGGAATTCAGGGAGTTGAAGTCCACACATCTCTTCAAATTGCCAAAGGTGAGATAAGTGTGCCTCATGGGTCCTACCCACTCAGGAAATTCCAGGACCCATCTACAGGCTGACCTGTGGCCTCCTTTAGTCAGACGTCCCAAATGCTTTCCCAACCCAGGGCCAGAGAACAGGAGCTGACGCAAAGCCGGAGTTTCTCCAAGCCCAGAGAATCTGCTTCCCGCTTCCAAATTCGTGGCTCTTCCCCAGAGCCCTCGAACCCCAGAGGGCAAGAGAAGGACGGGGGCCGGGAAAGTTTGTGCGGTGTGTAACACTGGCTGTTGGCTTGGCAAACAGGAGGAGGCAGGGCGGGAAACCCAAAAGCAAATGGGCCACCAAAAAACTGGCTTTTTCCCCAGGAAATTCAGTGGGGTGACACTGAGGGATCTTTCAGCTGCAGTTTCGGCTGGGGATTTCCTTCACACCTTTCTAGGATCATGTGTTTCCACACTCTCTCACCCCTTACACAAACACACAGACACACACACACTTTCTGGAATCTGCAGGGCCAGAATAACACACGTCTCCTATTTGCTGGGCGAATTGGGAAGTGGCACACCTGGATTTTCAGGTGCGCCAGGTTGCAAGAGGTAGGGAGGCCCCATGTGTGCGCGCCTGCATGCACACACACACACACACACACAAGCCACCAATGGAAGTGTGAAGATGGTTAGGCGGGGCGGGGTCTCAAAGGGGGCTTGACTTTAAATTCATACACACGCCCCTGCCCCTCAAAGGGAATTGAAAGACTCGAGCAATCTGGGCCCTTGAGAGAGCCAAGCTGGCCGAGTGTCCATTGGCTGGGGGTTCAAAGGCAGGGGGGGCATTTATCGATCGATCGATCGATCAATCGATCGATTAATTGGTTCGATTTATATGCCGCCCTTCTCCAGAGACTCAGGGCAGCTTACAATGCATTAAGCAATAGCCGTCATACTTTTGTATATTTATACAAAGTCAGCTTATTGCCCTCACAATCCGGGTCCTCATTTTACCCACCTCGGAAGGATGGAAGGCTGAGTCAACCTTGAGCCCGTTGAGATTCGAACTCGCAGTAATTGCAGGCAGCTGGTGCTCCTTAACAGCACTTTAGTCTGCTACGCCACCAAGGCTCATTGAACGAGGTGAACAAGAGTTTCATTCTTGTTAAGCTAGCAGAAGGTGGGGGGAGGAATTGTGTAAAGGTGGTGGGGGGGTGTTAACAGACTCCTGTCTCTCAAAGAGGGTCCCCCCCACTCCCTGGAAAAGGCACTCAAGCAGGATTAAATTGGAGTGAGTGGAGAAGTTGGCAAATGGGTCACATCTAGACACACACACCCCCAAAAAAAATGAAATCCAGGAAACGTGTTAAACCCCGCTCTCCCCACTCCCCACCCCCAGGATTGCTGTGGGAGGGGCTGTGGAATGTTGCAGAGCCCTCCGTTCTAAGCTCCTCCCTCCTCCTTGCCAGGTGAACTGGAATGGGGCACCCTTCCCTGTGCAAAATGCACCCCCGCACCCCCACTCCCGCCCCGTAGATGGCTGGAAGGGCCCCCCCCCCCCCTACTCTTGCATCCGATGAAGGTGCTTGGTTTGGCCTGGTTGGGTGTGCCTCATGGCTGTGAATTTATCTATCATGTATCTCTCCGTCTATCCATCCATCCATCTATCTATTCATCTACCTATCTACCTGTCTATATCTCTCCATCCATCCATTTACCTAGCTACCTAGGTACCTAGCTACCTTTCTATATCTTTCTATCTTTCCATCCATCCATCCATTTACCTAGCTACCTTTCTATATCTCTCTATCTTTCCATCCATCCATCTCATTTATGTATCTGTCTGTCCGTCTGTCCATCCATCCATCCATCCATTTATCCCAAAGGTCCTTTTTCAAAAGATAACTGGAGTTTCTGGGGGTTTTTTTGAAGACATTTCACTTCACTTCAGCTCTCAAAAGAAAAACCAGAAAGTCCAGTTGCCTCTTGAAAAAGCATCTTTGAGATAGACAATCATGACCTGGGTGACTAAGAACCTCCATAGACATTCATCCATTCATCTATTTCATTTATGTGTCCGTCCATCCATCCATTCATCCATGCCTTCCCAGGGTCCCTCCTCAGACATAGAATCTCTTCTCCATTTTGGGTTGAAGTCCATCCATCTTAAAGCATGTTGGCTGGGGAATTCTGGGAGTTGAAGACCATACAAGGTTGGGAAACCCCGTCTTACAGACACCCCTGATTCTAGGAAATCCTATCTTGGATGGGTCCAAAGGACCCTCAAATCCCACCTCCCGGTTTCCCCTGCTAGAAACCGGGTGCCAGAGTGAAGCAGCACCTGAAAAGGTATCTCCTCGTAGGGGCCGATGGTGAGAGCATCTGGGCAGGAGATCTCCTTCCTCCATTCCTTCCACCTTGGACAGGATCTGCCCAGCTCTTGATTAAATTCCTCCTGCTGGATTCCACCCTCCGGGCCCCATTCCAGGAAATATTAATAACCAGGATCTTTTATTTTTCCTTTTATAAAAGTAATTATCTCTGCAGCTGGCAGGGACTCGAATTGCAATACTGCGGGGTTAGGAAATTTCCTGCATCGAAAAGTGTGCCCTGTGCGTTTCAGATAATGGGTTATGTGTGTGAGTCGGTCTGCCCAAAGACAGGGATGTTTAATCTATCTGTCTACTTAAAATATTTCCAGTCACCCATTTAATTAAGAGCAGGAGCCCATCGAGAGGTGGAGGGGGGTGGGGGGCTTGCTTATACATAAAAAGAATAAAATAATTACCGCAAAATTTAATCTTGTCTCTTCAAATCAATTTCATTTGCAACGGGGACTCATCCGGGAGGAGGAAGAAACCCTTGTGTTTGCATCTTCATTTGCATAGATTTGCATGGTCTAGTCATTAGGGCATTTAACATTCACTTCTTCCCCACCCACAGTTGAAAATCGGTGGATTTCCCAGCTAACTTCCGTCCTGCAGGCAGAAGGAGAGGCGGTGAATAACATCTTCGTACACATGTCGGGACGAGCCCTGAAAATGGTGTTACGCAGTTTGTTGCGGCACTGAAATTGCACAAGAATGGAGCGAAGGGAGGGGGGGTGTACGTATGTGTTCACCTGTTTGCAATTTGACTCCCTCTGCAATTGTCCTCAGGGGTCGGGGTTGACAGAAGGAGAGAGCTGGAAGGACCTCGGAGGTCTTCTAGTCCAAATGTGGATGCTCCAACACTGGAAGTTTTTAAGAAGAGATTGGACCACCATTTGTCTGAAGTGGTGTAGGGTTTCCTGCCTGAGCAAGGGGTTGGACTAGAAGACCTCCAAGGTCCCTTCCAACTCATGCTATTCTATTCTATTCTATTCTATTCTATTCTATTCTATTCTATTCTATTCTATTCTATTCTATTCTATTCTATTCTATTCTATTCTTCTACTCTACCCCACTCCAGTGTTGGAGCACCCACAACATCTGGAGGGAAGCCATTTCACTAATTAAATGTTCTGGGATTACAGAATATTGGAAGGGACCCTGGAGGTCTTCTAGTCCAACCCCCTGCTCAGGCAGGAACTCCTATACCATTCCAGCCCAAGAGCTGTCCAATCTCTTCTTGAAAACTTCCAGTGATGGAGGGAAGCCATTCCACTGGTTAATTGTTCTCACTGGCAGGAAATTTCTCCTTCTTTTTACGTTGGTTCGCTCCTTGATTGGACATTCAGATGAGAATGTATGCAGTTGTCCCAAAGATGCTTTTTTTTTCAAAGGGCAGCCAAACTTCGTTTTTCCTTGGCATCATTGAACCAGCTGCTCAAAGACTCAAGAACAAATGTAGGTTAACCTACTCAAGAGTGAGAAAGCTTCCTGACAATGAGAACAATTAATCCATGGAAAAACTTGCCTTCAAAAGTTGTGAATGCTCCAACACCGGAGGTTCTCAAGAAGAGATTGGGCAGCCATTTGTCCACAACAGTATAGGGTCTCCTGCTTGAGCAGGGGGTTGGACTAGAAGACCTCCAGGGTCCCTTCGGACTCTCTTATTCTGCTTCTTCCACCATCATTTGTGTTCCGCTCTAAAAGAAAGCTATGCTTTTAGTGCCCTCTGCAGGCTAAGGAAGTATTGGCAAGCAGCGTTTGTAAAATGGATTACAGAATAATAACAGAATATTTATTCATTGTATTTTTTTATTGGTTTGATTTATATGCCGCCCTTCTCCGGAGACTCAGGGTGGCTTACAGTACGTTAAGCAATAGCCTTCATACGTTTGTACATATCTGCTTAGTAGGGCTTCCCCCCCCCCCCAAGTGGTGTTCTTTTTTTTATACAAAGTCAGCTTATTGCCCCCACAATCCGGGTCCTCATTTTACCTACCTCGGAAGGATGGAAGGCTGAGTCAACCTTGAGCCTGGTGAGATTAGAACTCGCAGTAATTGCAGGCAGCTGGCAGCTAAGTGCTATTTTAACAGCACTTTAGTCCGCTGCACCACCAAGGCTCCTTTATTATGTAGGAGCCTTGAAGGTCTTCTAATCCAACCCAGAGGTGGGTTTCAGCAGGTTCTGACCAGTTCTGGAGAACCGGTAGCGGAAATTTTGAGTGGTTCGGAGAACCGGTAGTAAAAATTCCGACTGGCCCCGCCCCCATCTATTCTCTGCCTCCCGAATCCCAGCTAATCGGGAGGAAATGGGGATTTTGTAGTCACCTTCCCCTGGTTACAGTATCTTCCCTTGCCACACCCACCAAGCCACACCCACCAAGCCATGCCACGCCCACCAAGCCACACCCACAGAACCGGTAGTAAAAAAATTTGAAACTCACCACTGCTCCAAACCCCTGGCCAAGCAGGAAATCCTATACCATCCAGCCTCTTCTTAAAGAACTCAAATGATGAAGCAGCCACAACTTCTGGAGGGAAGTCCCAAAGGGGCTTTTTCACCCTAGAAAGAGTGCAGAGAAGAGCAACAAAGCGGATTAGGGGATTGAAAGCTAAAACATACGAGGAACGGTTGCAGGAACTGGGCATGGCTCGTTTGAGGAAAAGAAGGACTACAGGTGACATGATAGCATCTTCCAATATCTCAGGGGCTGCCCCAAATAAGAGAGGGGTCAACCTATTCTCCAAAGCCCCTGAAGGCAGGAGAAGGAGCAGCGGATGGAAATTCATCAAGGAGAGAATCAACCTAAAACTAAGGAGAAATTTCCTGACAGTGAGAACAATTAACCAGTGGAACTGCTTGCTACAAGAAGCTGTGGGTGCTCCATCACTGGAGGTTTTTAAGGACACCCAGTTGGTCTGAAATAGTATAGGCCAGTGATGGCAAACCTATGGCACGCGTGCTGGAAGTGGCACACAGAGCCATCTCTCTGGGCGTGCCAGCCGTCGCCTCTTGCTGTTCCAGGTTCCGGCGTGCACATGTGCACCAGCCAGCTGGTCTTCGCGCATGAGGGAGTTCCGGAAACTGGAAGACCAGGTGACTGGCGCACATGCACACACTGGAAACCAGAAGCTCAGCTTGTGCGCGCCTGGGAACTGTTCTTCCAGTTTCTGGTGCTCCCCTGAGCACACGCACTCTCCCATTTCGGCACTCGGTGCCAAAAAGGTTTGCCAACACTGGTATAGGCTCTCCTGCTTGAGCAGGGGGCTGGATTAGAAGACCTTCAGGGTCCCATCCAGCCATATGATTCTAAGTCTAAGACTTAGAGGCTTAAAGAGTCTTTTCACGGCTACTTAAGCCCTTTCCCTTAAGAGGTTCTCATTAGGGAGGTTCTCCCTTAAGAGGGCTTGAGTGGCGCAGCAGACTAAAGCAGTGTGATTAACATTCAGCTGCCTGCAATTACTGCAAGTTCAAATCCCACCAGGCTCAAGGTCAACTCAGCCTTCCATCCTTTCTAAGGTAGGTGAAATGAGGACCCAGTTTGTGGGGGCAATAAGCTGACTTTGTATAAAATATACGAAAGTATGAAGGCTATTGCTTAACGCATTGTAAGCCGCCCTGAGTCTCCGGAGAAGGGTGGCATATAAATCAAATTTTTTTAAAAAAATATTAACCTCTGTTTTAATGTCATTTTTGTTGTGGTTTAATCTATGCCTTACATCAGGGTTTTTTTTTTCCTTGAATGCTGTTGTGTCTTTGCTAAGGCACTTCTGGTTTTTTTTTTTTTAATTGGAGGTGTGTAGAAATACAAATACAGGTAAGCCTTGACTTATGACATAATCATAACCACAATTTTCAATCCTAAGCAAAGTGGTATTTAAGTTAGAGATGCTCAGTTTTACAGCCTTTTTTTTTTGCCACGGTTATTAACTGAATCGTGCAGTCATTAAGTGAATCCGGCTTTCCCCATTATCTTGGCTTGTCAGAATCCAGCTGGGAAGGTCACAAATGGTGATCATGTTACCCCAGGATGCTGCAACCATCATCAATACACACTGATGGTCAAATACCTAAATTTTCACCATGTAACCGTGGGGATGCTGCAACTGTTATTAAATGAGGACACCAGTTGTAAGTCGCTTTTTTAACGCAGTTATAACTTTGAATGGATACTAAACAAATGGTTGTAAGTCAAGGGTTAGTTTGCAATTATTCTCCAGTTTGAATAGAATAGATTAGAATTCTTTATTGGCCAAGTGTGATTGGACACACAAGGAATTTGTCTTTGGTGCCTATGCTCTCAGAGAACATAAAAAGACAAGATACTTTCATCAAGAATCATAAGGTACAACATTTAATGATAGTCATAGGGCACAAATAAGCAATGGATAGGATGGATACTACAGACAGATAGATGAGAGAGATGAGAGAGATGGATGGATGGGATAGGATGGGATGGGATGGGATGGGATGGGATGGGATGGGATGGGATGGGATGGGATGGGATGGGATGGAATGGAATAGAATAGAATAGAATAGAATAGAATAGAATAGAATAGAATAGA
>WNWU01000238.1:449508-474856 GCA_012654045.1 Ptyas mucosa
ATAGAATAGAATAGAATAGAATAGAATAGAATAGAATAGAATAGAATTTTTTTATTGGCCAAGTGTGATTGGACACACAAGGAATTTGTCTTGGTGCATATGCTCTCAGAGTACATAAAAAGACAAGATACTTCCCTCAAGAATCATAAAGTACAACACTTAATGATAGTCATAGAGTACAAATAAGCAATCAAATCATATTAGGAAACAACATCAATATAAATCATAAGGATATCGTCAACAAGCTTACAGTCATACAGTCATAAGTGGGAGGAGATGGGTGATGGGATGGGTTCTGTCTGCAAGCAACACCTAGATGCCTTTTGGGCCCCATATGGGCTCCTGTTGGGGCTCCCGGGATTTTCCTAGCCATTTCCCATCCGCTTTCCAGAGGAGCTCCAGTCTCAATTAGCTCTTTCCTAAAAGCCTGGAGATACAGCACTACAAAGAATGTCCACCAGGTGTCAGCAGACTCCCAGAATGAAAGCTGGCGATCTGCCTCTTCTCTTTGCTCTCTATCTCTGACCAAGATGAGATCCAATGCAGATGGTCCTTGACTTGGAACCGTTCATTCAGTGACTGTTCGAAGTTACAATGGCACTGAAAAAAGTGACTTACGACCGTTTTCCACTTATGACCGTTGTAGCATCCCTGGGGTCATGTGATCAAAGTTAGGATGCCTGTCAACTGACTCATATTTATGACGGTTGCAGTGTTCCTGGGCTCATATAGTCGCCATTTTCCACCAAAGTCAGTAGAGAAAGGTGGATTCACTTAACAACCACATGATCTGCTTAACAACCAGGGTGATTCGCATAACGACTGCAGCAAAAAGTTTGTAAAATCAGGCATGTCTCACGTAACAAACATTTCGCTTAGCAACAGACGTTCTGGTCCCAATTTTGGTTGTAAGTCGAGGACTACCTATACCTAAGAAAGAGACTCAAAATAACCTTGGCTTAAATTTACTCAGGATCGGATGGGGGAGGTAGAAACTTGCTCTCAAGATTCTATTTTATTCTATAATACAGTTCAGACTTGACTTACAACCACAATCAGGACCAGATATTTCTGTTGCTAAGCGAGACAGTGGTTAATTGAGCTTGGCCCCATTTTACGACTTTTCTTGCCACCGTTGGTAAGTGAATCACTGCAGCTGTTAAGTTAGTCACACGGTCGTTAAGCGAAACTGGCTTCCCCCTTGACTTTGCTTGTCAGAAGATTGCAAAAGGGGATCACGGGACTGCAGGACACTGCGACTGTCATAAGTACAAGTCAGTTGGCAAGTGTCCGAATTTTGATCACGTGACCATGGGGATGCTACAACGGTCGTAATTGTGAAAAAAAAGTGGTCCTAAGTCACTTTTTCAGTGCAGTTGGAACTTTGAATGGTCATTAAATGAACTGTTGTAAGTCGAGGACTACCTGTACACACACACACACACACAAAACCCAAATCCAGTTTTTCCATTCAGAAACCCAGTTGAGATTTTAAAACGAGGCCACATAGTGTCCCATTTTACAACGTGGTGGTGGGAGTCAGAAAGCATCCAGTCATCATCATCGAATAACGACCCCATAATCCCTTGCGGGGTGGAGTTCTGGGCAACTGAATGGAGCTAGCAAGAGTGTTTACTGGCCGGATGCCTTTCTTGTCGCCAGCGCGGATTTTGTTCAGCAGATATATTCTCATTGTGCCCAGAGAGAGAAATATCTGCCTCTACCTAGGATCGAACTCACAGCCTCCTGATTGTGAGGCGAGAGGCTCCACCTCTAGGCCACGGCACCACTCTCCTAGCCAGAAAGCATCCAGTAAGGTCAAAAAATTCCTCATCAACCCCCCTCCCCAACTCCATTTGCAGGAGGGAGCCTTTCCTGGCATCCTCCCCATCCTCCCCCACCCCAAAGACTCCTGAGCTGGGGGGGAGGAGGATTGGCTGCCTCCACTAATGTTCCCACCCACTCATCCCTCCTGGCCGAGGCAAAGGCCTGTAAGCTGATCCCCTCCTGCTCTCAGGGGTCACCCCAGCATTGCAGAGCATGACCTTTGGGGGAGGGGGCTTCCTGAAAGGCATCCGGAGGCAGGAGAGGGGAAGGGAGAAAGAGAGACCTCCGGAAATCCCATCTCCACAAGAGAGTTGCGGTCACACCTGGGATGCAAAGTTGGGGGGGGGGGAGAGGTTTTGGGGAAGGAGGAAAAGGGGGCTGAGTGGGAAGGAGCCATGTTTCTGCTGCCCCACACCCAGGAAAGAAGGAAGGAAGGAGAAATGGATAGGAGGGGAGGGGAGGAAAAGAAAGGAAAGGAAAGGAAAGGAAAGGTAGAAGGGAAGGGAAGGGAAAGGAAAGGAAAGGAAAGGAAAAGAAAGGAAAGGAAAAGAAAGGAAAAGAAAGGAAAGGAAGAGAGGAGAGGAAAGGAGGGGAGGGGAGGGAAGGGAGGAGAGGAAAGGAAAGGAAAGGAAAGGAGGTGGGAGGAAGGAAAAGAAAGGAAAGAAAAGAAAAGGAAGTGGGAGAAAGGGAAGGAAAAGAAAGAGGGAAGGAAAAGAAAGGAGAAAGGAGGAGAAAGCAGAAAAAAGGAGAAAAGAGCACCAAGAAAGAAGAAGAAAGGAGAAGGGGGAAGGGGGAAGGGGAAAGGACAGGAGAGGAGAGCAAAGGAGGGGGGCGGAAAGGAGAATGGAGCAGGGAGAAAAGACAGAGAAAACGGTGCAGTTCAGGATTAGAGGATCAGCAGAGCCCAGCCAGTCTCATCTCCTATCCAATTTGGGCATGTATTTATTGATTGATTTTTATTTATTCATCAAATTTAGAGTCTCCCAGCACCACCACTTCATAGGGGAGATGGCTGGCATTAAAAAAAAAAGATAAATAAAATACATCATCTCACTCCCAGATCAACAACTCTGAACGGTCTACAAAACCAGAGGAAAAAACAGGATCCCATTCTTAGCAAAAGGCAGCCGTTAAAACCAAGAGAGAAGAGCTAAAGTTTAAAAGGCTGGAGGGTGGGGGGGAGGCTGTGCCCACCTCCAGAAACCCCTTGCAGGATCAGCCGAGCCCGGCCTTCAACCTCTCACCGAGACCACCCTGCAAGAAGCTTTATTGGCTTGGGAGGAAGGTTTTGTTCCTGTGTGCCAAATCCTGAACTTTAAAAAGCACATACAACGGCAGCCCCACGCGGTCTGGGTGTGAGGCCCAAGAAGAGGGGGCTGTGGGGGTCTTTGGGGGATATTTTAAGACCCACAACCTGGTTGAAAAGCTTTCCTTATCTTCCAGGCTCAGGAGTGGATTAGGGCTGGCTTAGTTTCCGCTCAAATCCAGCTCTTTAAAAAGTTTCCGTAGGTTTTTCCCACCGGCCCCTCCAAGGAAACACCCCCCCCCCAATTCATTCCCCAAACAAACCTCAGTGAAGGCAGCCAGCCATGGTGGGATTTGGGCTTTTGTCAGAGAGAAACCAAGGAAGCCCCTGCCACATTCATAGATAGTTCCCTGTGCTGACATCCTAGCAAAAAGGAAAGTTGACATTAAACATTATTGCGCTGCCATCATTGACATTTAATTATTCTATCCTAGTTTTGATGGCCGAGATACCCCAAATCTTCCTGGGCCTCGACAACATTCAGAGCCGCCCCGCCCCCCATTTTCCTCCCAAATGGGGCAGAAGGAGGAGATCGGTTTGGCCAGAGTCAAAGCAGGGTAGGGCGATCCAAGCATCACAGCCCCCAATTGGTGCGTCTGGCATCGAACTTTTACGGCGAAAAAACATTTCAAAGGCGTCACTCGGGAGAGTGGTATGATGCAGCCGCTGAAGAATGTTTGAGGGCAGCTGAAGGAGACCAGCTTTAAATACTCAATTCATTCACCCAGGTGGGCTGGGGGGGGAGGGGGGAGGGGTCTGCCCAGACCAGTGAAACCAGATCAAAGAAAAGTGAGGGGCTGGAGGAGAAGAGGGGATTTTCCTGGTTCTGTGGGGTCCTTGGTGCTGCCTGAGTTTGGTTGTGTGTCTCCAGACGTTTCCTTACCCAAGTAGGTAAAGTCATCAGTGAGAGGAGAAGTTAGAGTTTAGAGAGTTTATGAGTTTATTTGATTTATATACCACCCTACTCCCGAGGGACTCAGGGCGGTGAACAGCCATAAATAAAACATATAAATACAACATTTAAAACACACTAAAATCCAATTAAATAATTTGACCGTAGATAATTTTAAAACCCCAATAATTTAAAACAGATTAAAATTTATATTATTATTAAAAGAGGAGAATTAGGCCAGGCCAGGAGGAAGAGGAGGAAGAGGAGGAGGACTGTGGGGTCCTTGGTGTTCTCTGAGCTTGGTGGTTTTGTTACAGACGTTTCACAAGCCAAGTAGAGAACAGCATCAGTGCTAGAAGGGAGAGGAGGAGAAGGAGGGGGAGGGAGGGAGGGAGAGAGGGGGAACTGTGGGGTCCTTGGTGCTCTCTGAACTTGACTGTTTCCTTGCAGATTTTTCATGACCCAGCTAGGTAAAATGTTCCTTCATGGCACACACATCTACTCACAGCCCCTCCCCCCCCACACACACACCAGAAGTGCATGAAATCCAGGTGTTGTGACACACCCCAGCAGTGATGGATCAACACAACTGCAAGGATGGTTACAGTGACCGACCATCCCTGGGTCTCCCCTCTGGCTGGGGACGTGCTGGGAAGAGCCCTTGAGGCTCACAGGGCCAGGGGGTCTCTAGCCCCCTTAACGTAGCCAGGGCACCCAGACCCACATATGTTTGCGATATTGTCAAGGTCAGCAACCACACTCTAATGCTGAACAGCTGGGCACAAAAGGCACTCTGTGTAAAGATGGGTTTTTTTCCTCCCAACCAAGAGAGAGAGGAAAAAAAGATGCATTCCAGACAGAGCTGGTTCTCTTTTCCTAAAAGTCCCTCTTCCGATAGCCAAAGATGACCGCCGAACATGCATTGCTCACATTGGCGGCTTCCTCTCTTCAGGGATTGCAAGAGAAGGAAGTGGGATCCCGCTTTATTCTTAGGGGGAAAATGAACCTTGCAGAGTGAAGAGGGAGCCATGCTCAAGGGAGGGAAAAGGGGGTTTCACCCAGTGCAACTTCACGATGGGGCTGTGGCCACCATCCTGGCCAGGTTTCAAAGAAAATAAGGCAAATTCTTGGAGATCAGCAGCTCCTAAGCAGGAAGGATTTTGGGGACAATGAGAAATAAGAGGGAGTGAGGGAGGGAGGGAGGGAGGGAGGGAGGGAGGAAGGAAGGAAGGAAGGAAGGAAGGAACAGGGAGGGAGGAAGGAAGGCAGGAAGGAAGGAGGGAAGGAAGGAGGGAAGGAAGGAAGGAGGGAAGGAATGAAGGAACAGGGAGGGAGGGAGGAAGGAAGGAACAGGGAGGGAGGGAGGAAGGAAGGAAGGAAGGCAGGAAGGAAGGAGGGAAGGAAGGAAAGAGGGAGGGAAGGAAGGAAGGAACAGGGAGGGAGGAAGGGAGGAAGGAAGGAGGGAAGGAAGGAAGGAAAAAACAGGGAGGGAGGAAGGGACAGGCAGGGTGGGAGGGAGGGAGGAAGAAAGATGAGAAGGGAGGGAGAGGGAGGGAGAGAGGACAGAAGGAAGGGAGGGAGGGAAGAAAGGAAAAAGAGAGAG
The DNA here is from genome assembly GCA_012654045.1 of Ptyas mucosa. Classification (NCBI taxonomy): domain Eukaryota; kingdom Metazoa; phylum Chordata; class Lepidosauria; order Squamata; family Colubridae; genus Ptyas; species Ptyas mucosa. The sequence goes on from WNWU01000238.1 coordinate 455,137, forward strand.
AGAAAGAAAAAAAGAAGGAAGGAAGGAAGGAAGGAAAGAAAGAAAGAAAGAAAGAAAGAAAGAAAGAAAGAAAGAAAGAAAGAAAGAAAGAAAGAAAGGAAGCAAGGCAGGCAGGAAAAAGGGAGGGAGGAAGGAAGGAAGGAAGATCGAATGCCATTGCTTGCAATACTGGAAGTAGACTATTCTCTAGGGATCTGTGGAAGGAGCACCCTCCCACATAGCTGGGCCTCTCCTGCTCCCAGCCTCCTTGAGGACCTTCCCATGTGAGCTTCTTGGCTGCCTCTTGCAGAGCGCAGAAGGTGGACCAAGGAACCGCCTGGTCTGGTCCTGCTCCAGGACCTTCTCCAAACTCCCCACCACCATCTTTTCCTAGAGGACCTCTTGGCGTGACTTGGACCACATGCATCCGGATCCCTCGTGGGAAAACCAAGCGGTGCCGGATCTGAAAAAGATCTGAGAAGACAGTGGTGGTCGTGTTGGGTCCAACTTCTCTGCTACCTCTGCTTAGACCAGTGTTTCTCAATCTCAGCGAGTTTAAGACCTGTGGACTTCAAACTCCCAGAATTCTTATCTGGCTGGGGAATTCTGGGAGTTGAAGTCTACAGGTCTTAAACTCACTGAGATTGAGAAACATTAGACAGAGGGAAGGAATCCACTAAGGCAGGGCTCTCCGACCTTGGCCCCTTTAAGACTTGTGGACTCCCAGAATTTGAAGAGAATTGAATTAAAACGGAGAGACTGCAGAGGAAGGGATTGCAAGAGATTAAGCGTAGCTGGCTGGGGAATTCTGGGAGCTGAAGTCCACAAGTCTTCCAGTGCCTGAGGTCAGAGAGCTAAGCAGAACTATGGAGCCCAACCCAGCTCAAAGGAACTGTTCAGATTTCCCAACGGAGAGTATTTTTGCCACGGGTAACTTCAGGACAACCCCAGATGCCAAAAACGACTTCCTTTCCTTTCCTTTCCTTTCCTTCCACACCAAAGGTATATTTTGGGGGAGTGGAATCCAGCATCCCTCTGAACCGCTCCCCAAAACCACACATTCCTGTTTTTTCATATATATATATATATATATATATATATATATATATATATATATATGGATAAAGGAGCCTTTTCAATCAAGAACACAGCAGCTGCATATGGAAATGAAGGCAACTCGTCCTTTTCCAGGAAAAGGGAATAGAAGAAGTCCTCAGTTTACGACCACAAATGAGCCCCAGATTTCTGCTGCTAAGTGAGACATTGGTTAAGTGAACGTTGTCCCGTTTTGCGACCTTTCTTGCCACGGCTGTTAAGTGAATCGCTGCAGTTCTTAAGTTAGTAACCCGGTCGTTAAATGAATCTGGCTTCCCCGTTGACTTTGCTTCTCAGAAAGTCGCAAAAGGGGATCATGTCATAAATACGAGACAGTTGCCAATTTTGATCACGTGGCCATGGCGATGCTGCAACGGTCGTAACTATGAAACCATGAAAAATGGCCATCTTTTTTAAGTGCCATTGTAACTCTGAACAGCTGCTAAACGAATTCTTGTAAGCCCAGGACTACCTGTACAGGTAAAAGTGCTCCAGGAAATAAACTGGAGAAGACACAAGATTTGGGAAAAGAATTGCCTTCAATGGGTCGTCACACAACGCTGAGCCCCATAGAGGCCGATTTGAGAATAAATACAGTAAGTCCTCGACTTACGACCACAACGGAGCCCAACAATTAAGTTGTTGAGCAAGACAGTTGTTAAGTGAGTTTTGCCCCATTTTGTGATCTTTCTTGGCACAGTTGTTAAGTGAATCACTGCAGTTGTGAAGTTAGTAGCCCGGTCATTAAGTGAATCTGGCTTCAGTTGACTTTGCTTATCAGAAGGATCACGTGAGCCCGGGAACATTGCATCCGTCATAAATATGAGTCGGTTGCGAGGGGTCTGAATTTTCACCACGTGACCATGGGGGATGCTGCAACGGTCATAAATGCAAAAAATGGTCCTAAGCCACTTTTTTCTGTGCCGTCATAACTTCAAACGGTCACTAAACAAACTGTTGTAAGTAGAGGGCTACCTGCATGTACGACGGTTGCAGCATGCTGGGGTCACGTGGTCCCCATTTCCAGGGGTCTCACGATCAGCAAAGTGAACAGAAGAAGCCTGGCTCACCTTGCAGCAATTCACTTAATGACGGCAGCAAGAAAGATCGTAAAATGAGGCAAAACTTGCTTGACTCTCTTGCTTAGTCACAGAAATTCTTGGACTCGGTTGGGTCCAAATTTATCTTTTCTTTTATCGTCTCGTCGGTATTTAAGTTGCTTACTTAATCAGATCACTATAGATCACATTCTTTTTTTTCTATTTATTTATTTTATCTTATACATCCAACAAACATTAAATCTGTAGCGGTCTACATCACAACACGAGAAGGAAATAAACTTCTCCCATTACATATATAGGGTAACCTACAACAGATCACATTCTTAATCTCCACCCCATTTTTCCAACCACTGGCAAAATAAATTCCGTGTTTGATAATATTCTGTGTCTTCTGTTTGATTTTCAATGTCAGCCTCTCCATTTCGGCACAATCTAGTCTCTTCCTAATTATTTCTTCGTCTCGCGGCATTTCTTCATTTTTCCAATATCGTGCAAATATAATCCTCGCTGCTGTTAAAACATGCAACATTAAATATATACTTTGCACATCAAGTTGTTCTGATATCATACCTAAAAAAAAACAGTTCAAGTTTAAAATCTACATGTTCCCCTATTATCTTTTCTACCCATCTGTTACAGTTTTGTCCAATTTTATTTTATTTGTTTGCTTTAACACAAGTCCACCACATATGATAAAATGTGCCCGTTTTCTGGTTACATTTCCAACATTTGCTAGACATATTGTTAAACATTTTAGCTAACCCAGTGGGTGGTAAATGCCATCTATAAAATTTATTTCATATAAATGTTCTTTATAAGATGTTGCCATTGTTAATCTATAGTTCCTTTGCCATAAATTTTGCCATTTCTCTAGTTCTATGTTATAGCCAAACAAAATTTCCCATTGTCCCATTGTGTCTTTTATTTGTTCGTTTTTAAATTTAGTAAGACGTGATCTACCTTAATTAGTTTTTCATCAGAGTTCAACGGTGCCTTATCAAAAGGTGTTTGGCCTTTATAAAAGCCATACTTTTTCATATCTATATGATATCTAGAACTAAGGAGAAATTTCCTGACAGTGAGAACAATTAATCAGTGGAACCACTTGCCTCCAGAAGTTGTGAATTCTCCAGCACTGGAAGTTTTTAAGAAGATGTTGGATAACCATTTGTCTGAAGTGGTTTAGGGTTTCCTGCCTGGGCAGAGGGTTGGACTAGAAGACCTCCAAGGTCCCTTCCAACTCTGTAATTGTTATTATCTAGATTGTATTTGCAACTGAGGCAACCATGATAGTAGAAATGCCCCGGTCTTCAAACTCTTGCGTTGATTTTAGTTTCCCTTCAGGGTCCAAAATGGATTTATATTTATCTTTTTATTTTTTTCTGAAGGAGAAATGGGCCTAGCTTTGGATTTTCCATGGAGGACTAGAATTTCCCAGGCCTGGAATGCACAGAATGTAAACAGTCTTCTTCTACCGATGACTCTGGAAACCTGGGTTGCCTTCCCTGTTTTTCCGTGGAGAATGTGGAAAGAGGATTTGCTAGATTTATATGCTGCCTGGAATGCAGAAATGCATTGGGTGACTTCATCCATGTGCTAGCAGATACATAAACAAGACCAGGTGTCATCCCTAACTGTCAGAGGCCAGCAACTGTTATGAAAGGACTTCTTCTCTCCAGATGTTATAATAAATATATATTCAGTTCTAGCCGTGTTAAGCTAACTGGAAGCCTCAAATAAGTCAGAGTTTGCTGAAAGGAGACGGAGGGCTACCTCAGGTCAAAGAACTTCGCCTTCTCTTCTTAGAACAGGGGTGGCGAAACCGATGGCCCTTTTCTTTTTCCAAGAGGCAACTGGACTTTCTTGTTTTTTCTTTTGAAGACGTTTCGCTTTTCATCCCAGAAGCTTCTTCAGCTCTGACTAGATGGTGGGGAAGGGAAGGTTTGATACTCCTTGCAGACAGATGGTCATTTGCATCCTTTTAGAGCAGTGTTTCTCAACCTTGGAAGCTTGAAGATGGGTGGACTTCAACTCCCAGAATCCCCCAGCCAGTGTTGCTGGCTGGGGGATTCTGGGAGTTGAAGTCCACCCATCTTCAAGCTTCCAAGGTTGAGAAACACTGTAAATTTAGGGGGTCGTTGAGGCCACTTGGATGTTTTGTGCTCTCAGAATAGTGCAAATGGGGGTGGAGCCTTCTTGGAACTGATGAAAGGACCATGTTGAGGACAGGAGATAGAGGATGTCGGTGAGGCTCCACCCCAATTGCACCACTCAGGTGACCCTGAGAACACAGGTAAACCTCCAAGTGTTAGGAAATTTCTCCTTAGTTCTAGGTTGCTTCTCTCCTGGCTCAGTTTCCATCCATTTCCTTCTTTCCTTCCTTCCTTCCTTCCTTCCTTCCTTCCTTCCTTCCTTCCTTCCTTCCTTCCTTCTTTCTTTCCTTCCTTCCTTGGATAATGGAATTGGAAGGGACCTTGGAGGTCTTCTAGTCCAACCCCCTCCTCAAGGCTATAGCATTTCAGACAAATGGTTATCCGATCTCTTTTTAAATGTCCTGGGATGTGCAGCCACATATCTGAAATAAAATAAATAGTTCTGCTCCGAGAAGAGGAGTTTCTCAGCTGACAACCTTTCCTCCCTCGTGGAGATTTATGGCACAAATATAGCACTGAGTTTAATTTATGGGATAGATATTCCTCAAAAGCTGGGGAGGAGAATTAAAGAATACCTGTTTCTTACAAGTATTAGATTCTGCAGTGGGGGTGGGCAGAATGGTGGATGAGCAGAGAGAGAGAGAGAGAGAGAAGACTGTTAGTGAAAACCATTAAAACAAAGTTAACAGAATTAGAAGGGACCTTGGAGGTCTTCTAGTCCACCCCCCTGCCCAAGCAAGAGACCCTACACCATTTCAGACAAATAGCTGTCCAATCTCTTCCTAAAAGCCTCCAGTGATGGAGCGCCCATGATTTCTGGTGGCAAGTTGTTCCACTGGCTAACTGTCCTCACTGTTAGGAAGTTTCTCCTTAATTCCAGGTTGCTTCTCTCTTTGATCAGTTTCCATCTGTTGTTTCTTGTCCTGGCTTCAGGGGCTTTGGAGAATAGGTTGCCCCCGCCCTCCTCTCTGTGGCAGCCCCTCAAATATTGGAAGGGTGCTAACATATCACCCCTAATCCTTCTTTTCATTCAATTAGACATACCCAGTTCCAGCAACCGTTCTTTATATGTTTTGGAACAGAAGTTGCCTTCAGATGTTGTGAGTGCTTCACTACAGGAGGTTTTTAACAAGAGATTGGACTTCCACCTGTCTGAAATAGGATAGGACAATGATGGCGAACCTATGGCACGGGTGCCAGAGGTGGCACACAGACCCTCTCTGTGGGCACATGCACAGTCGCCAGCTGCTATTCTGGCTTCCGACAAACACATGTGCTCCAGCCAGCTGGTCTTCACGGGTGCCGGAGCACCAAAAAACAGCCCGAAAAATGGCCAAAAACCAGACCATATTGGGGGGCGTTTTTGGGCCTTCCTCAGGCCTTCCTCGGCCGTTTCCCAGGCTTTTTTCAGACTGTTTTCAGGGCCTTTTTCAGGCCTTTTTGGGGCCATTTTCAGGCTGTTTTCCAGGCTGTTTCTGAGCCTTTTTCGGGCCGTTTCCAGCTGTTTTGGGGCTGTTTTTCATTTCCCGAAAAACAGCGGGAAAACGGCCTGAAAAATGGTCAAAAACCAGGCATGTGCACACCGGCCAGCCGGTCTTTGGGTTTCCGGTGCTCTGGCATGAACGAAGACCAGCTGGCCAGCACACATGTGCATGCCAGAAACCCAAAGACCAGCTGGCTGGGGTGTGTATATGCACCAGCCAGCTGGTCTTCGGGTTTCCGGTGCTCCGGCACGTGCACATGCACACACATGCATGTGCGTTCTGGTTTGGGCACTCAGTGCCGAAAAGGTTCACCATCATTGGTATAGGATTTCCTGCTTGAGCAGGGGGGTGGACTAGAAGACCTCCATGGTCCCTTCCAGCTCTATTCTGATTCTGATCCTCTTTGTTGCTTTTCTCTGCACTCTTTCCAGTCTCGACATCTTTTTTTTGCATCGAAACTGGGTGCAATATTCCAAGTGGTCTTACCAAGGCTTTATAAAATGATATTAACACTTCATGTGATCTGGATTCTATCCCTCTCTTAACGCAGCCTCCGTCTGCCTTGGCGGAACAGCTTCAGGAGGGGCTTCGATGCAGCGAAAAATAGCCAATATTTTTAGCAGATGTTCCTCCAAACCCCATCCTTATGGGAGGACACGGATCCGTCTCTTCTGCAGCCTCCTTCAATCCTATGCTTCAAACAATAGCTTGGAAATTTATTTATTTATTTTTGCTTTTGGCATGTCTAGACTCCTCTCCAGAGCAGCACTGAGGGTCTTCAACACCCCCCTCTTCTCTCTCTCTCCCAAAAATAAATCGTAAAAGTCTTGGACGCAGGAGGAAGGCATCTGAGAGACATCTGACTCCAGGCCTCCTCAGCCAGCCCCAGACACATCTACAATCCTGTTGGACCCACTTCTCCCTTTCAACCTCCACGGAGTTCGACCTGCCAAGGAATTACCTAGAATGGAGTCCAGCTGGCATTTCTCTGTCTTTTACGAACGCTTTTTCTTTCTCTCTCTTTCTTCCCTCCCTCTTCTGCCCCAGCTACGGACCCCAAAGAACGCAGCACACACAAAGTCCGTTCAAACTTTAGTTTACTAAATAAACCAGTCTTTTACAACAACGGCTGTTAATTAATTGCATTAACAGCCGCCAAGAATTCAAAGAATAATAACTGAAAGCTTACTGTGGTTGGCAGAATGCCCAGAAGCAATTTGCAGGAAGCTGATAAGATAAGCAAGACAAGGCAGGAAGGTATGTGAACGAAGTTGTTCCCTGCAAATTGCTTCAATTGGCGTTCCTCCTTAAATAGGCTAAGGGAGTGGCCAATTAGCCCCAAGCCTTACTTTCGAGGAGACCTCCTCCTGAGGAGCCACTCCTGCCTTTTGGCTGCTCTGCGTGCCCGTGCATCGAGAAGAGGCTCCTCCTCTTCTTCCTCTTCACTTAAGGGAGCTTCTGGAGGTTCTGAAGGCCGTGGTTGAATCCCCGCCTCTGGCAGCACATCTTCTCCAGCCTCCTCATTGTCTGACTTGGGCGCCGGCTGCACAGGCTGCTGGCACAGCACCACACCAGCCTCCTCGCTGTCGGAATCAGCCAGTGGCTGCACAGGCCGCTGACGGGGCCACAACACTCACCAACTTGGAGGAACGAAGCTGGAGGATTGTTCTCGCTACTTTCTCTTTAAAATGCATAGCAGGTCTGCTAATAATGACTGAGGATACATACACAGGTAGCCCTGGACTTACGGCCGTCCGTTTAGTGACGTTTTGAAATTAATAATATTTTAATCTGTGTCATTTTAACCTTTTAACCACGTTTTACCTGTTTGATAGCATGTAATCAGCCCAGAGTCAATTTGTAGGGGAGATGGGTGGCATAATAATAATAATGATGATGATAATAATAACAACAATAATAATAATTCCAGGTTGTACTTGGCTTACAACAGTTCGCTTAGTAACCATTTGAAGTTCCAACAGCATTGAAAAAAAATGACTTAAGAACGTTTTTCAGACTTATGACCGTTGCAGCATCCCTGGAGCCACGTGATCCAAATTCTGATGCTTGGGAAGTGACTCATGTTTATGACAGTCACAGTGTCCAGGGGTCACGTCATCCCCCTTTTTGCGTCCTCCTGACAAACAAAGTCAACCGGGGGGGGGGGAGCCAGATTCACTTAACAACCGGGTGACTAGTTTAACGACTGCACTGATTCACTTAGCCTTCTTGCAGCAAGAAAGGTCGTAAAATGGGACAAAACTCACTTAACAAATGTCTCGCTTAGCAACTGAAATTCTGGGCTCAATTGTGGTCGTAAGTCGAGGACTACCTTAAAACTAGCCAACCTTAGGCTGCTTTATAAATGCAGCCCTCACGTTGGTAATTATCTTGATTTTGTGGTTGTGTAAACACAGCTGGTGTACAGGTAATTGTGGCTCAGGGGCTAAGACGTGGAGCTTGTCGATCGGAAGGTCGGCAGTTCAGTGGTTCGAATCCCTAGTGCCGCATAACAGGGTGAGCTCCCGTTCCTTGTCCCAGCTTCTGCCAACCTAGCAGTTCGAAAGCAGGTAAAAAAAATGCAAGTAGAAAAATTGCAATGCCAATACTTTGGCGTTGAGTCACGCCGGCCACATGACCACGGAGAAGTCTTCGGACAGCGCTGGCTCTTCAGCTTTGAAACAGAGATGAGCAGTGCCCCCTAGAGTCAGGAACGACTAGCACAGATGTGCGAGGGGAACCTTTACCTTTAAACACAATTGGAGTGTACACTTCTGGAGAAAGAGGTAGAAGAACGAAGTCTCCTGGCTGTAATGTTTGTTTCAATAATATACACTGATTTAAAATAAGTCTTACAACCACAGTTAAACTCAGAATGACTTCTGCTAAGCGAGATATTTGCCAAGTGAGCTTTGCCCCATTTTCCGATCTTCCTTGCCACTGTTGTTTAAATGAATCACTGCAGTGGTTAAGTTAGTAACACGGTCGTTCAGTGAATTTGGTTTCCCCGTTGACCTTGCTTGTCAGAAGGTGGCAAAAGGGGAATCACGTGATCACGTGACACCCCCACCCCACCCCCCCAGGATACTGCAACTGTCCTAAAAAAGCATCACTGGGGGTTTTTAAGAAGAGACCGGACTGCCCTCTGTCAGAAATGTTCTAGCATCTCCTGCTTGGGCAGGGGGTTGGACTAGATGACCTCCAACGTCCCTTCCAACTCTGTTATTCTATTCTATTCTATTCTATTCTATTCTATTCTAAATATAGAACCAAGCCTCTGAATTTTGATCATGTGACCTTGGGAATGCTATAGCGGGTGTAAAAGTGAAACACAATCCGGAGTCTCTTTTTACACGACCGTTGCAACTTCAGACAGTCAATCAGAATAGAGCTGGAAGGGACCTTGGAGGTCTTCTAGTCCAACCCCCGGCTCAAATAAGAGACCCTAGAGCAGGGCTCTCCAACCTTGGCCAATTTAAGCCTGGAGGACTTCAATTCCTAGAATTTCCCAGCCAGCAAAGCTTAAAGTGGCCAAGGATGGAGACTTCTGCCCCAGAGAGTGGCTGTCCAGTCTCTTTTAAAAACCTCCAGTGATGGAGCACCCATAACTTCTGGTGGTAAGCTGTTCCACTGGTTAAGTCTTCTCACAGTTAGGAAGTTTCTCCTTAATTCCAGGTTGCTTCTCTCCTGCGTGAGTTCCCATCCATGGTTTCTAAACAGTCACTAAATGAACTGTTTCAAGTCAACAACTACCTGTACTTATATGATTTCATTATAAGGTTGTAAACCTCCCCAGAATCTCTTAGCTGACAAGGGCAGCGTGGAAATTTAATTCACAAAGAAATAATGAATAAACAAGGTTATTCACTTGTACCTTTTCTGTAGAAATGAAAGGGAATGCGTGCTATCGGATTGAAATATCATTTTTTGTTCCCTAAGCCAATTTAGCATAGAGGCGGCATTAGCCAGGCTTCTCAATTACCTCTGACCTTTTTAAATATTGGCTTTTGGTGCCGTCAACCAGGGTGCTTTTCTGGGGGTTATGGCAATGGAGGGGGTTCCGACTGCCCCTCCTTTTTCGAAACCAGTTCCAGAGAATGTTGATGGGGGAGAGAATCGAACCCAGCTCCCTAAATTGTGGGGTTCCTCTGAGCTTAAATCTTCCGCCTTCTGTACATCTATCTAGAATGGGAGAGGGCCATCTGCCCCACTAGGGCAGGGGTCTCCAAAGCTGGCAACTTTAAGACTTGAAGACTTCAACTCCCAGAATTCCCCAGCCAGGCAGTGCAGAATTAAACCGACTGAATTTTTTAAACCTGATTGAAATTTTACATAAGAACATTGGTTAAAGTTATTTTATTTGTTCAATCAATATGCTGCTCCAGCTTCCTATCGAGTCACTCCAGGCGGCTTACAACAATCCTGGAAACAGGAGAAAGAGGTCAGTAAATTAGCATCTCGGCTCTAATGAGATTAACTCAATTAATTAATTAATTTGAGCATTTGGACAGGGGGGGAAAAAACCCAGCCGGCTAATTTATTTCGGGGTGGATTGATTTTCTTCCTAGTCTAGTTTATAGCCTGGGGGATCTCCCCGTGGTCTCTCCTCCACCAACTCCTTATCCCTGATTGATTGTAGGGATCAAATGCCAATCAATCAACCAACCAACCAATCACAATAACTTGCCTCCAGAAGCAACATGGGAAGTTTTTAAGGAGCCTGGACAGCCACGTGTCTGAAATGGTGTAGGGTCTCCTGCTTGAGTAGGGGGTTGGACTAAAAGACCTCCAAGGTCTCTTCCAACTCTGTTATTCTGTATTCAGTTAATAGAGCTGGAAGAAGTCTCAGAGGCCTTCTAGTCCAACCCCCTACTCAAGCAGGAGACCCTATCCCATTTCAGACAGGGGGATGTCCAGTCTCTTCTTAAGGTGTTGGAGCATCCACAACTTCTTGTGGCAAGCCATTCCACCGGTTAATTGTTCTCACTGTTGGGAAATTCCTCCTTAGCTCCAGGTTGCTTCTCTCCTTGATTCCTTTGCCTCCGTTGCTTCTTCTCCTGCCCTCAGGTGAGGATAACTGGAGAATCCTTGGACCCCCTGTCTATGGCTCCAAGGGGCCAAGGGCGCGGGGAATCAGCGGGCTGGATGGGAAATCTGGGCGCGATTCCCCCGCCGGCCGCCGAGCGCCATCCAGGGCGCAGGGTCCGGATCCCCGCACGCAGAAGCCCTGGGGATCTCTGCGGAGCCTTGCCGAGCGGGGCGCCAGGCTGAAGGGGCGGGCCAGAAGGGAGGAGAGAAGCAGGCGACGCCGGGGATCGCCCGATCGCGGACCGGCAGAGGCGAGCCGAGCCAGCGGAGAAGCGGAGCGGCGCGGCGCTTCCTCCTCCTCCTCCTCTTCCTCCCCGGCCGGGCAGCGCTCGCGGGAGCCTCCGGGGAACTCGCCCCCCGCTCTTTGCCGGCACCTGCCCGCCCGGGATGGCGGCGGGGCTGCGGCTGCTGGTGGCGCTGCTGCTGGTGGCGCTGCGGGCGAGCTCCGGCTCCGGTTCCGACTCCGACTCCGACGCCGAGCCGCCCTTCGAGGCTCTGTACGCGGCCGGGCTGGAGGCGCACCGGCGGGCGGACTTCGCGGGGGCGGCGCGCGGGCTGGAGCGGGCGCTGAGAGCGGAGCGGCGGCTGCGGGAGAAGCGAGCGGGCTGCGGGCTGCGCTGCCGCCGGGAAGAGCCGCTGGAGCCCGGGCCGGACCCGCTGCCCTCGGCCGGCGCTTTCCTCCGCCGCGCCCGATGCCTCCGCGCCTGCCTGGGCCCCGAAGCCGCCAACGCCGCCGCCGCCGGCCAGGAGGTGCTCGCCGACTTCCAGCGCCGCCTGCCCTACAGCTACCTGCAGCGCGCCTACATCCAGGTGAGCGGCGCCGGCTCCTTCGTGGCTTCCCCTTCGGGCCTCGGGAAAGAAGGCGGCTCTTCAGCACCTCCGCCGTTGGCTCAGCCTGCCTGAAAAGGGGGTTGGGCTAGATGACCTCTTAGGCACTTTTCCTTATTCTGTGATTCCGGGCAGGGGGTTGGATAGATGACCTCCAAGGTCCCTTCCGTTGTTCTGCAATTTCGAGCAGGGCGTTGGACTAGTAGGGACCCCTCTAAGGTCCCTTCCCACTTTTCGATTTTGTTATTCCTATTTACAGGTAGTCCTCAATTTACAACAGTTCATTTAGTGACCGAAGTTACAACGGCACTGAAAAAAAATGACTTATGATCATTTTTCACACTTAATGACCGTTGCAGCATCCCCTGGTGACGTGACCCAAATTCAGACACTTGGCAACTGACTCATATTTATGACGGCTGCGGTGTCCCGAGGTCACGCGATCCCCTTTTGCGACCTTCTCCCAAGCAAGGAAGATCGTAAAAATGGACCAAAACTCACTTAACCGTGGTGGCGCAGTAGTTAGAATGCAGTACTGCAGGCTCCTCCTGCTGACTTCTGGCTGCCACATTTTGGCAGTTCGATTCACACCTGGCTCAGGGTTGACTCAGCCTTCCCTCCTTCCCAGGTGGGTAAAATGAGGATCCAAATTGTTGGGGGCAATAAACTGACTTCGTAAACCACTTAGAGAAGGCTGGAAAGCACTGGGAAGTGGTATATAAGTCTAAGGGCTCTTGCTATTAACAACTGTCTCACTTAGCAACAAAAATTTTGGGCTCAATTGTGGTCGCAAGTCAAGGACTACCTGCATTTATTTATTATTTAGGATATTGATTGATTTATTTAGCACATTTGTTCATTCAGAATATTTGCTTATTTTATTGTTTAGGACACTGATTTATTTAGCGGATTTATTTTGCAAATTTACTGATTTAGCACTTGCATTTATTTATTGTTTAGCACATTTATTCATTTCAGCACGTTGATTCATTTGCTGAGCGCATCTACTTTAGCAAATTTTATTCGTTTAGCAAATTTATTTGGCAAACTTACTTGTTTGTCTAGCACATTTACTGATTTATTTATTTTGCACATTCATTTTGCATGTTTATTTATGTAGCTAACTTATCCTGCTTCCCCAAAGCGATTGTAGAGGGGGGGGCTTGGAGGGGCATCAAAATCCAGCGAGTGGGAGGGAGGAACACAGGTAAGGCAGCCCAGCCAGGTATTGGTGCAGCTCCCGGGAGAAATCCTCCCCCAGGGGCCTTTGGGGTTGGTCGAGCAGGACAGGGGAGCCTGGAAGAGGGAGGTCTTATTTCCCCTGCCCCTCCCTTTCCTTGCTCTGCGGAGGTCACCTGGCCCCAGGGTGGTCTCCCTTCTCTTTTCTTCCAGGTGCCCCCGGGTTTTCTCCTCTTCCCAGTTGGGGGCCTCTCCCACCCAGAGCTTCCGGCTGCCTTTGGGTCCCTCACCTCACCTGAGCAGCTGTTCCCTGACATTTGCAACATTCGGATGCTTATTTCTTTAGTTATTTCTTCGATTTTTATCCCACCTTTATAAATAAACATCCCTGACATATAAATAGAAATACTTGATATTCTTCCTATTTCCCCCATCACAACAACCCTGTGAGGTGGTTCGGGCTGAGAGGGAGGGACTGGCTCAAAGACACCCAGCTGTCTTTCATGCCTAAGGCAGGACTAGAATTCACCATTTCCTGGTGATTGGCCCAAAGTCACCTAGTCAACTTCCATCCCTATGGGGGGAACTAGAATTCACCGTCTCCTAGTGATTGGCCCAAAGTCACCCAGCCAGCTTTCATGCCTAAGGTGGGACTAGAACTCACCGTCTCCTGGTGATTGGCCCAAAGTCATCCAGCCAGCTTTCATGCCTGGCGTAGGACTAGATCTTCAAGGCTGGCCCCTTAACCACTACTCCAAACTGACTTCCCCTTTGACTCTGTTTGTCAGAAGATCGCAAAAAGGGATCACATGACCCCAGGACTCTGCAACCGTCATAAGTACGAGTCAATTGTCGATCGTCTGAATTTTGATCATGTGATCTCAAGGATGCTGCAACAGTCGCAAGAGTGAAAACTGTTAGTCACTCCTTTTTTTAACTGCCTCTGTAATGGTCACTAAATGAATTGTTGTAAGTCGAGGACTACCTATAATCAAATATACCAAGGTTAGTTGTAGACTGAAGTGACTGTAACCCCGACAGATACAGAGATCATGGTGTACAGAATAAGAGAGTTGGAAGGGACCTTGGAGGTCTTCTAGTCCAACCCCCTGCTTAAGCAGGAAATACTATTCCAGACAAATGGTTATCCAACCTCTTCTTAAAAACTTCCAGTGTTGGAGCATTCACAACTTCTGGAGGCAAGTTGTTCCATTGATTAATTGTTCTCAGTGTCAGGAAATTTCTCCTTAGTTCCACGTTGCTTCTCTCCTTGATTAATTTCCATCCATTGCTTCTACGTTGCTTCTGAGTCTTCGGAGAAAGGCGGCCTATAAATTGAAATAATTAAATAATTAAATTAAATTCTCCTGCCTCCTGGTGCTTTGAAGAATAGCTTGACCCCCCTCAAATATTGGAGCACTGCAATCATGTTCCCCCTAGTCCTTCTCTTCAAACCAGTGGAACAGCTGGCCACCAGAACTTGTGGGTGCTCCATCACTGGAAGGTTTGAAGAAGAGAGTAGGACAGCTACTTGTCTAAAATGGGTATAGGGTCTCCTGCCTGGAGCAAGGGGCTGGACTAGAAGACCACCAAGGCCCCTTCCAGCTCTATTCTGATTCAATCAAACTAGACATACCCAATTCTTGCAACCGTTCTTCCTATGCTTTACCCTACACTCCCCTAATAATCTTTGTTGCTCTTCTCTGCACGCTTTCCAGAGTCTCAACATCTTTTCTTACATCGTAAATGACATTTACCTTGTAAATCTTGTCTGGTTGGGAACTGCATGAGTGGGGACCCCTAACTGCCTTCCTTAGGCCTCTGATTGGGGGGCGGTTGGGGGGGGAAGGGAAGAGATGCTGTATTCCCACCTTACAAGATCGTATTGCAAGTGCTACAGGGCTATAAATGCACGTTTCGCAGAATTGCTGGAGCTGCAGCAAATATTGCGCCTGCAATTGTGAAATTTTTTCATTATGTCATCCTGGGAGTCTTCACGAGCGGAGGCCAACCGTTTGGCCCCCAGATAGAGTTTCTTTTAATACCCTCGCACATGCCTGATGAAAAGAGACTGTTTTTCATTTAGACGAGGGTTGTTTTTCGTTTAAGGCAGCGATTCCAACTTAATGAGGTCTGGAAAACCTTCCCAACCAGCCAAATTCCGTGGTTTGGGGGAAAGAAGACGGCTTCTTAATGCAGCCTTTTGTTTTTCCAGCTTTTGCTTGGGGTGGGCAAATCTGTCACATTGCATTTTGATCCGGTCCTGGTTTTAGGGTTTGTTTGTTTTTTTGGTCTTCCTGTTTTCGACCATGCCTTTTTGGCTCTTCTCTTGCCTTAATTCCTCGATCTCCTGTCAATATTCGTCTTAGATTGGGGCTCGAATGCGAAATCTGTGTCACTGGGCTTTTGCAATCCTGATAGAAAAGAATATTTGTGCTCTCTCAGTTGGGTGGTTTTCTTGCAGATGTTTTATGACCCTACTAGGGAACATCATCAGTGCTAGAAGGGGGGAGGTTGTGGAAAGGAGGAGGAGGACTGTGGGGTCCTTGGTGCTCTCTGAGTTTGGTGGTTTTCTTGCAGACGTTTCATGACCCAACTAGGGAACATCATCCATGATAGAAGGGAGTGGGGTTTGTGGAGAGGAGAGGAGCCATTTCGATAGGCTCCATCCCACTCTGGCTTCCCCAGGCCTGGTAGCAAAACCAAACCTTCCGGGGCCTTCTGAAAAACTGCTAAGGTGGGACCCAATCTAATTTCTGCAGGGATAATATTCCAGCAGGAGGGGGCAACCACCAAGAAGGCCCTTCCTCGGGTTGCCACCAGATGGATCTCCTTAGGAGATGGGACCCACAATGTTCCTTGCCTCCCTGTTCTAGTGGCCCAAGAAACGGCTGGAAAATAGCCTGAAAACTGGCCTGAAAACGGCCTGTTTTTCGGCCGTTTTCAGGCCGTTTTCCGGGCCATTTTCCGGGCTGTTTTTCAGGCTGTTTTCTGGGCCATTTTCAGGCAATTTTCAGGCTGTTTTCCGGTGCTTCCCCGCCCACGAAGATCATCTGGCGACAGCGCACGAGCCCACCATCACAGGCGTAGGGTCTCCTGCTTGAGCAGGGTGGTGGAGAAGAAAACCCCCGGGGCCCCTTCCAACTCTGTTATTCTGTTAGTCCCTTTGAGCCCCGTACAAGGATGGGAGCTCAAAATCCCAACGGGATTCCCTTGGAGAGTGTGGCACTGTGCGGCAGCAGCCCAAAAAGCCAATACAATCCTTGGTTGTGTAAAGAGAGGCATGGAATCAAAATCAGGTGAAATATTAATAGCGCTTTATAAAGCCTTTAGTAAGGCCACACCTGGAATCCTGCATCCAGTTTTGGTCACCACATTACAAAATTTCCTAACAGGGAGAACAATTAATCAGTGGAACAGCTTGCCACCAGAAGTTGTGGGTGCTCCATCACTGGAGGTTTTCAAGAAGAGATTGGACAGCCAGTTGTCTCAAATTATATAGGGTCTCCTGCTTGAGCAAGGGGTTGGACTAGAAGACCTCCAAGGTCCCTTCCAGCTGTATTCCAATGGAGTCTCCTTCGAGGGGTATCTACTCTGGCAGGAAGTGGGATAAACGATGTGCCACATTAAAGGCCGCAACCCATTCACAGTCTTTGTAAATTAAAGGGCCGAGCAGGACCCACTTCCTTGCACAGTTCTCCCCAGATCTATAATTTGCAAAGGCACCCTTTTTCCCCCTGCGTCCTACCCCCCCTTCTTTCCCCTGATGCCGTCCCTGCGGCCTCTTTCAGCTGCGTCTGGCCCAGGTTGGAGCCAGGTCCAGGATTTGCTCTTGGTGCTCCTGATCTCCTGGAATGAAACTGGGTGGATCCCTTGGCATGTTCCAGAAGAGCAGGGAAGGCTTCCTCTGGCACGTCAGATCCCCACCCAGGGGGAGTCCCCAGCGCTTCCTCCCAAGGTCTGCTTAGCCAGCTGGGAACGAGGGGCAGAGCCTTCCAGGAGTCAGCAGGCGCTGTGCCAAGGAGAGAAAACAACCCTGGGATTTGTCATGGGAAAGTTGAAAGGTCTCTCCGCAGAGGAGCTGTTTTCTGCCTTTGTCCTACTTGAGTTTCCTTTACTCGGTTCTTCCCGGCGTGATGTTCCTCTTGACCCAACCACTTCCCAACACTTTACAAAAAAGAGGCTGAGACTTTGGAAAAAGTGCAGAGAAGAGCAACTAAGACAGTTAAAGGCTTGGAGAATAAAACATACGAAGAACAGTTGCAGGATTTGGGTCTGGCCAGTCTAGAGAAAAGAAGGACCTGGGGGGGGGGGACATGAGAGCAGCATTCCAGTATTTGAGGGGCTGCCCCAAAGAAGAGGGGGTCAACCTATTCTCCAAAGCCCCTGAAGGCAGGACAAGAAGCAACGAATGGAAACTGATCAAGGAGAGGCTTGTAGGGACTTCATCACTGGAGGCTTTCAAGAAGACACTGGACAGTCACTTATCTGAAATGGTATAGGATCTCCTGCTTGAGCAGGGGGTTGGCCTAGAGGACCTCCAGGGTCCCTTCCAGCTCTATTCAAGTCATTGAGGGGAGTCAACTTATTCTTCAAAGCACCTGAAGGCAGGACAAGAAACAATGGATGGAAACCAATCAAGGACAGAAGCAACCTGGAACTAAGGAAAAACTTCCTAACAGTGAGGACAATTAACCAGTGGAACGACTTGCCACCAGAAGTTGTGGGTTCTCCATCACTGGGGGTTTTTAAGAAGAGGCTGGACAGTCACTTGTCTGTAATGGTATAGGGTCTCCTGCTTGAGCAGAGGGTTGGACTAGAAGGCCTCCCAGGTCCCTTCCAGCTCTATTCTGATTGATTGGTTGATTGATTGATTGATTGATTGATTGATTGATTGGCTTTGATTGGTGGATTCTGTGCCACCAGGTTGAGAGTCAACTCTTAGGGACCGCATTGAGAGATATTCTTCATGAGGATCTATCTTCCAATGGTGCAGCCATCAGCACCATAACTGAGTCCTTCTATCTTGCCACGGGTGTTTGTCTTCCTGTCCTTCCTTTCACCTTTCTGAATCAATATCTCAGGGGCTGCCCTGAAGAAGAGGGGGTGTCAACCTATTCTCCAAAGCACCTGAGGGCAGGAGAAGAAGCAACGGATGGAAACTCATCAAGGAGAGAAGCAACCTGAAACTATGGAGAAATTTCCTAACAGTGAAGACAATTAACCAGTGGAACAACTTGCCACAAGAAGTTGTGGGTGCTCCATCACCAGAGTCTTTGAAGAAGAGATTGTACTTCTTCTTTTTTTGTCAGAAATGGTTTAGGGTCTCCTGTTTGGCCGGGGTGGGGTGGGGGTTGGACTAGATGTCCTACAAGGTCCCTTCCAACTCTGTTAATCTAATCTAAAAATGGTATATAGGGTCTCTGGCTTGAGCAGGGGGATGGACTAGAAGACCTCCAAGGTCCCTTCTAGCTCTGTTCGGATTGAAGCGAAATATATAGCTGTGCATTAGGAAAGTTAAGATTTTCAAGAAACATCAAAATATTTCACTGTAATTGTCCATACTTATGAACAATTGTCTATAGGCAATTGTTCATAAGTCACAATTTTTCAACCCTTTGGGTAACCGGATCCATAAATCTGTCTCTCCAATTAGCTCTTGGCAAGTATCAGAGAGGATCTATTCCAGCCATCCAGCTGTCAATTCTTACATGGCAATCCAAAGAATGCATTCATTGAAAAATATCAAGCATTTATTTCCAAATCAAGTTAATACTCTACGTGTAATCGTATCTTCCCAGGACCAAGTTTAGGAGATGGCAAAAACAGGGGTTTTCTTTTTTATTGGAGTCTTGTTGGATCTCACAATTTTTAACTGTAAGTTTTCACTTGTTTGTGAGTCTGTTTTTTAAGGATTAATGTTTTTATTCAGGTGCAGATAATCCTCCACTTACCGCCACAAGTGAGCCCAAAATTTCTGTTGCTAAGTGAGATGGCTATTAAGTGAGTTTTACCCCATTTTCTGACCATTCTTGACATGGTTGTTAAGTGAATCTGAGTTCCCCATTGCTGGTCAGAAGGTCGCAAAAGGGGATCACAAACTATCTTGAAGTCTATCCATGACCAGAAGCAATGGATGGAAACTAACCAAAGAGAGAAGCAACCTGGAATTTAGGAGAAACTTCCTGATGCTCAGGACAGTTCAAGATAATTTCAAATGGGAAACTGGGACTGTCCGAGACCAAGCCAAGGCCAAAAATGCCAGAGAATTCCTGGAAGGTTGGCACTCAGAGAAATCAGCCATCAACTGGCACATAGAAATAAACAACATTTACATTCCAGAATAACAGAGTTAGAAAGGACTTTGGAGGTCTTCTAGTGAGAACAATCAACCAACGGAACAGAAGTTGCCTCCAGATGTTGTGGGTGCTTCATTGCTGGAGGTTTTTAAGAAAAGACTGGACAGTCACTTATTTGAAATAGTATAGGTTCTCCTGCTTGAGCAGGGGGCTGGACTAGAAGACCTCCAAGGTCCCTTCCAACTCTGTTATTCTATTCTATTCTATTCTATTCTATTCTATTCTATTCTATTCTATTCTTCTATTCTATTCTATTCTATTCTATTCTATTCTATTCTATTCTATTCTATTCTATTCTATTCTATTCTATTCCTCTTCCCTTCCCTTTCTTCTTCCATTTCCTTTCCCCTTCCCTTCCCTTCCCTTCCTTTCCTTTCTCTTCTCTTCTCTTTTCTCTCCTCTCCTCTCCTCTTTTCTCTTCCCTCCGCTCCCCTCCCCTCCCATATTTTCTCTTCTCTTCTCTTCTCTTCTCTTCTCTTCTCTTCTCTTCTCTT
>WNWU01000238.1:480518-491002 GCA_012654045.1 Ptyas mucosa
TATCTATCTATCTATCTATCTATCTATCTATCTATCTATCTATCTATCCTACAGTATCTATCTCCATCCATCCATCCATCCATCCATCCATCCATCCATCCATCCATCCCAGGTTTACTCCAATGTGAATATTTCCTGGTTACAATTATATTGTTAATCGTTTTGCATCCTGTTTGATTTTGTTTGTTGGTCACCGAACAGTCTTTGTGCCAAAAGCCATGGCATAAAAACCAGAACAGAGCAGATTCAGCCCATTTCCATCCAGAGGAAGCCTGGGAATAAGATATCTGCAGACTGAATTTCTTTGCAATTGGCAAACGAATGCCCAGCCTTCAGGGACCCACTTTTCCTACAAGCTTTGATTTATCTGCAAAACATAACATTGGAAAAATAACTTGTCCCAGCGAGTGAATTTATATGCGGAGTTGTTTTCAAAACTCTGGACCCCTGCTATTTTAATCAACACACTTTGTTTTCCATGGCTGTTTCCAAAACTCTTCTGTCCTGGATGAGTTTCAGAAACACAGTGCAAAGGTCTTTGAAGACTTTTCTGGCTTTTGAAAAAGCTGACACAAAAACTGCAGCCCGATGATAATTTCAGCTGGCTCCTGGTTCATAAGTGAAGAGATTCATTCCCAGGCTACTCCAGACGTGTTTTAAGTTACATCAGTGTTTTGGAAGCTCAGCCACTTGAAGACACCTGGACTTCAACTCCCAGAATTCCTTTTGATGGGTATCCCCATTGTGGTCTGCTTACTCTCCTCTAATCCCTTTCTCTGCAATCTCTCCGCTCTAGGGAGTGGGGGGGGGGACAGGCATGGTTGGCTGGGGAATTCTGGGAGTTCAAGCTGTTATGGTTGAGAAACACCTAGCTGGGGGTCCATTCCCAGCTTTGTTTGGCTGATATCGAAAGCATAAGCAGTGTTGCATCAGGATGGGAGACCACAAGGCAATCACAGATTATAGAAGAAGACAAAAATTAGACAATCACCCCTTTCGCACCATAGCATCACCTAATGATTGATTAAGACAATCTGTTGTGGCCTGTTGACCGCCCGCCCCCCCAGCAGCCGAATCAGAGGAGGAGGAGGAGGAGGAGTGGGAGTCAGGGTCAGCATCAGGGCAACCTGAGAGCTCCGAGGGGGAAGAGGGAATGGAGCTGTCAGAGAGAGACAGGCAGAGGAGGAGCCTAGGCTGTCCATCAGCCCTCAGATAGAGAATCAACAGCCCCCAGGTCTAGAGGTGGCTGATGAGGAAGAGGAGGAGCAGCTGGGTCCAGTGCCTGATGCGCGGATGAACAGAAGGTAGAGGAAAGGAGAGCAGTGGAAATCTATGGGCCAGTCCTTGGAATGGAAGAGCCACTGCTGCTAGCAAAGCCCCTCCCTAGCACTGGGGATAAAAGGCAGGACGCCGAGATTAATAGATCAGACAACTATTCATCTTCTGGACAGACGGACTTGTTAGCCTGCAAGATAAACTTTTTGCCAGGGCTACCAATACCCCTAATAAAGGAATCTTTTGCGTTCACATCAGAGGGTTTGTCGTCTTTGGGGAGCTGGATCAGAACATCTTCCTCCTCTCCCTCCCTCCCTTTTTTTCCTTCCTGTTCTGCAACCCCCGGCTGTCCACCATCATAAACAGATCGCTGGGGGTGCTTAATGCAAAGGGGGGGGACCTTCTGCAAGGGATGTGCAAAGCCTGAAATAATAATAATAATTTAAAAAAATGTTGGCCACCACTGTTTTCGACTTAGAAAGAGAATCCAACTTCTGGCAGATCCCGAAGCGGGAAGAGGAAATGGCCTTGGCGTGGGAAGCGTGCGGGGAAGCACCGAACGGTTGTGGTTTGGGCTTTCCAGGGACACGGGGAGCCGGCCAAAGCTAATTAGCGTGTCCCCCACAGCTTAGAGAGCATGGCTGAATGGGGAATTCTGGGAGTTGAACTCCACCCATCTTCAAGTCGGCCAGGTTGAGAAACTCTGTTCTAAGCTATGCTGCCTCTCATTAAAATGGGATGTTTAGATGTCTTCTGCCCCCCACCCCAAAGTCTCAGCTTATTATTTATTTATTTTTTTGGACTTTTTTCTGACTTTGGACATTAAGAGGAGAGCTGGGATCCCACCACACAACCTGGTGGGATTCAACCTCTCTCTACAGCCATCAAGGGACCTTGTAGTCCAATCCTCAGATCAAGCCTGAGATCTATGCCATTTCAGACAAGTGACTGTCCAGTCTCTTCTTAAAAACTTCCTGTGTTTTGGAGCATCCACAACTTCTTGTGGCAAGCCGTTCCACTGGTTACTTGTTCTCACTGTTAGGAAAGTTCTCCTTAGTTCCAGGTTGCTTCTCTCCTTGGTTAGTCTCCATCTGTGGCTTCTTGTCCTGCCTCCAGGTGCTTTGGAGAAGAAGTTAGCCCCCTCTTCTTTGGGGCAGCCCCTCAAATACTGGAAAACTGCTCTCATGTCCCCCCTAGTGGAGGGAATATGCAGCCCTCTGAAAGAACTGGGCATGGAATAAGGGGCTTCTCTGGAATTCAGCCCACCTGGTTGATGATAACCATGGAGCTTCCCCCTGGTTCTGTTCGCTTAAGACCGAACCTTGTTATTAAACCATATCCTGGGTTGGCTGAGTGTACCGAACTCTGGAGTTTTTGGTGCTCTCTGAATTTGGTGGTTTTCTTTCAGACGTTTCATGACCCGACTCTGCAATGTCATCAGTGTGATGGAGGGTGAGGTTTGCTGCAGTGGTAGAATTCAAAGGCCCTGTTTTGGCTTCTGTGGGTGTTGGGATTGCCGCTTTGAGTAGGGAGCACCAACCCAGCAGGATGCAAGCATTTGGGCTCTGGATTTTGAGGGATGAAGTCGAATGTGCAAAATTTCCCACATCATGTTGGGCTGCCTGAGCAACTGGCTGGATTGGAGAGGACACGTCCTGCCTGGATTTGCACTAACGGAAGACACAATTTCCATGAAAAAAGCTCCTGCCAGAAAACCCCAGCGATTTTTTTCTTCCCTTTTCACCTAATTTCCCCCGCCCGCCCCTCCAGGCAAAAGCTTTTATTGCTAAACTCTTCCTCCAGGCCCCCTGTCCTCCAGATGTGCTGGCTTGCTTGTTCCTCCAATCCCAACCAGTTGTGAGTCAGCCAGTTGTGGTTGTGAGTCAGGATGCCAAACCTGTCCCAACTGGAGGTACCTCTGTGTAAATGGTATGTGGGAATGGCCTTGTGAGATGGAGAGGAAGAGATGCTGCCTAGAAAAGAAAGTCAGATAAGAGACAGCTTAGTCCACAGTTGCATAACGGATAGAGAAAGAGGATCAGAAGAGGCCCTCCCTAGTTTCTCAGAATGCAAAGGAGACAGTGGGAGATTTGTACCTCCAGACTTACAAGATGTTAATTGGGGGGCTGGGTTGGGGGAAGGAGCCTCAGAAGGGACCTTCCTTAGTTCCTCGGGCTGTAAAGAGACTGTGGGAAATTTGTACTTTCAAACCTACAAGATTCTATTAATGTAGCTTTAAGGAACAGGCGGATAGGGGACAGTTCAGCCCACAGGTGCAGAACAGACAGAGAAAGAGGCTCAGAAGAGACCCTCCCTAGTTTCTCAGCTGTAAAAGAGATAGTGGGGGAGTTGTACTTTCAGATTTACAAGATGTAAGTCTGGTGTTAATGTCGCATGCTGGCTGGGGATTCTGGGAGTTGAAGTCCACCCATCTTAAAAGTTGCTCAGGTTGAGAAGCCATAGAAGCTTCAGAATGTGGCCTTGGACTTTGGGTTCCCCTCGCTGTGTCTGCTGTCAGACTGAACTAGCTCGAGAGGTCCAACAGCCGCTCTCCAATTGCTCACCGCCACCGAGCCCTCTGGAGTAAACGCTTTGCATTCCTTCCACTTGAGAGCACGGTGGAATTCCTTGCTGCTGGGGTCTCCTTCGTCATTCACCCGGGAAAGATGGGCTGAGTTCAGCAGAGGTTTCTCCCCCAACGGGCTGCCTGCCCTCCCTGATGAGGTCTGCACACAGGCAATCGGAATCTGAGGTTAACCAGAGAGGTTCAGCGGCAGGAGGAAGCCCAGCTGAGTTTTGACTACATGTTGCAAAAAATAGGATCGGCTGAAAGGGACTGTTGGGGTTTTCTTAACGGGGCAGAGAGAAGCATGAAAGGGCTTTTGGGGTGGGGGGGGCTGTGAAAAGCCAGGGGGCTGCTGGAACAACAATTAACCCAGGGGTGAGATGCTCCCGGTTCAGACCGGATCACCCAATCCGGTAGCGATGGAGGCGGGTGGTTCGGAGAACCGGTAGCAAAAATCCCTGCTCCCCTCCCCCCCTCATGCCCAGCTGAGCCGCACAATCATCAGAGGCTTTTTCTTTTAATTTTTAAAAGCATTTTTTCTACAACGTCTTCGGCCGAAAAAATGCTTTTAAAAGTAAAAGAAAAAAGCCTCTGATGATCGCCCGGCTCAGCTGGGATCGTCAAAGGGATCGTCAGCTGATGAGCCCAGCTGAGTTGCCTGATCGGCAGAGGCTTTTTTTCTTTTAAATGCCTCTGATGATCCAAGCTGAGTTGCCTGATCGGCAGAGGCTTTTAAAACAAAAAAAAAAGGCTCTGCTGATCAGGCAACTCAGCTGGGAATGTCAGAGCCTTTTGAAAGCATTTTTTTACAACCTCTTCGCCAAAGAAGTTGTAGAAAAAATGGTTTTAAAAGAAAAAAATGGCCATGCCCACCCAGTCACATTAAACCCCCACCACCAAGCCACACCCAGAGAACCGGTAGTAACAAATTTTAGATTTCACCACTGGATTAACCATCAAGGAGAGAAACAACCTAGAACTAAGGAGACATTTCCTGACAGTGAAAACAATTAACCAGTGGAACAACTTGCCTCCAGAAGTTGTGAACGCTCCAACACTGGACGTTTTAAAGAAGATGTTGGATAACCCTTTCTCAGAAATGGTGTAGGGTTTCCTGCCTAAGCAGGGGGTTGGACTAGAAGACCTCCAAGGTCCCTTCCAACTCTGTTATTCTAAATGAGAATTCCTGCTGCAATCAATGTTAAAATGTGAGGTCCTTGATACGTTCTGAGCTTGGTGGTTTTCTTGCAGACGTTTCATGACCCAACCTGGGAACATCATTAATGCGAGGAGGAGGAGGAGGAGGAGGAGGAGGAGGAGGAGGAGGAGGAGGAGGAGGAGAAATAAAATGTGGGGTCCTTGATACTCTCTGAGATTGATGGTTTTCTTGCAGACGTTTGATGACCCAACTAGGGAACATCATCTGTATTTGAAGGGAGGGGGGTTTGCAGAGAGGAGGCAGAGCAGGAGGAGAAGGAGGACTGTGGGCTCCTTGGTACTCTCTGAGCTTGGTTAGCTTCTTGCAGACGTTTCATGACCCAACTAGGTGACATCATCAGTGCTAGTGGTGTTAAAATTGCTTGGAGGTGGTTTCTGCGACTGACCTCAAAATAACACTGCGCGTGTGTGTATGTCACAACTCCCATTTTGTCCTTCCACGGTGGAACAGGGCAGATGACATCATCAGCTTCACAGCCCAGGTTTTAGAAAATGTAAACCCCGAGAGTGGAAAAAACGTGGAATAAATAAACTCATCCCTACAGCACGCTTTTGAAAACTACCTGAGTGTTAATGCAATCCAGATGTAGCTGCAAAAATAAAAATAAAAATTGATTGAGACTCAGTTGTCCAAATTGCTGAGCTCTTGTTTTTTGGGGGGGAAACGGGGCTGGAATTGAGGGTCTTCTTATGCTTGGATCCTCCTGCAGAAATATCTTCCTTAGAAGAGAGTTAGGATTGCTTCAGAAGGAAACGAACGTTGGGTGTATTTAAGTTGGCTGCCCCATCTCAGTTGTTGGAGATCCAAGTAACTCTCCTCTGAAGTGGTTCACACTTCAGGTAGGTTGTATAAACCAGGGGTTGTATAAACCAGGGGTAGGTTATATAAACCAGGGGTCTCCAACTTTGGCAACTTTAAGCCTGGAAGACTTCAACTCCCAGAATTCTTTGCTGGCTGGGGAATTCTGGAAGTTGAAGTCTTCCAGGCTTAAAGTTGCCAAGGTTGGAGACCCCTGATATAAACAGAGGCATAGAATCAAAATCAATATTAATACCGCTTTATAAAACCTTAGTAAGGCTACACCTGGAATACTCTGGATCCGGTTTTGCTCACCACATTCGAAAAAAGATGTTGAGACTTTGGAAAAAGTGCAAAGAAGAGCAACTAAGAGGATTAAAAAGCCTGGAGACTAAAACATACGAAGAACGGCTGCAGGATTTGGGTTTGTCCAGTCTAGAGAAAAGAAGAATTAGGGGTGACATGATAGCACTCTTCCAATATTTAAGGGGCTGCCACAGAGAAGGGGGGGGTCAACCTATTCTCCAAAGCAGGACAAGAAGCAAAGGATGGAAGCTAATCAAGGAGAGATCCAACCTAGAACTAAGGAGAAACTTCCTAATAGTGAGAACAATGAATCAGTGGAATGGAAGTTGCCACCAGAAGCTGTGGGCGCTTCATCACTGGAGGTTTTTAAGAAGAGATTGGACAACCACTTTTCTGGAATGGTATAGGGTTTCCTGCTTGAGCAGGGGGTTGGACTAGTCCAGAGGTCTTCAAACTTGGCCGCTTTAAGACTTGTGGACTTCAACTCCCAGAATTCTCCAGCCAGCTATGCTGGCTGGAGAATTCTGGGAGTTGAAATCCACAAGTCTTAAAGCGGCCATGTTTGAAGACCTCTGGACTAGAAGACCTCCAAGCTCCCTTTCAGCTCTATTCTGATTGATTGAGGTTGTGATTTGCATCAAAATACAATTTATGGTGGGCAGTGGGAAGTAATGCCATCTACCTCATTTATAGATCTTCCTTTCTCTTGCATTGGCGAGAAACTTGATGCCTGTCCACCAATGGTCCATTCTTCTTCTGCAGCTTCTCCACCATCCATAGTGGTCCATTCGTCCATCAGGGAACTGGTCCCTGGGATTTAGGGACATCCAATTAAACTTTCCCTGAAGGCAGAACAAGAAGTAACAAGTGGAAGATCATTAAAGAGAGACTCAACCTAGAACTAAGGAGAAATTTCCTGGCAGTGAGGAGAGTTAACCAATGGAACGGCTTGCCAGCAGAAGTTATGGGTGCTCCATCATTTTGCTAAACCTGAAGTCTAATGTCAGTGGAAAAATGTGGGTGTCCCTTTGAAATCCAGTGTGCTTCTTCCCCAGCCAGCATGTGCAGATCGGGCTTACTTAGTGACTGTCTGATCCAGTTGCCAGCTGTGGCGATTCACTTAACAACCATGGCCAAAAGTTTGTAAAGAAAGGTGCGACTCATTTCACAACCCCTTTGCTTAGCAATGAAAATTGTGCTCCCCCCATCATTGTGGTCGTAAGTCAAGACTTAGAACTTAGAATAACTTTATTGTCACTTTGAATATACAATAACTGGCATACATTAAAATGAAATTTCTTTGCGTAAAGAACTCTCCCCTTTCATACACAGTACATGAACACGACAAAATAAATAAAAACAAAATTATGCATACGTCTTATTTATGCACATTTTAAAAACTGGATTTAAAAACCGAACGGACGTTAGGTAAGAAAACAAAGCAAAATCTCTGTTTAAGCGAACTTTGCTCTCCTTATGAGCACATCTGCAGAACGGCAGTAGTAGCAGCAGCTGCCAAAATCGGTGAGCTCACGAAGATGTTTTCTTGCTTTAACGCAATTCAGAAAGAAAAACACGACGGCGGAATTTCTTCCCGAGAGGTTTCAGATTTTCGTTCTCCCAGGGAAAACTCCCCGCCATCTGAGGTTCAGACAGATGGACGTGCAACGCTTGGCCAGTAGAATAAGTAGAGCCGGGGAGATTTCCTTCAGAAAAGCCAGCACAAATGAGCTGTGAATGATTTTGTCGTCTCACAGCAGATGTGGGAAATCCTGAGTGGGCTTTAAACTGACGTCTTTCTTGAGTTGTGTCTTTGGCTCGGATCTCGTCCAGTTCAGAGCCTGCTGCTTCATCCCTCTCGTGCAGCTTGGACAAAGTTGTGAGATCATGGAATGCTCGGGCTGGAAGGGACCTTGGAGGTCTTCTAGTCCAACCCTTCTCAAGCAGGAGACCCTACACTGTGTCAAACAAATGGGTTCTGGTTTCTTCTTGAAAACCTCCAGTGATGGAGCACCCACAACTTCCGGTGGCAAGGTGTCCCACTGGTTAATTGTTCTAACTGCCAGGAAATCTTTTCTTATTATAAGGTTGGTTCTCTCATTGATAATTTTTCATCCGTTGCTTCTTGTCTTGCCTTCAGGTGTTTTGGAGAATAAATCAGAATAACGGAGTTGGAAGGGACCTTGGAGGTCCTCTAGTCCAACCCCCTGCTCAAGCAGGAGATCCTATGCCATTTCAGACATGGCTGTCCAGCCTCTTCTTAAAAACCTCCAGTGATGGAGCGCCCACGATTTCTGGAGACATGCCATTGATTGATTGTTCTAATTGCTATCATATCACTGCAGGACATTTTTACTAGAGTAGACCTACCCAATTCTTGCAACCATTCTTTATATCTTTTAGCCTCCAGTCCTCTAATCCTCTTTGTTGCTCTTCTCTGCACTCTTTCCAGAGTCTCAACTTCTTTTTTACATCGTGGTGACCAAAACTGGATGCAGGATTCCAAGTGTGGCCTTACCAAGGCCTTATAAAGTGGTATTAATACTTCATGTGATCTTGATTCTCTCCCTCTGTTGATGCAGCCCAGGATTGCGTTGGCTTTTTTGGCAGCTGCAACACACAGCTGGCTCATATTTAAATGATTATCTACCAGGACTCCAAGATCCCTCTTGCATTTACTGCTATTGAGCCAGGTTGCACCTATTCTGTATCTGGAATTTAGTTTTTCTCGCTTAAGTGTTGGAAGAAAAGTCTGATCCAGTTCCAAGCCAGGAGAAAGGCACTGGAAATAAAATGGAGGCTGATTGGAAAGAAGGTTTACTGATGAGCAAAACCAACAACAGCATGCAGTTCTGGGGCAGCTGACATAATGATTGAATGAGTAGATGGATCTTTATAGGTTTCTGTGGCTTTGAAGTCTGAACTGTTCTGGGGATTGTGCGATGAAGGGGGCTTTTGGTGTCTCTTATTTATTTATTTTATTTATTAGTCCAATTTATATGCCGCCCTTCTCCGTAGACTCAGGGCGGCTTACAATGCATTATAGCAATAGCCTGCATACTTTTTTGTATATACCTGCTTATTAGGGCTTTCGCCCCCCCCCCCCCTAAGCAGTGTTGTTCTATACAAAGTTGGCTTATTGCCCCCACAATCCGGGTCCTCAATTTACCTACCTTGAAAGGATGGAAGGCTGAGTCAACCTTGAGCCTGGTGGGATTTGAACTTGCACTAATTGCAGGCAGCTGGCAGCTAAGTGCTAGCGCTTAACAGCACTTTAGTCTGCTGCACCACCAAGGCTCTTATAGCTCTTGCTATTTCCATGGTGGTGGATTAATCCTATTATGTCCTATAAAGTCACAGTCCTGTTCTTAGAATTTGGGTGGAGGAGAATGTAAATTTTGGAGGTGAAGGTGTTTTGTTGATGAATAGCCTGGCCCAGTCTTTCTTAATGGGCACAAAATATCCATCTTTAAAGACTTCGGGCATCTGCTGGAGGCTGTTGGGGGTTGTTGGGGGCTGCTTTCTGCCTTTAAGAATACGTTTTTCCATTTCTCCTTTGGGGAAATATAATATTCTCTGGGTGAGGGGGTGCGTAATATTTTCATTCTCTGAGTGGGTGAGAGGGTACATAATTATTTCTGATGGTGTAAATAAAACCTTCCTTTTCTCACCACTGAATTGCATTTTGTGGGATATGGCCCAATACTCAAATCTGTCATGCTCCCTCTGAATTAAATCACATTTGGTGACTCACAAATCTTACAAGAAACAAGCCTGAAAAAAAAAATTTCCCCTCCTTGTTGAGAGTGGAGCTGATTAGTTAATCCCCATTAAAGCCAGTTCCAAGATTTGGGATAAAAATGAATCAGGAGGAATGTGGTAGCAACATTCCTAAATTTTACTCCAAGGCTGAAGCTTTGGTGATGCTACCAAACGCCTCTTGATAATTTTGCCGCCGTAAACCAACATGATAACTCTGCTTCTGCAGTGGATGAAAAGGGCAAACGCCTGGATAATCCCAGGTTGATCCCAAATTGTTGTTCGTGTAGCAAATGTGGCATGCATCCCAGATCTCCCCCCTCCCTTCCCCCCTCACCACCACCCCTCGCCCCCAAGCTTGGAATTTACACAATCCGAGTCTTTTTGCAAACGTTTTCCTTTCTTGCTGCATGAATTCTGGGCAAGCTCACACAGTCGATTAAAAAGCAACCCCCAAGGTCATTGATCAACTCGAGAATTTGGAACTGGAAATGTCTTTCTTTCTTTCTTTCTTTCTTTCTTTCTTTCTTTCTTTCTTTCTTTCTTTCTTTCTTTCTTTCT
>WNWU01000238.1:497770-509460 GCA_012654045.1 Ptyas mucosa
TCCTATCCATTTCTCCTCCCTTCCCTTCCCTCCCTTCCTTTCCCTTCATTCCTTCCTTTCCTTTCCTTCCCTTCCCTTCCCTTTCCTCCCTTCCCTTCCCTTCCTCCCCCTCCTTTCCTTTCCTTTCCTTTCTTTTCCTTTCCTTTCCTTTCTTTTCCTCCCCTCCCCTCCTATCCCTTTCTCCTCCCTTCCCTTCCCTTCCCTTCCCTTCCTCCACCTCCTTTCCTTTCCTTTCCTTTCTTTTCCTCCCCTCCCCTCCTATCCATTTCTCCTCCCTTCCCTTCCCTTCCCTTCCCTTCCTCCACCTCCTTTCCTTTCCTTTCGTTTCCTTTCCTCCTTCCTTTTCTTCCTCCCACCGCCTTTCCTTTCTCCTTTCCTTTCCCTTTTCCCTTTCCCTTCCCTCTTCTCTTTTCTTTTCTCTCTTTTCCCTTCTTCCTTCCTTCCTTCCTTCGCTGAGCTGAAAAATCTGAGACACTCCCTGCATACAGGTGGTGGGGCCAGGATCAGGCTTGGGGCTTCCTCCCAGACCCAGAGATTTCCCTCCCGCACGGAGGGGAGGCCAAAAGGACAGGAGACCCCTCTCTCCCCACTCCTCCAACCCCAGTTTTTTTCTAATGGAAGCCTTCTTTTCCCAGATCCAGCACTACCACTCTGGCAGCTGTGGCCATGAATCATGGCAGGCTTCCTTGAGAGCTGCCCACTGCCCACCCCCCCAATGCTGCTCCCGAGAGAAGATGGACACACAATGCTCTGAAAGAGCCAGACGGGGCACACGGGCAGGGCAGGGCAGGGCACAGAGCTCCCTCTGCCGTGGGCAAAGAGGGACCCAAACCCTCCCAAATCTGGCACAGGGCACTGGGGATCTGGAGTGTGGAGAGGTGGGCTGGAGAGAGGAAAATGCCCAGTCCTGCTTGGGGCATTTATCCAGGCACTCAATGAGACAGTGGGCATTGTGGTGACCTACACCACATTGCCCTCAATGCACGACCGCAAACGAGTCCAAAATTTTCGTTGCTAAGCAAGATATTGGTTGAGTGAGCTTTGCTTCATTTTACAACCATTTTACGACCAACAACAGCATTTCTTTTCATTCCAGAGTGCAGGGTATGGAATAAAACAGATTTAAGTTCCTAGGAGCCAGATTTTTTTCTTTGAAGACGTTTCGCTTCTCATCCAGGAAGCTTCTTTAGCTCTGACTTGTTGGTGGAGAATGGAAGTTTCTCCAGTCAGAGTTGAAGAAGCTTCTTGAATAAAAAGGGAAACGTCTTCAAAATAAAAAAATAAAAACCAGAAACTCCAGTTGCCTCCTGAAAAACCACCTTTGGGATGACTGAGAATGTTTACAGGCTGTTAAAGACAATTTTGGGATTAAAAATCCAGGTAAATCCTCAGAGACTCAGATTCCCGCCCTGAGTAGGGGGTTGGACTAGATGACTGCAAGGTGTCCCCACGTTCAGATCCTAGGAGAGGCGCGGCTCAAGATAATTTGGGGAGTAGAGGTTCACTTACAAGCCTCTTTGCCCCCTTCCTGAACATGCGTGGCCTTATTGAAAACACAGCAATTATTTAATTTTTTCCTTCTCCTGATCCCCCAAAGGACAGCATGACAATATTCATTTGCATTTCTGTGTACGTGTGCAAATCCTGGCTGAATTTACACCCTGAGTTTTTATTTATTTATTCTGGAAAAGGAGAAATTGCTTTCTTTCTCAGAAGCCGGAAACTGGGAGCATGGTTCACATTATAATCTCAGCAATGAGCATAACATGTTGTTCAAATGCTCAGCGGCGGCGGCTGCAGAATTAAGTAACCAATTAATTAAAGTGACCTCAAAAGGCTTGGTCATCGGCTCGTTCTTTGCAGGGGCCACGGGAGGACTCAGGAGGCAACAACTGTTGTGTCGCAAGAGAGGCACAGAATGGAATGGAATGGAATGGAATAACAGAGTTGGAAGGGACCTTGGAGGTCTTCTAGTCCAACCCCTTGCTTAGGCAGGAAACCCTACACCCCTTCAGACAAATGGCCATCCAATCTCTTCTTAAAAACTTCCAGTGTTGGAGCATTCACAACTTCTGCAGGCAAGTTGTTCCACTTATTGATTGCCCTAACTGTCAGGAAATTTCTCCTTAGTTCTAAATTGCTTCTCTCCTTGATTAGTTTCCACCCATTGCTTCTTCCCTTCCCCTCAGGTGCTTTGGAGAATAGCTTGACTTCCTCTTCTTTGGGGCAGCCCCTGAGATATTGGAAGATGCTATCATGCCTCCCCTGGTCCTTCTCTTCATCAGACTAGACATACCCAGTTCCTGCAACCGCTCTTCATATATTTTAGCTTCCAGCCTTCTCAATCCTCTCTGTTGCTCTTCTCTGCCCTCTTTCCAGAGTCTTCACATCTTTTTTACATCGTGGCGACCAAAACTGGATGCAGGATTCCAAGTGTGGCCTTACCAAGGCTTTATAAAGTGGTATTAACACTTCATGTGGTCTTGATTCTCTCCCTCTGTTGATGCAGCCCAGAACTGTGTTGGCTTTTTTGGCAGCTGCTGCACACGGCTGGCTCAGATCTAAGTGGTTGTCCACAGGACTCCAAGGTCCCTCTCACAGTTACTACCATAAAACCAAAGATGTACATTTGGCCATCGACTTAACAACCGTTCATTTACTGGCGACAGTTCATGTAGTGGCTGTTTGAAGTTATAACAGCACTGAATAAAGTGTCTCATGACCATTTTTCACACTTACGACCGTTGCAGGATCCCCAGGGTCACATGATCAAAATTCAGACAACTGCTTGGCAACTGATTCATATTTATGACGGTCGCAGTGTCCTGGGGTCGCTTGACCTCCTTTTGCGATCTTCTGACCAGCACAGTCCACAGGGGAAGCCGGATTCATTTAACGACTGTGTGACTAGCTTCACAACCACTTAACCACAGAAAAAAAGTGAGTTACGACTGGTCCTCGCACTTATGACCTTTGCAGCATCTCCATGTCACGTGATCCAAATTTGGGCACTTGGCATGTATTTATGATGGTTGCAGTGTCCAACAGATCACGTGATCACCTGTTGTGACCTCCCCAGCTGGCTTCCAACAAGCAAAGTCAATGGGGGAAACTGGATTCATTTAATGACCATGTGATTCACTTTACTACCATAGCAAAAAACCCCTGTTAAATTGGGTGTAACTCGCTTAACAACCAACTTGCTCAGCAATGACCAACTGAGGGGGTACAGTAGAGAATAAAAATACATAGAATTAACTCTTAATATGCCAAATTTGCTAAGGGCGACTCCATTCACGCAACATGCTTAACCTGGGTAGTGAATTGAGCCATTAACCTTCCCCCAAAAGGACTGCTTTGCACTTTAAAACCAGACCGAGTCTCAATAACCATGCAAACAAGGGAATAAGCCCACTTAGGCTTGATCTCAAGAGGGTTGTTTGCTAGTGGGAGATCCTGAAAATGTGGGTTTTATTTTGCAGAAGAAATCAACGTTTCCTTCTGGTAGAGCCGTTCCTAGGCTGGCACTAGAAAAGCCACTTGATGTATTGAGAAGAACAAGTTTATCTCGGGTTGCGTTCTTTGCATTCTGCTGGTCTTTGCAGGGACTTTCCTCTACCTCTTTTGCTTCGGATTGTCTGGGGCTTTGCAGAAGAGAATAACAGAATTAACAGAGTTGGAAGGGACCTTGGAGGTCTTCTAGCCTGACCCTCTGCTCAAGCAGGAGACCCTACACAGACCCTACAGAGCCTGGTGGCGCAGCAGACTAAACTGCTGCTGTTAAGTAGCACTTAGCTGCCAGCTGCCTGCAATTACTGCGAGTTCGAATCTCACCAGGCTCAAGGTTGACTCAGCCTTCCATCCTTCCGAGGTGGGTAAAATGAGGACCCGGATTGTGGGGGCAATAAGCTGACTTGGTATAAAATAGAACACCGTTTGGGGAGGGGCCGAAAGTCCTACTAAGCAGGGATATACAAAAGTATGAAGGCTATTGCTTAATGCATTGTGAGCCGCCCTGAGTCTTCGGAGAAGGGCGGCATATATAAATCGAACTAATAAATAATCAATCAATCAATCAATCAATCAATCAATACATACATACATACATGCATACATACATACAATCATACACAATTTCAGACAAATGGTTGTCTAATTTCTTGTTAAAAGCCTCCAACGATGTAGCATTCACAACTTCTGGAGGCAAGGAGTTCCACTGGTCAATTGTTCCCACTGTCAGGAAATTTCTCCTTAATTCTTGTCTTGCCTTCTTCTGCTTTGGAGAATTGGTTGACCTCCCCTCTTCTTTGTGGAAGCCCCACAAATACTGGAAGACTACTGTCGCATCGTCTCCCTCTCCCTCCCTCCCTCCCTCCCTCCCTCCCTCTCTCTTATCTATCTACTCATCATCTATCTATCTGTCTATACATACACACACACATGTATACTATACTTATATATATATATATATATTGATCACAGACGATTTGTAATACATAGTGGAAAAAAGAGTCTTGAGAGTTAACAGCATTCATTTTTGGTAGCCCTCTCCTTGGGGAAATTTAAAAAAAAACTTTTCCAAAAATTGCTTTTCTCCTAGACTGTTCCTAAGTTTTGTCTCATCCGGAAGCCCATAAATAACTTTAGCCTGTTTTCCCCCTTCTGTAAAATTATGAAAAGTCTCTGGATTCTGCAGCCTTTTAGTACATAACCTGTGCCATGAACCAAAACACAAAAAGGCGAGACCAAACCAATGTTTGTCTAATTGTTTTCCCTTTTAAGACTTTTACAGCCCAGCTGTAAAGATAAAGCTGCATCTGGCTTGGCCTTGGCAAGAGGGGCTCCTAATCTGAGATATTTTCTTCTTCCTTTTGATCATAAATCCTCGACTTACGACCACAATAGAAAGCAAAATTTCTTTTGCCGATCAAGTTAAGTGAGTTTTGCCTCCTTTTAAGACCTTTCTTGCCACAGTTGTTAAGTGAATCACTGCAGTTGTTAAGTGAGTAAAAACGGTTGTTCAGTGAATCTGGCTTCCCTGTGGACTTTGCTTGTCAGAAGGTCGCAAAAGGGGATCATGTAAACCCAGAACTCTGCAACTGTCGTAAGTACATGCCAGTTTCCAAGCCTCTGAATTTGGAACATGTCACCAAGGAGATGCTGCGAATTTGTAACTGTGAAAACGGATCACAAATCACTTTTTCAGTGCCGTTGTAATTTCGACTGGTCGCTAAACGGATGGTTATAAGTTAAGGACTAACTGTATTTGGCATTTTTTAACATTTTAACAGAGTTCGAAGGGACCTTGTAGGTCATCTAGTCCAACCCCCTTTCTCTTAGAGCCCAGCCTTTAGCAGAGAAACATACAGGTGAGGATATAAAGCGTAGCACATACAGGTAGTCCTTGGTTTACAGCCACAATCGAGCCCAACATTTCTGTTGTTCAGTGAGATACTTGTTAAATTGCCCCATTTTACAACCTTCCATGCAACGGTTGTTAAGCGAATCACTGCAATGGATCAGTTAGTAACAAGGTCGTTAAGTGAATCCAGCTTCCCCCATCGGCTTTGCCAGTCAGAAGGTCGCAAACGGGGGAAATCACATGATCCCAGGATGCAGCAACAGTCATAAGTACATGCCAGTTGCCAAGCCTTGAATTTTGATCATGTGACCACGGAGAGGCTGCAACGGTCGTAAGTGTGAGAAACGGTCATAGGTCACTATTTTCGGTGCCCTTGTAACTTTGAACAGTGACTAAATGAACTATTTTCATTTGTAAATACTTACTTACTAAATGTAAGTATTTTCACACCCCAGCCTTCAGCAGAAAACATGCAGGTGAGGCCAGGATGCAGAGTTCAGATTCAGCAACTGTGCAACCGGCTGTTTGCCCATCATTTCACAATGGACGCAATCCTGTTGTGTAGATATTTTCCCCCAAATGCGTTTTGGGTGCTAAATCTTAGAGACCGGCAGCTTCAAATTAGCTCCTGCTGGATTTGGGTCGATTGCAAGGAACGGTGG
The DNA here is from genome assembly GCA_012654045.1 of Ptyas mucosa. Taxonomy (NCBI): domain Eukaryota; kingdom Metazoa; phylum Chordata; class Lepidosauria; order Squamata; family Colubridae; genus Ptyas; species Ptyas mucosa. The sequence goes on from WNWU01000238.1 coordinate 503,795, forward strand.
TGGTGGGCTTGTAGGATTGGATGGGCATAATGAGAGATAAACTGTAGGGAATCCTCGACTTATGACCCATTCGTTGAACGACCGTCTGAGGATTAGATTAGAAGATTAGATCAGAATTCTTGATTGGCCAAGTATGAATTAGACACCCAAGGAATTTGTCTCCGGTGCAGATGCTCTCACTGTACATTTCATTTATTTATTTATTTTATTTTATTTTAGGAGATTTATATTGCCGCCTAATTTGCACATGGCCACTCAAGGCGGCTTACAAGAATATATAAAAAACAATAAAACTAATAAAACATAAAAAGCATAAAATCATAGAATGATAGGGCTGGAAGGGATCTTGGAGGTCTTCTAATCTAACTGTCTGTCCATCCGTCCATCCATCCATCCATCCATCCATCCATATCTATCTATCTATCCATCAATCCATCTATCATCTTATTTATCAATCATCTGTTGTCCATGTCTATCTGTCTCTAGCTATCTATGTATTTAACTATTTAACTCTATCCATCTATCTCCATCCATCCACCTATCTATTTATCTATCATTATATAAAGATAGATAGATAGACAGGCAGATGAGATAGAGAAAAATAAAGAAATAGAGATATAAATCTATCTATCTATCTATCTATCTATCTATCTATCTATCTATAGATATAGATATAGATATAGATATATATAGATATATAGTTATATAAAAATAGATGGACGGACGGATGGACAGACAGACAGACAGACAGACAGACAGACAGACAGACCATCTTATAATAAAATAATAAAATAAAATAACTGTACACCCCGCCTGGGCAAAAATGTATCACACAACATACGAAAAAAGCATACAACAATAGTGAAAGATCATTATCATAGTTATTGTAAAAATACAGACATGGATACTAAATTAGCAATCAACATAAGTCATACAAGGATACGAAGTAAACAATTTAAATGGTAACAAGTTTACAACAGTGAAGTTACAACGGTGCTGAAAAAATGTGGCTCAGGACCAGTCCTCACACTTGTGACCATTGCAGCTTCCCCGGGGGTCATGTGATCAAACTTCAGACACTCGTATTTATGACGGTGGCAGCATCCTGGGGGTCATGCGATCCCCTTTTGCGACCTTTTCCGGCAAGCAAAGTCCACAGAGAAGCCAGATTCACTTAACAGCCAGGCCCGGGTGACTAACTTATTAATGGCAGTGATTCACTTAACAGCAGTGGCAAGAAAGGATGTTAAATGGGGCAAAACACACTGAACGACCATGGCACAAAAAAAAAGATCGCGAAATCTGTCTCAGCTCACTTCATGACTGCACCGCTGGGCAAGGAAAGTTCTGGTTCCATTTGCGGTCATAAGTCGAGGACTACCTGTATGTGATGATTGTTGGTGAGCTACAGTTGGGGGGAGAAGCTGTGTGTAGACCCCCCCCCTTGCAAAGGGGCAGAGTTGAAGGCATCTCCGGGTTAAAGGGCCTCCATCTCTAATGAATTCTGGGGCTGAAAAGTCAAAGAGTTGCATTCACACAAGACACTTGACCCGGGTCCTGAGTCAATCTTATTAACTTGGAAAAATACCAATGTTCAGTCGTCCAATTCCTCTCTTCCTAATCCTTCCATGATAACTGGCAGATCTTTTAGTTGAGATGTGTAGTAACCCATAATGCTGTATGTTATATTTGCACATTAAAAAAAATATATATATTCCATGCCTCTGCCACACCTCACGAAAGCATGCATCCCTTATGCTCCAGTAAAAATTAATATTTCTATATGCCGTCATGTTATGCAATTAAATTAACCTTTGTCGTTTTGCTTCATGCTAGGAAAAATTTTTTAAAAAAGAGGGGGAAAGAAAACATATAAACTCATCTTTTCATTCAAATTTCCAAACCATCCTTCGGTTGAAATTCCAGGCGGCAAAAGTTTTTCAAAATATAACACAAGAGCTATGTTCTACATAATGGGGGATAGAAGGGTCTCCTCTCAGTATTGTACAGCTAGTCCTCGACTTACTTCATTTAGTGACCGCTCAAAGTCACAACATCACTGAAAACAATGACTTAGGATCATTTTTCTTACAACCGTTGCAGCATTCCCAGAGTCACATCATCAAAATTCAGACGCTTGGCAAACTGACTCGGAGTTATGACGGTCGCAAAGTCCCCTTTTGCGACCTTCCGACAAGCAAGGTCAATGGGGAAGCCGGATTCAATTCACAACTGTGTTACTAACTGAACAATTGCAACGATTCACTTAAGAACTGTGGTAAGAAAAGTTATAAAAGGGGACAAAACTCACTTAACGAATGTCTCACTTAGCAATGTAAATTTGGGGCTCAATTGTGGTCATAAATTGAGGACTACCTGTAGTGTGTGTGTGTGTAGATAGATATATAAGAGGGGTGTGGTGGCTCAGTGGCAAAGATGCTGAGCTTGTCGATCGAAAGGTTGGCAGTTCAGCGGTTCAAATCCCTAGTGCCACGTAACGGGATGAGCTCCCGTGACTTGTCCCAGCTTCTGCCAACCTAGCAGTTAGAAAGCACATAAAAAATGCAAGTAGAAAAATAGGGAAGGGAACAGAGTTCCGTGCGCCTTTGGCATTGAGTCATGCCGGCCACATGACCACGGAGACCTCTTTGGACAGTGCTGGCTCTTCGGCTTTGAAACGAAGATGAGCTCTGCCCCCTAGAGTCAGGAATGATAAACTTCAAGATGGGTGGACTTCAACTCCCAGAATTTAATCCCCCCCACCCCCCATGCTGTTGACTGGAGGATTCTGGGAGTTAACATCCACTTGGTCTTAAAATCACTGAGATTAAAAAACTCTGATTTACAGCAACATTCCTCCATCTCACATAGGGGGGCAGCTGTTTTGGCAATCACCCCTCCCAAATTCCAAGTTAAAAAGGCTGCTTCATGCCAGGCCTTGGCACAATTCAACCCGTCACGTCCTCAGCACCCTTATTTGGGGTGCCGAGGCTTCACCCCTTGGCACTAGGATCACCAGGGGTGGGGTGAGAGTTTGGGGGAAGCACCCCAATGAGTTTTGCCTTAGGCAACGTGTTCCAAATGGGTTTGGTCTCCCTCCTCTCCAATTCCTTACTGGGTCAATCATACATCTTCCCAAAATGAACTCCCTGTCCACTTAATCTCTCTGAGCACCTGTCCGGGATTGCCAATCTAACCCTCTTCAGCCAGAAAGAGGGCGAGGAAGGGCACAGAATACATCTCCTTTCCTTCTGCAGCCTCCGTCTCTTCTGCTGAGAGCTTGGCAGGGCAGCCATCCGAGGTGCCCTGGAGCATTTCAGCTGCAGACTAGTCCTCTTCAAGGGCACAGCCTCCCCCCCCCACCCCTTGGCACAACAAATCCAGGTTGTGCCAAGGAGGCACGTCTGGGCAAGAACTGCCAGGGGAGGAAACAATGCCCCATGCCAAGCCATGCCCTACCTTGTACATTCCAGGACACGCAGGAGGCCAGGTTCTCCTCCTCCTCCTCCCCCTCCTCCTCCTCCTCCTCCTCCTCCTCCTCCTCCTCCTCCTCCTCTCCACACACCTGTCTCTCTTCTAGCATTGATGATGTTACCTATTTGGGTGATAAAATGTCTGCAAGAAAACAATTGAGCTCAAGGAGCACCCAGGACCCCACAGTTGTCGTCGTCTTCTTCTTCCTCCTCCTCCTCTTCTTCTTCTTCCTCCTCCTCCTCCCCTATCTTCTCTTCATCATCCTCCTTCTTTATCTCTCCTTCTTCCTGTCCTTCTCTTTTTCTCTACCACCATCACCAGCTCATCTTCTCCTCCTTCTTCACCACTATTGCGACCTCCACCTCCTCTTGTTCTTCATCTACTCTTTCTGCAGCTCCACCATCCCTCCTCCTCCTCCTCCTCTTCCACCACCATTGCTCCTTCTCTTTCTTAACCTTCTCCCCCTCTCCTCTTCCATCACCACCACCATTGCTGCCTCTACCTCTTTTTCTTCTTCTTGATCTCCTCTTTCTTCATTTCCACCATCCCTAACTTCTCTTCCACCACTACAACCCTTTCTCCTTCCCTTTCCTATCCTCCTCTTCTTCCTCTTCTTCCTCCCACCACCACTTCTTCTTTTTCTCCTTCTTCACCAACAATGCTACCTCCACCCCCTCCTCTCCTTCTCTTTTTGAACTCCATCCATCTTCCAACTGCTACCGTTGGGAAAGGCTTCTAGATGAATGCCTGGATGAGATCCAAAGGTGGTCTGATTAATTTAGCAGATAAAGAATTTGCCTTCCGTGCAGCCCAATTCCTGAGCAATTCTCCAGGGAGCTTTGAAAACTTTATACAATGTTTTGGCATCTCTCCTTCGAGGGAAGTTGCTGGGACAGCTTTTCATGTGGGCTTTCGGAAGTCCTTCCAAGATACGGACCACGTTCCACTATGAAAACAGATGCTGGAGGATTGTGGCCAACTAAATCTTGGGATGGTGATTTAGAAATGTTTTGAGTAAATGCATTTTACTACTTAACAGAAATAACAGAGTTGGAAGGGACCTTGGAGGTCTTCTAGTCCATCCCCTTGCACCAGCAGGAGATCCCATACCATTTCAGACCAATGGTGAAAAGCCTCCAGTGATGAAGCACCCACAACTTCTGGTGGCAAGTTGTTCCACTGATTACTTGTTCTCACAGCCATGAAATTTCTCCTGTTCCAGGTTGGATCTCTCTTAACAGAATAGCAGAGTTGGAAGGGACCTTGGAGGTCTTCTAGTCCAGCCCTCTGCTCAAGCAGGAGACCTATACCATTTCAGACTAGGGACTGTCCAGTCTCTTCTTAAAAACCTCCAGTCATGGAGCGCCCACGATTTCTGGCGGCAAACTGTTACACTGGTTAATTGTCCTAAAATTGTTACCCTGTTTCCCCCAAAATAAGACACCCCCTGATAATAAGCCCAATCGGGCTTTTGAGCACATGGCAATAAGGCCAAGCGCTTATTTCAGAGTTCAAAAAAAATATAAGACAGAGTCTTATTTTCAGGGAAACATGGTATTTTATTTTATTTTATTCTGTTTTGTTCTGTTCTGTTATATTCTATCCTATTCAAAAACAATTACTACCAACCTGCCTTCCATTGAGGACCTGTATGCTGCACGAGTTGAAAAGAGGGCTGTGAAAATATTTACAGACCCCTCACATCCTGGACATAAACTGTTTCAACTCCTACCCTCAAAACGACGCTATAGAGCACTGCACACCACAACAATTAGACACAAGGACAGATTTTTCCCAAATGCCATCACTCTGCTAAACAAATAATTCCCTCAACACTGTCAAAACTAGTTACTAAGTCTGCACTACTATTAATCTTATCGTTCCCACCACCCATCTCCTCCCACTTATGACCGCATGACTGTAACCTTGTTGCTGGTATCCTTAAGATTTATATTGACAGTTTCCTAATATGATTTGATTGCTTATTTGTACCCTATGACTATCATTGAGTGTTGTACCTTATGATTCTTGACGAATGTTTCTTGTCTTTTATGTACACTGAGAGCGTAGGCACCAAAGACAAATTCCTTGTGTGTCCAGTCACACTTGGCCAATAAAGAATTCTCTTCTCTTCTCTTCTCTTCTCTTCTCTTCTCTTCTCTTCTCTTCTCTTCTCTTCTCTTCTCTTCTCT
>WNWU01000238.1:566028-577820 GCA_012654045.1 Ptyas mucosa
GAAGGAAGGAAGGAAATAGGAGGGGAAGGGAAAGGAAGGAAAGGAAAGGGAAACAGGGAGAGAGGGAGGAAGGACGGAAGGGAGAGATAGAGGGAGAAAAGAAGGGAGGGAGGGATAGAAAGGAAAGGAGAGAGAGGAGGAGGGGGGAAGAAAGAAGGGAAGGAGGAATGGAGGGAGGACGGAAGGAAGGGAGAGATAGAGGAAAGGAGGGAGAGAGGGAGGGAAGAAGGAATGGGGTAGGGAGGGAAGAAAAGAGGGAGGAAGGGAAAGGAAGGATGGTGGAAAGAAGGGAGAAAGGAGGACAGAGAGAAGAAAGAAGATAGGAAGGAAGGATATGAAAGAACAGCCGGTGAAAGGCTGATAAAACAGCCTCAAAGACCCCCTACATTGAAATGATCAAGAGAAGCCAAGGGGGTGGGGGGGGGGGGAGGTGAGCTGCTAAGGGATCTCCTGGCTTCAAAGAAAGATCTGGCAGGCTGTGGATCGGGCCGTTCCCAACAGAAGGAAAAACACCCCCCCCCCCATTTCCCAAGCGACCCTCCTAGAGGGCCCCTCCTCCTTATCCCCCCACCCCACCCAGGAAATACAACGTGACCTTAAAATTCTGAACATATAACCAGGCCTTCAACGCAGAAAGGGGGGCCACGGCTTGAGGGGCGGAGCTGACCCCGTGGCTCTCCCAGCTGGACTTTGCACTAGTGCGAGCAAAGAAGCCACAACTGTGGAAACCTCAACCGTGTTTCTCCTCCAGACCCCCTGGGGGATTCTGGGCCAGTGGGAGAAGCCCCCCCCCTTAACCTGCGTGACCGACTTAAACTTCCTCCCAGGGGATTCCAACTATCTCGGATTAGCATCTCACTTCCCAGCACTTAGGTTCCTATTGCTACTAGAGGCTGTTGCTACTACAAGGTGTGGCTACTACACCTATGTGGGTATTGCAGCTAGGGTGAAAAAAACAAAACAGAGCATCCATTTCTCTGGTGCAAAGCAACAATCCATAAAGATTGCGAGAGTCAAACACAAAGACATGGTTTTCCAGCAACTTGGCTTCCGGTAAATTCAGCGGTCATCTCCTTAATGCACAGAAGGGACCATCCTACCCATGTGGCTGCAACCGAAGGGGCCACGTTGCTGCTGATTCACCTACCGCACGCAACCAACGTCCACTACATCCCGCCTGCCTTATCTGGAAAGTTCTCGTCTTCCAAATTTGAAAATTCAAAAGCAAAGCATTCGTCAATCGGTAACTTTGTTTTTAAACTGTGACAACTTTAAGACTTGTGGACTTCAACTCCCAGACTTGAACAACTTCCCCTCCCCCTCTTCCTTTTTTTCCTTCCTTGCTTCCAGAATTCCAGGACACGAAGGCACATCTTTTTGATGTGTATCCCCACTTTGGCCTGTTTAACTCTCTTATCATCCCTTTCTCTGCAGTCTCTCCACGCTAGGAGGCATAAGAAAAGACATAGGCATGGCTGGCGGAAGAATTCTGCAAGTCCACGAGTCTTGAAGTTGCCAAGATCGGACCCTGCGGCCTGCTCTGAAGTGAGGATCCCAAAGCACCAGACACCGATCGATTCAGCAAGAGATCCATGCAAATATTCTAGGAAAGACCAGGCCACAACTTGTGGCTGAAAACAACAAAAAATAAGATGCTCTCAAATCGGCTAAAGAGTTGCTTAACTCCCAGAAATGTGGAAAGCCGTAATTTACCAGACAAAGGATCCATTTTTTTTGGCGGGGGGGGGGGGGCCTTCCTTACCCTTAACTTTAAAAGCCACCCAGTCCTCACACCCGCACGCATTCGCACCCCCCCCCAGCTGTGATTGATTAAAACAACAACAACAGAACGACCAGCTTTTTAAGCCAAAGCACAGAAACCGCTTGAAGGTTAAAAGCTGCGGGGAGTTTGGGGCAGGCCGCTCGGCTCCCCTCCCGCCGATTCGGGGAGGAGATGTCGGAACAGAAATCAGAGCAGTGGGGAGACCCTCGGGGTGGGGAGGGTCCTGGGGCTGGCCGGAGCGCAGGGGAGGTGGGGGTGGGCTTCACTCCCCTTCCTCTTTGATGCGCTGCTGCTTGTTCCGACGCGCATCCAAGTCAAAGTTGAAGTCGTTCCAGTCGTCGCGGGGAGGGAAGGAGATTGTCTGGCGGAGAGTGAAGCGCACGGCGTCGATCACCCGCTCGCCCCGGGCCTCGCTGGAGCCCACGCTGACCGTGGAGGCGCCGCTGGGCGTGCGCAGGAGGTGCGGAGGGGAGGAGAAGTCGTGCAGCTGCCGGTAGTCCAGGAGGCCCTTCCAGATGGCGTGGCGGAACTGCTCGGGGATCTTCAGGCTCACCAGATCCTGCAAAGAGAGAGAGAAAGAAAGAGAGAGAGAGAGAGAGTGAGAGAGAGTGAGCACCAGGACAGGCTGGCCACATCTCTCTTTCTTCCTTGTTTCCTTCCTCAATTTTTGTCTTCTTTCTTTCCAACCCTTCTCACTTTCCTTCCTTCCTTCCTTCCATTTTTGTCTGCTTTCTTTCCTTCTTTCTTCCTTCCTTCCTTGCTCAATTTTTGTATTCTTTCCTTCCTTCCTTCTTACCCTTCTCATTCTCATTCCTTCCTTTCTCAATTTTTGTCTTCCTTCCATTCCTTCCAATTTTTGTCTTCCTTCTTTTCTACCCATATTCTCCTCATTCATTCATTCCTTTCTCAATTTTTGTATTCTTTCTTTCTTTCTTTCTTTTTCTCTTTCCTTCCTTCTTTTTTCTTTCTTGCTCTCTCTTTCTTTCTTTTCCTTCCTTCCTTTCTCAATTTGTGTCTTCCTCCCTTCTTGCCTCCCTCCCTCCCTTCCTGACTGCATAGCTTTCAACAACAGCCTGAATACAGATAGTCCTCAACAGTTCACTTAGCAGCTGTTCAAAGTTACAACAGCACTGCTGAAAAAAGTGACGCCTGACAGGTCCTCCAACTTATGACCCCATGGTCATAATCCCTCCGGGTCAAGTGATAAAATTCGGCCCCTTGGCAACTGACTCGTATTTATGATGGTTGCAGTGGGGTTTTTTTTGGAGGGGGGGTGTCACGTGATCCCGTTTTGTGACCTTCTGATCAGCAAAGTCAATGAGGGAAGCCAGATTCACTTAACAACCGTGTGACTGGCTTAACGACTGCCAGGGCTTCCCTCCCACTGATGCCCAGCCCCAAGCAAAAGAGGGCCAGCCAGAGGCAGCGAGGAAGCGCAGAGCCCCCCAGGCTGAACCCCAAAAGAAACAGCAGCAGAGCACCCAGCCAAGCGAGCAATTCCAAGGGGACAGTTGCAGGGGGGCGGAAAGGGTGGGCGGGTGCGGGAAGGGCTGCGGGATGCCAATCTCTCACTGTGGCACCGGGCACTTCCTGTGTCCCTGCTAAACTCCATGTTTAGACCCACATCTTGCAACACACCCTACAACTCCACGCAGCGGCTCAGGAGGAGAAGCGAGAGTTAGTTTTCCACCAACGAACGATCACGGGATCAATCTTCTCCACCAGCCGCCAGGTCTCCCCTCTGGAGGGCATCAGCAATGCCAGCCGGGCTCGGCCACCCCCGCCCCCTTTTGCCCCGCCCCTCCCCCCGCCCGGGAAGCGAAAGGGAGAGTCGGTTACTTACATCCATGGAGTAGTGTTCAATCTGATAGATGGTGGTCAGGCCTTGCGCAGTGAAATAATCCACACAGGACGAGCAGCCCAGCCTCGCTAAGAAACTGCAGGGGGGGAGGGACGACGAGGGTGGGCGAGAGAGGAAGAGGAGGAGGAGGAGGAGGAGGAGGAAGAGAAAGAGAGAAATTGAGATGAGGAGGTCACCCAGACTGCAGAGCCCCGACATGGCAAGATCCGCACCCGGCACACAATAAAAGGAGGTTATTTCTAGCTCGGGGGTCCCCCGGGGCGTTCTCTGAGCTAGCAGACATTTCAAGAGCCAAGTAGGTAACTTCACCAGTGCTAGAAGAAAGGAGGAGGAGAAGAAAGAAGGGGAAGAGGGGGAGGAGGAAGAAGAGGAGGAGGAGGAGGAGGAGGAGGAAGAGGGGGAAGAGGAGGAAGAAGAAGAGGAGGAGGAGAAAGAGGGGGAAGAGGAGGAGGAGGAGGAAGAAGAGGAGGAGGAAGAAGAGGACGAGGAGGAGGAGGAGGAGGAAGAGGAGGAGGAGGAAGAGGGGGAAGAGGAGGAAGAAGAAGAGGAGGAGGAGGAGAAAGAGGGGGAAGAGGAGGAAGAAGAGAAGGAGGAAGAAGAGGACGAGGAGGAGGAGGAGGAGGAAGAGGAGGAGGAGGAAGAAGAGGAGGAGGAGGAAGAGCGGGAAGAGGAGGAGGAGGAGGAAGAGGAAGAAGAGGAGGAGGAGCACTGTGGGGTCCTTATTTTTTTCTGAACTTGATGGTTTTCTTGCGGACGTTTCATGACCCAACTAGGCAACTTCATCAATGCTAGTGATTACGTTAAATGCACTGATGATTATTACCTGGTTTGGGTCATGAAACTATAAGAAAACCACCAAGCTCGGAGACCACCAAGGACCCCACAGTCATCCTCCTCTTCCTCCTCTCCACAACTCCTTCTCCCTTCTCCCTTCTAGAACTGATGATGTTACCTAGCTGGGTCATGAAACGTCTGCAAGCAAACATCCAGGCTTGGAGAGCTGGGGATGGGCAGGAGTGGGGTCCTTCCTGTTGACAGGAAAACTGAAGGAGATCCAGCAAGGGGCGGGGTGGGGGGCAGAGGGTCTCCCCAAGAAAGCCCCACTCCAGAGATTGTGGAATCAACAGACAAAGTGGGGGCCATTTGGGGTTGGAGGCCGTCCCCACAAGTCTAGCATGTCAGGTGACTCTCGGTGGAGAAAGCGGTGGGTATGGGGGAAATAACTTGGGATGGGCTACCCGGACGAGTCGTTTTGCCGGACCCCCAAAAGTCTGCCTTCCCAAGCGCCAAGCAGCACCGAAGTGAGGCCACAGCCTGCCCTTCCACCAAACCAGCCAAACCGAACCCCGGATGCAGAAAATGGGAACAGCCGAAGCACAGTCACCGCTTTTTAAGAAGAGGCGCGAGGGCAGAAAGTTAAAAAAGAGACCCCAACCACCCAGAGGAGGGGAGGGGGGAGAGGGTCTAGGGTAACTCACCCCAGCCACTTTAGAATCAGTTTAGAATAGAGCTGGAAGGGACCTTGGAGGTCTTCTAGTCCAGCCCCGTGGGACAAAGTTGCCGTGGGACAATTCAGCGTTGCGTTAATTGATTCATTCGGTTACGTTTTACTATTGGTGAGCAGGTTTGTATCGAAATTATTGTAATTCCTGTATTTCTGGATTAGATTTTATTTTATTATTATTATTATTATTATTATTATTATTATCGGCCACGGTTCCATCGGAATTAATTTGACTTTTGCATTTGCTGAATTGTCCTGCGGCGAGTTGGCCATGGGGAGTAGTTCCACTCCGAGGGGGAGAACAGCCAGCCCTGGCTAAAGGGTCATCTAGAGCCAGCCGCCTGGCCACAGAGGCCCTGCCCTTGGCAAGTGGGCACAATCCTTGTATCTAGAGGAAGCCCGCCGAGCGAGTCTTGAGAGCGAGAAGCTAATCCGTGTCCGGAGTCCTGCGGGATGAGACCATCTCCGAAAGTCTCGAACCTGAGCCAGGTCGAGACCAAATCCCTTAAACGGGACATTGAAGCTTATCGGCAACTGACCAGCCCAGGTGCTTCTGAGACCCCAGCAGCCCTTCGGACACCCTGGGTGGCTAAAGTGCTATCTCCAAGGGCGGCCCCACAGACAGAGGATTGCAGCAGTCAATCCGAGAGTTCAACAGCCCAACTCCGCCAAGCAAGATCCTTCTTCCCTCTTGGCACCAGGCAAGCAGGGCAGTTCAGGCCCAAAGTTATTGTGGGTCTGAAGGGTGTGCTGACAAAAGTCAAGAGGGCAGCTGTACCTAAACCCCGAGCCAAGCTTTGAGGTCACTTTTGTGAGGGGTTTTTTTTGACGCGTTCTGTGGACGTCTGCTCCCCAACCAGGTGAGCAGGTCCCTCCCGTTCCGTTGCACACCTATTGTGCAAACAACAATGCTTAGGAGATGCACAGACAGAGAGCTTGCCCCTGCAAAAGTGAGGGAAACAGGCAGGTTGCTAAGCCAGCGCAAGAAGTTGCTTCCGCCAAGGGCGCAGAATTCGAACTCGGGGCTGACCACACCGGAACCGAACTCCCCTCCCCTCCCCAGCCCAGTCTCCTGCTTGCTCACTCACCTGACGATGCTGCAGTCTGTAGGGTAGGGCGGAGGTGGGGTGCAGTGGGAGGTGGACGGCATGGAGAGGGGAGGGGCCAGCGTCTGGGTGGGGCTGAGCCCGTTCATGTCGCCCGCCATCGTCATGTGGCCTCCCATCATCGGAACTGAGCGGAAGAAGGGAAGAAACGGCACGTCAAGGACAAGCTGGGGGAATCTGGGAGTTCGAAGTCCACCCATCTTAAAGCATGCTGGCTGAGGGATTCTGGGAGTGGAAGTCTACCTATATCAAAGCATGGCTGGCTGGGGGATTCTGGGAGTTGAAGTCCACCCCTCTTCAAGTGGCCACGTTTGAGAAAGACTGCACGTCTAATGTCACAGATTCCTATGTCTGATTTTGGAATTATGGCTGTAAATCATTGCGGTCATAAGTTAAGGTACCCTGTGACTGGAGCTGACTTTTTTTTGCAGAAATCCATTTTCCCCAATGGGCATATTTGCTGGCCCAAGCACTGCAAATCATGTCCATGTTTGCAAAAGGCCGTAAAATTGAGTCAAGCACCCATATACAATTTTCTCTCTTTGTGTGTGTGTGTGTGTATAGCCACCATAATTTCAAAAACCAACCACCCTTGGAAGCAACAAACTTTATGTGCTTATATAAACCTTGCTCTGAATTGTGGTCGGTGGTCTAATTTGCAAAACCGGGGTCCCCCATTCACAATTTGCAGACCCAGCCTTAGGCGGGACAGCCGACTGGGTGACTTTGGGCCAGTCCCCCCCCTCTCTCTCAGCCCGGCCCACCTCGCAGGGTTGTTGTTGCGAGGAAACCAAGATGGGGGAAGGAGTGTTGGATATGTCCGTCCCCTTGAGAGATTGATAAAGACAAGAAAGGAAAGTGGAATCGAAGTGGAAAGTCAAGACAGGCCTTACTGTTGGCTCCCATGCTGTCAGGGATGCTGGTGGGGGTCAGGCTGTTGCGTTGCTGGGGGTTGATGAGTTGACTGACGGATGGCAGCTTGTTCATGCCGCTCATCTTGCCAAGCGGGGGAGAACTGGAGCCGTAGGAAGGCTGAGCCTGCAGGGAGTTTCTGGGAAGAGAGGGAGAGAAAGTTAAAGGGATGCTAGAAAGGAAAACCCGGGCGAATTGGTGCCCAGGGAGGCCCAGCTGTAGAACCAGGGATGGAACCATGGAGGTTTAATCCAGGCTTAATCCAGAAAGTGGCCCTTGGACCAGGGAACAGGCAACCAGCACACACATCACCCAGCTAGCACTGATGATGTTACTTAGTTGGGCAATGAACGTCTGTCTGCAAGGAAACAATCTCGCTATACATAAACAGGAAGCAACCTAGCACTGAGGATATTACCTAGCTGGGTCATGAAACGTCTGGAAGAAAAACCACCAAGCTCAGAGAGCCCCAAGGACCCCTCAGTACTCCCCCTCCTCCTAAAGCCCACTTCCTTCTAGCACTGATGATGTTCCCTAGTCGGTTCATGAAACGTCTGCAAGAAAACCACCAAGTTCAGAGGACACCAAGGACCTCAGTTCTCTTCCTCCTCCTCCTCCCTTCTAGCACTGATGATGTTAACTAGCTGGGTCATGAAATGTCTGCAAGGAAACCACCAAGCTCAAAGAGCACCGAGGACCCCATAGTCCTCCTCCTCCTCCTCCTTTTAAAAGTTAAAAAAAAAAAGCCTCTGATGATCGCGCGGCTCAGCTGGGATCGTCAGAGGCTTTTCAAAGCATTTTTTCTGCAACCTCTTCAGCCAAAGAGGCTGTAGAAAAAAAAAATGGCCTTTAAAAGCCTCTGGCGATCCCAGCTGAGTTGCCTGATCATCAGAGGCCTCTAAAAACATTTTTTTCTGCAACCTCTTAAGGTTGTAGAAAAAATGCTTTTAAAAGTAAAAAAAAAAAAAGTTGGCAACACTCACCCAGTCACATTCCCCCCCACCAAGCCACACCCACAAAATAAGCCACGCCCACAGAACCGGTAGTAAAAAAATTTAGAACCCGCCCCTAGTCTGAGGTTAAACCTTGGAATGAATCTACGGTGATGCGGGGGCTCATTATTGGTGAAGAAGTCTTCCCCCCCCCTCTTTTCGGCTGGATTGACTGTCTCTTTTGCATCGTTTATAGATGCGTATAGATGTTTAGCTGTTTCCCCTAAAATAAGACACCCCCTGATAATAAGCCCAATCGGGCTTTTGAGCGCATGTGCTAAAATAAGCCCCTCCCCAAAAATACCCCCCCCCCCAAATATTTAAACGCATGCGCAGCAGGTCCCCACCATTTCCTCTGGTTAGTGTTAGGGAGACAGAGCTGGAAATCAGGTAAGATGGCAAGAGGAGCCCCGTCTTGCTCCACGCACCCCAAAAGAGCCTTGGATAGTACAGTGGTCTAAAGCACCCTGTTATTAACACCAGCTGCCTGCAATTATTGCAGGTTCGAATCTCACCAGGCTCAAGGATGACTCAGCCTTCCATCCTTTCTAAGGTGGGTAAAATGAGGACCCGGTTTGTGGGGGCAATAAGCTGACTTTGTATAAATATACAAAAGTAGGAAGGCTATTGCTTAGCGCATTGTAAGCCGCCCTGAGTCTCCAGAGAAGGGCGGCATATAAATCAAATTAAAATAATAATAATAATAATAATAATAATAATAATAATAATAATAATAATACCTCCCTGAAAATAAGGCTGAGCACTTATTTCGGGGTTCAAAAAAAATATAACACAGAGTCTTATTTTTGGGGAAACACGGTATGTGTCTATCGATGGCCGATCTGTCCAAGTGCCAAACTTCTCGAAACGCCCTACAGGTTTTGGACTTGGCTTGATCTAGGATGGTCACCTTTTCCCAACAGAAACTGTGATTAAATCTGTCCATAGGTTGTAAAAATAAAGAACTTTTCGTCATGTCTTCTGACTGCTTTTTTAATGTTTTATGTTAATGCTTTGGGGTTTTTGTTTTCCTGTTTGCTCTTTCGGATGTTTTTGGATGAGTCTTGTATTTTAACTTTACCTTGAATAAAATTACATACATACATTCATTCATACATATGCACACATACATAGATACACATACACATATACATATACTCACACATACATATATACATATATTGTTAGGGAATGGCTCTTGCCTAACTGGTTGGGTTGGCAATATATATAAACCATCAATGCATGTTTGCAGTCAAAATGTAATGTATAGCTTTAAGACTGTAATGCTGTATTGCATCATACCGTATTCTGATTGGCTAGCTTTGTAGCCAATGTATTTAAGAGGAAGCTTGAATCATTGCTTATTTTTTCTTATTACATTATTATTGCTACCTCTGCTCCTCTCCGCCTGTTCTCTCTGCATGATCACTGCTTGATCATTGCTACTTGTTGTTTTCTACTGTTTTACTGATAGTTTTACTGCTGTACTTGTTCCTGTTTGCAACTCCAAAAAGAACTGTTTTATTGCATATGACTACAACAACTGGTAAGAAGACTTTGTTCTTGGAATATCCCTTGATGGACAATTTAACTCTCTTTATCTGTGTATGACCTGGATTGTTTATTGGACTTTGCTTTGCTTTTTTCCTAAAAGTAAAAGAATATCACAACTCGGTGTGTCTGTACTGACAGTGCTTAGTCACAATCACTCTCAGCCGTTTCTCATGAGCACACCCTTGCTACTCAAGGGTTACTCTGTGCATATTCCTTAACACACACACACACATGTAAATGTACACACACATGACCTGGATGATTGAGAATCTCCACAGACATAAATACACAGAAGTAGGTTTGTTATATCGTGCGAATGTTGTCCAGGCAGCCCTTTACAGTCACCGTGAAGTTTTTGCTGGCTTGAGAGAGGCAGGAGGTCTGGTGGCCTCCCCAACTCAGAGAGTTAAAACGCATTTCACTAGTCCTCGACTAGTGACCGTTTGCTTAATGACCCATGAAAGTTATGATAGACTTGAAAAAAGTTTCTGTATTTAGGGCCCATCCTCAAAGTTACAACTGTCGCACAAACACCCCCCCCCCAATAATTCTGGGGGGATATTCTGGGTGTTCGGCAGCTGAGCCCCACTCACAACTGGCTGCAGCAGGAGGCAGGCACACGATTTGTGCTTTGTGACCTTTTTTGCCGAGTTCCAGCAACACCACCCCCCCCGACAACTAGAGAAACTGGATTAAGACTTATGACCACACGATTTGCTTAGCGACCACTTGATTCCCTAAACAGGAATCCTAAGAACAGTTGTAACATCGAGTCCGGACTGGACTTAAGGACTACAAAGCCTTACCATCCACATTCCTGCTGAATTGTGCTTGTAAAAGTTGTGGGCTAGTTGAGTGGCTTGAGCCAATTCAGGAAATCAGGCAAAATTGCGGGGGGGGGGGGGGGGTTAAAAGGGCGGGGGGGGGAGGAGGGATGGGGAGGGGGGGTTCTGTGGTGGAAAACCCAAGGGCTTCTGAGGACCGAAAGAAGAAATGTTGTTGGCAAGAGGAAAAGACACACAGAGAGCAAAGCCAAGATGTAAAAGTTTATTGAAAAACTGGTACCGCACGCTGGGACAGGGAGACGGAAGGAGGAAAGGGCTTCTGGCCCAGGTCGGTGTAGGGGAAGGGGTGGCAGAAGCAGAGGGCGGAGGGAAAAGAGCCATCAGCCTAGAATCCCCACGTGGCCACGAGCCACGTCCATCCTCCCTTGAGGGAGATTGACTCTCACCTGACTCCTAGCAGCTACTGACCGTTAGTGGAGAAGAGCCTTGGTCTTAGCTGAGTCATGTCAGCTGATTGCATTAACCTTTTTTGGGGGGGGGGGGGCCTTTTTATATTTAGCGTAGCCTGCACCGTCGGTATTGACTGGGCAGGTTTTATGCCAGTCGCCTTATTATTTTTTTTTGTATCTCATCTGCTTGTCTCGAAGGGTCTGGAAATTGAAGTCACGAGAACTGGCCTGCTTTATTTTTGGTTTGAAACGTTTTGCTGCTTGTGGATAAGATGATGTTACGTTATCTTGTTGGGCCTTGAAACGTCTGCTAGGAAACCACCAAGCTCAGAGAGCACCAAGGACCCCTCAGTAGTCCTCCTTCCCCCCCCCTTCCCCAATAAAATTGGGACGGTCACTTGGGGTGTCCTGACTTACGACGGTCATGACTTGTAATGGAAATTCCAAGCTCCATTAAAGCTGTAATTTGAGGACTGCCTGTATAGGATCTTACCCCTTGCAGACTGAGATGCTCTCCATCCATCCCTCCATCTTCCTTTCTTCCTTCCATCCACACTTATCCATTCCTCTATCCTCCCTCCTTCTCCCTGCAGCTTCCATCCCTCCATCTTCCATCCCCATGTCCTATATCCATCCATCCATCCTTCTTCTCCCTGCAGCCTCCATCCCTCCATCTTCTATCCCTCCATCCCCATCCCTGTGTTCTATATCCATCTATCCATCCATCCATCTTTCTTCCTTCCTTCCATCCACTTATCCATCCCTCCTTCTTCTCCCTGCAGCCTCCATCCATCCATCCCTCCCTCCCCGTGTCCTATATCCATCCATCCATCCATCCATCCATCC